>JAUBOC010000097.1:3871207-3881682 GCA_032275365.1 Anablepsoides cearensis | reverse complement strand
TTTTTCCCCCCCCCCCCCCCCCCCCCACACACACACATATTCTGTTTTCATACACACAGGGAAGCCCAGATACAGGCCACGCAGTGAGCTAATGGACTGTTATTAAAGACATGCATCACACCGCGTCACCTAACGACCACACACGAAGCCACATCTGCACGGTGGGGGAAAATGACTCCACCAGCTCTGCAGTAGCAGCCGATGTATCATTTAGCATGAAGCTGCGGCAAAACTGAGAGGCCGAAACGTCTCAAAGCAGCATCGAAAGGAGAATAAAAAACACAATTCCACACCAGGCCGACCTCATTTTTTCATCCCAACATCCGTGACATTTCTCGTGAAAGGATAGTCGTCTCATGAAATAGCCTTTGTCACCTGTAAAGGTCCTGGGCGCGGGTTGATTGACAGATGTCATCACCCCGGTGCAAGTGGAACAATAAAGCGGGGGGAGAACATGGAGCTGACCTTTAGCCTTAACCGTACAGCTACGTCATGGACTCCAAAATTTCTCTCTGGGGAAACCCTTCAGTTTTTACCCTTTTCCGACTCCGATCAGTGCATCAGGTGGCTCATGATATTTAACTATTTGTAGGCAGCGTTCATCGTTAAAGAATGGGCACTTTGCAGAAAATGGGCTAATAGAAAAACAAGCTTTGAAAATTAAAACAAATGTTCCTGGCGGCCCATTGTTGTGATAACAAATATCTCGTAATCTCGTAATATGCTGTCAAAATAACAAACTAATTGAAAGTTTTGACTTGTTCTTGGAGGTCCCGTTATAAATTAATTTTTCCACCATTAGCACTAACATGTTAGATTTAGCTTTTCCAGCAGAAATATAAATGTTTCTGCTGTAAAGTGAAGCAAACTTAAAGGTCTAGAAAACAGAATTACCATGAACTAGAATATGATTGAGACTGGAGTGTTTTAAGATTGCAGCAATCTACGTTAGCTCTGTTAGCCATTAGCTAACTGTTAGCTTTGTCAGTCCAGTCAGATTTATTCACTTTGATTTAAGGTCTAAAGTTTTATCACCTGCCAGTGAAACTAAAGGGTAGATGATGTTTTGGCTTGTTTGTGGTGAATCTGTAACAAAATATTCGATAAACCACTCAATGGATTTTAATTAAATTCCCTCAAAGTAATTATTGGAAGAGAAAATAGCTTTTAACTCAATCCAAGGTGATTAATAGTGAGATAAAAAGTGATCTTTTCTAGACTTTAATACAATTTCTTGTTTAATAGTTGCCTCTTATTCCCTGTCAGACTAAAATGCGTTTTTTTCTCACTTTCTCACAGTGCACAATTATAAATGCACAGTTTGACACTAGAGGACAGTTCTCACGTTTATCCACTGATGAAGGATCGCTCTTTAACATTTCTCCTTGTGCGCCTGCCTGACTGCACTTGTCAGCTTACGGTAAACATTTCATGGACCACCAGCACTGGAATTTACCGTAGTCAGTAAGAGGGCATTTATTATTTTTTTTAGGGAGACCTAAGCACAACCCAGAGATACACGATTTTACTGAACGTGCTGGGTGGAAGACACCGAGATGGAAAAAATACAAACTTTGAGACGTGTTAATGCAGTGAAACCTTTCAACCCCCCACCAAACTGTCTCCGATTAACATATGCATCAACTTCACAGGTTAGAATTTCAGTTTTAGCTAAATGTTTGGACATTTCTAAGAAATAAATTAAAAATCCATTTAGATGACAACAAAAAGCAAAGAGCTTAAGAGGAATAGTTTAATTCTGACTGGAATGAAGAACTAACGTAACGGTTATTCAGAATGGGACCAAGACCAAAGTGGATTGCTGCTCGAACCTTCAAAACATTTTATGGTGTTTCAGGCAAACACTGCTTTATAAACTTTTACACTACATGTATCAAACTCAAGGCCTGTGGGCCAAATGTGGCCTTCCAAAACCTTTTTGTGTGGCCTCTAAAAAAGTATTAATATCTCAAAATAAGTTGCTTTAAAGCCAGTATTGACCATAAACTGTCTTCATTTATTATTTTACCTTCAAAATGACTGGCTACTTTTGCTGCAGCCCAGTTGTACTGGGAAATGGGAATTCCCCATTTAACTGGAATGTCCCCTTCAGAGGGAATTCCCTGTCAGAAAGTGGGAAAGTTCAAAATTTAAGATGGCAGCTATTCGCCCCAATACAACAATAGCTGTGTTTCCATTGACCATGAAAATGCGCAAATTAAAATTTTGAAAATAAATTTGATTAATGGAAACACGTCAATGTAAAAAAAAACTTCCTTTTTTCGACAAAATGGTTTTGTGCTAGGATAAGGTGGTTTTTCGGCCGTATTGAAGTTGGTGTTTTCTGCAAAACTGCAATGGACACACTTTTTTTGCATCACTTAGCGTGAGAACAAACGTATTCACGCGTGACTTTAATAGCATTTTTTTACTTAATGGAAACACCGCAATTGCGAAACTGTGATATTTCGACATATACAAAATATCAACATAGTTTAGCGCACATTTGCAATGGAAAGGTTGCTGGTGATTAAAACTCACACTGAGTTCAAATGCTGTTTCTATGCAGGAAATACCAGGTAGAGCTAAGTTATTGTTTGTTAGCGGTGCTCAGTCATGGCAATGAGACAAGGAGCAGGACGTTTGGTGTTTAGTAGAAGTTAAACACTAAATATCAAAGTTAATCAAACAGCGCTTTCTGATGATGTGCCCAAGCTGCACAGGAAGTGCTACAACTAGCTGCTGCTGCCATGTGAAAGAACCTACTTTAGCTTTAGCCTCTCTCGAACTAGCTGTTAGCTTGTAATTTCAGTCAAAATGAAACTATTCCACCAAAATTACGTTCCTCAGAAAGCAATGTGTGACAGGTAAGACATTGATTGTTCACAACCTTTCCACAGAACCTCACCACAGATGATCTGGATCAGAAACATTAGCATGTTGCTAATGTGTTTAAACTAGATGTGTGTGTGCGTACTGCCATTTAAAGCTTTACTCTAATGTGATTTATGACTCAACGTGAGCGCTCTTGAATTTTAAATACACATAATGACAGGAAACAAATGGTACAAGTACATTAACTCATCACATGGCCTGTGCTTTTACCCCCCCGCAGGGAACCAAACACTAACAGCGTTAATAATGGAAAGAAATGTCTCACTCCATCCACCAAGAATGTTTGAATTATTTTTGGTAGAAATGGACATAAATGGTGTGCTTGCAACACAAAATGCCTATTTTTTTTCTTACATAGAATAAATGTGTGCATGAAGTCACGCACATAAAAGCCAAGCAGCCCCCCCCCCTCCCCCAGCTCTCCTCCTACCTCCCAAATCTTTCTCCGTTATGCTGCAATCCAAGCCTTTTGTTTAATAAACAATTTGTCAGTGATGTATCGAACGCCAGCTCTAATTTGATTGTCTGTGAAATGTGCATGGAGGCGCTGCCTGCTCTCCCTCTCCCTGTCTGCACGACCCAAAAGTGATATTCTAGCCTCCCCTTGCAGGTGCACGTCCGCGTGCACGTCTGTGCATGTGCAGGATGGAAGAGCAATCCTTAAGGGTTTGCAATTACATCTAAACGGCACAATCAGACATGATGGATGGCTGTTGCTTTCTGCACGATGTCTCTGCCCGTGCAACGAGGTTAAAGGAGAGGATGAAAGATTTAATACTTTTGCTCCTTTCTTTTTTTTTGTATTTGTTTAATTCCTCCACCCCTCCAGGTGACTTGACCAACATTTAAAGAATTTTATCACAAACAAATAAACCTAAGAAAGACCACATAATCTCATTCTGCCTTATGGGAAGATATTTCATGACTTTTTTTAAATTTTTGCTTTTTTTAAACAGAATCTAGCAGGTTGAACATAAAAAGAGACTACATCATCTTCTTGCAGCTTTGAGGAAATGAGTTTTTCTCCAACAGGTGGCACTGTGGGAGCAGAAGTTCACTGTGCAGCACCTGTTGGAGGCTCCAGCTGCTTCAGGAAAACACAAGCTGATGTAAAAGGCCTCATGTTTCCTAAACGAATGCATATGTTGAGATATGATGAGAATATAGCTATTTTGGTAAAATCTTGATAAAAGTTATGCTCATTCTCATGCAATATTATGCATAATTTGCTAGAAGTTTAAGTATGTAGTACGAATGACTATCAGCTACTACCACAAATATCAGTTATAGCCATTATTGTGTTTGCTAAGACAGATTAGCTGCAGTGGCCATCTTGAGTCAAGTCTTCTCCAAAGGTTAATTAGTTGTAGATGCTTTCTGAGATTTTCCCTGAAATCCACTCAGTGGTTCATAAGATCTTTGCTAAATGACAGTGTTGACTTCCATCAGTTGCACTTTTTATTTGGACCTGAAGTATGTGTTGGGAATAAACTTCAGCTACTACCTCAGCAAATTTTAGCTCAGTACCTGTAAAATTTACAGCTACTCTTGAGTTCACTGTGGATGCTTCACTGTTGCGGCAAATCTTGAATCCGGTTTATTAGTTGTCAAATCGACTAGTGTCATGAGAAGACTTCATTAAATGCAGTGACAAAATAGGAAATGATTTACAAAAAAAAACTATTTTACATGAAAAAATATTACCTTTGGGGCCCAAAAAAATGCTATTGTGGGCTAGATTTGGCTCTCAGGCTTTATGTTTGAGATGTGATTTACACAGACCAAAACCAGTCTGATGTAGATCTGTCCCATGACTCAAGTTTCTATTTCATTCAGCAAAATGTTTTGTTTACACTGAGTGCGTACCTGAATTTCCAAATATTATTTCACCATATCTAGAAAACTACTGGAATAAACTCTGTGAAACTGCACCATTAGATAGTTTTTTTATGTTTGATACTTTACGATGAGGACCTTTAAAACTACATTTCAGCACTAAAAGACAAAATGTTTAAATGTCATTTGCTGAATATGAAATCAGGTCTAGCTTTTTGACATGTCACTTCAAAACCTCCACATGGCCAGAAAACCAGGAGCTTGCTGCAAGAAGGAATAGAAGGTAAATTGTTAAGAGGAGACAATGGATTGGTATATTCCCCCTTTACTTGCCTGCTTTAGTAAGAAACCTGTGTTTGTCTTTTAGCAAAATATCTTTTTAGTCACTGGGGGAATTTTAATAAAACTCAGAAAGCAATCATAAGATGTACATCTACAACTTTATTACCTGTTGAAATCCACTAGATTCAAGATGGCTGCCACAGCTAATCAGCCACAGCAAACACAAAAATGGCTACAACCAAATAAATCTTACAGATATTTTGCTAAAATTTCTTGTGGTAGTAGCTCAGTGCACGTGTCAAACTTAAGGCCAGCAGGCCAAATGTGGCCCACCGCAACATTTTATGTGGCCCGCAAGACAGTCAAAGATGTATTGTTGTCTTAATATAAGTGTATGCTGAGTTAAAGCCAGTATTGACCATAAACTACATCTCCCATAATGCATGTTGATTATCTTACATGTAAAATGACAGCATCCCACCCAGAGATTAGGTTAAACGATAACTCTAAATTGTCCCTATATGTGGTCCTTGTGATGGCTTGGACACCTACTGATTGTGCCTTTGGTGACAAAGCTGTCATTGAATCCTGTGACCCTTAAAAGAAAATCAGGTGAAAACAACAGATCAGCCTGGCAAAGCTGACATTTGCAGGTATCTTGCGGATGTTCAGGAGAAAGTAAAAAATGTGATCCTCGGCTGTCGTCATCACCGCAGACGATGATGTGATATTGCTTGTTACCTTTACGCACCTCGACCTGCTTGAACCAGGCTCCAATTAAGTTCCTCACAAGCTGCTCTGAATGCAGTTTTAGGTCAGACTTGGAGCTTTTCCAGACTGATTTTACCCGCTTATGTACGACTTGAAGCCAGGAAGATGCAGCCTCCTGTTTCTGTCCAGTTTTAGGGCCTGTTAGCTGCAGTCATGACCTGAGGCATTTGTCAAAAAGAGTAACCTCAAACATGAGCAACATTTCCCACAGATAAATGCTTTTTTAAAAAATACTTGTGCTGTAAAACACCCACCTCTTTTTATTTTATTTATTTATTTTACAGCCAGCCATTAAAATGTAAACACCCACGCCAAAATGATCACTGAAAACACGGCGGAAACAAACGACTTGGGAGAAATAGCCGCCGGCGTGGAAATCGCTTTCACCCTTAATGCTGGCAGCTCTGACGATGAGAAACAGACGACCAGAGAAGTGCTCTCACCCCAACTCCCCCCCCCCCCACCCCCACCTCAACTCTCCCTGTGACACCGAGAGAGATATTTACCCTGTGAAGATCTTGACATTTCGCTGTGCTCTCTAATAACATCCTGAAATATGAATAAGAGCGCAGAGAGTGGAGAGAAGCCCAGCAGAGCTTTTGTTAACAGGTATTGATTGATACGGAACGAAGGAAGGAAGGAAGGAGTTGGGGCCACGGGGAGCCTCTCTTTACTGATCGTCTGTTAACCTTGTCAGAAAATTTTTTTAAAATCTCACAGCTTCCTCGCACTGGCCGGGAGCATCGCTGGTGGTCATCGCTTTCTTATCAAAGGGGGGGGGGACCCAGCCTGCAGCACAGTTCACATGTAAGACCGATGATGTTGGATGGTGCAGCCGATATTTGGTGACACTGAAAAAGGGGCTAAAATCTTCGAGAAAAGGCCAACTGCTTTTTCATCCGCACAGGCCATCCAACACAAAGACCTTTAAAGTCTTTAAACATCATTTAGACTAATTACTGCAGTAAAACCTGATTTTATGTAAAAAAAAAAAAACAAAAAAAAACACTGATTTTCATTATGCTGAATGTAATGTTTGCATAAATTTTGGTAAAAAATTACCAGGAAGCTTGCATATGTAATGACCAGAAACACACAACTCTAGCACTCGAACTAGAATTAAAGAAACAAAATATTAGAGGGTGTTGAGATGGGTTCTGAATGATTCTGGGACTACTTTAAGAGAAAATCCATACATGTCAAGTTATACATGTTATGATCAGTGTCTGTGCCTATAATTTATTCTAGTTTTCTGTCTTGTCCTCTGTTTTCTTCCTCCTGTCTGTCTTTGCTCAGCCCCGCCCACTCACACCTGATCCTCATGTTTCTCCCCCAGGTGTTTCCTGTTTGTGCTTGTTAGTCTCACCTTTATATTCTGTGTCTTGTCTTCACTTCCCTGTCTGATCAGTGTGCTGTTCACAGCCTGTATGGTTCCTTGCCTTGCCACGCCATGTGATTTTTTTTTTTTGGCTGCCTTGTCAGCATTTTATTTTGCCTTTTTGAAGCTGCCTGCAGCCTGGGTTCTATCTTTCCAGGTAAATCATAACAATACGGTTTGTATGTAATTTACACAGATTTGCAGGTATATGGATGTAAAGAACAATCTCACTGATTATCTTCCAAGTTTTAAAGATGTTTTTTTTTAAACCTCAGATTCAAATTTATTTAACATGTCAGAGCCTGTAGGACATAAAAAAAAACAATAACATCACATGACCACCCGCTCTGCCACTATAAATAAGTTCTCCCGTCCTCATTTCCTCAGGCTTTGTGCTGCAGGTTCTGTCATCTCACCTAACGTGTGATTAATACAAATTTTTTGGGAAAATTACGAATTTCTGAGGCTCATTACACAGGTAAGCGTCCAAAGGGGTTTGACATGTATCGAAAATCTTTTAAAAAAACATTTTCAAATATCTGAAAGAACTAAGTAACAAACTATCATATAATTCATGCAAGGAATATAATTAAAACCATTGCCAGCTTCCTCTGGATTGTCTTGTGAATGGACAGATGGGGACGATCTAAGGGACAAAAGGTTTGATATTTCTGTTACTGGGATGTCAAATTGAAGCAGAAACAAGTCTTTGTCAAAGATGTTATCTGTGCCCTTGATTTTTGATCCTGTAACCTTGAAATCAATAAGAATAACCTTTGACCCATGAAGCATCCAGCTGGGTAGTTTGACATTCCTACATTATGTTGTTGCAGAACTGGAGAAGATTGCAAAGGGTTCAATTGTAGCTTTGACCTTTGACCCAATGACCTTGAAATTAATAGGGATGATCCTTGACCCATTATGTATCCAACTGTGCAGTTTGACATTTCTATACCAAATGGTTATTATGCTCCTCGAATTCTTATGTTCCCCATCCCTATGTTTCCCTATATGCCCATGTTCCGCAGACACACCCATCCTTATGTTTCCTGGTCAATTCATAGCTATATTACACGAACACCCATGTTACCTGGATGGTTCCCTAGACACCCCTATGTTTCTTAGAACCTATGTTGCCTGGTACACTTGTCCCTATGTTCCTTGTTACACTCATATTCCTGGATGGTTTCCCAGACATCCCTATGGAAACCCTATTAACCCCAGGAGAACATAGGTACTGTGTAAAATACTATTTAACAATAAAACTTGTGTGTTTGTTTGCCTAAAAAGCACATGGAAACAATTATGTTGTAAAACAAAAAACTTCTTCCAAGTGTATGAAATGCGACTCTTGGATTGTCAAAATAACTGTGGTGAAATTGTCTTCTAGAAGGCAAAAACTTTGTCCAGTTGGCTGTTTTTAAAAAACAGAAATTAGATGAATTGTTATGCATCATAATTATTGTCAAACAAATCCAGCAGCTGTTGAGATATTTTAGTCTGTAATGAAGGAACAACAGATTGCAGTTGTCACATCTCAAAACTATGGGTGTGTTTCCTCTCCCAGGTTCTTTGACAGCCTGTCAGTGAAGACGCGTGTGGATGCCCAAACCTGCAAAATAATCCACAACTTGCACCTTTTTTATAGAGACAAATTTAAATTGCTCCATCTTGCAGAGCTGAAAAAAAAACACTTGTTTTTTTTAGGTCACGATGGTGTTTTCGGTCTAACTCAAGAACACTTAAACTGGTGAGATTTAAGTACGGGGCTCAAACTGAGACACTCTGCAGCCGGAGCTGATCTTTATGATTGCTGAGATCAAGCAGGATCCTCAGGGGCGGCAGGAGGATTTAAAATGAGTGCATACATTACTGCACTTCATTCAAAACCTCCAGGAACTCACGACAAGTGCAACACATTATCATACATCTGTTTTAATGACATGCAACCGGTTGCACCCATGATGCTAAAAACCAGTTTAAAGCAATTAGGAGAGATTGTTTTTAATGGGAGATAAATGTCTGACTGCAGGCTTCAGCTGAATCGATGCTTCACTACGGTTTGAAAACTGCGCCGCATCATTTGCTGAAATTACTGCCATTGATTGGGTGTTATCAGTCATTTTAATTCTATTTTCAATGACCGTAAGGAAGCATGGAAGTCTTTCTTTGTGTGGTGAGGAATATTGCAGAGGAGCTGCAAGAATAATCTGAAATTCCAGCCCCCCCGAAGGAAAACAGAGCAAACCCAAGTAATGAGTTGGCTTTGTACTTCATTTGCTGTAATGTCAAAGATTTAAAGAAATCTCAGACTACTTGCACATGTTGGCCTCAATATTTTTAGTTATTTCTCTGTTCTACTAAAAGTTGTTTTTGACACATGAAAATATTTAATACTTAACAAATTGTCCACGTTTATTGCATTTTTCACTTAAGTATATTGCCATTTTATTACTGACACAATGCTTTTTGGTGATAATAAGTTACACACCAAGTCGAGGCTGATAAGCTATGATGTGTGACAATAAATTTATTATTTTGTAATAAATTCTATGTTTTGAACAATATATGGGTTAAAATGATCAAACATGATAGTGCTATTTAGTAAATTAGCCCTGGTTATTTATATATGTGTGTGTGTGTGTGTGTGTGTGTATGTATGTGTGTATATATGTATATGTATATATGTATATGTGTGTATATATATGTATATGTGTGTGTATATATATGTATGTGTATATATGTGTATGTATATGTGTATATATATGTATATGTGTGTATATATATATATATGTATATGTATGTGTATATGTGCGTGTATATATATGTGTATATATATGTATATATATGTATGTGTGTATATATGTATATATGTGTGTATATGTATGTGTATATGTATATATATGTATATATATGTGTGTGTATATATGTATGTGTATATGTGTGTGTGTGTGTGTGTGTGTATATATATATATATATATATATGTATATATGTATATGTGTATATGTATATATATATATATATATATATATATATATGTATATATTTATATGTGTATATTTATATATATATATATATATGTGTGTATATATGTGTGTATATGTATATATGTATGTGTATATGTGTGTATATGTATATATGTATATGTATATATGTGTGTATATGTATATATGTATGTGTATATATGTGTGTATATGTATATATGTATGTGTATATATGTGTGTATATGTATATATGTATATGTATATATGTGTGTATATGTATATATGTGTGTATATGTATATATGTGTGTATATGTATATATGTGTGTAT
>JAUBOC010000097.1:3836632-3847403 GCA_032275365.1 Anablepsoides cearensis | reverse complement strand
GGAACAAACAAACAAAGAACTAACCTCATCGTCAAAATCAAACTCTGAGTCTGAATCCTCCACCGGCGAGCCGTGTTCCTCCTCTTCCTCACATTCTTCCTCCTATTCTCAAGCGCAGTAAAGCTCCACCGTCATGTAACGACGACTCTTTTTGACTCACAGACTAACAACACTACTGCAAACACTTCACACAAACTCACACAATCTAACACACGTCTGGTCTAAAACTAATCTGCTACTAGCTAAATCCAAAATGTCCAAATCAATCTGTTTTCGTTGCGTCTCCAAAACTCCGCAGCCCGGGGCAGAACAGAAGCCTGGCCTACCAACAAACTTTTTGATTGGCTGTTTGAAATGTGGTGTGTTTGAGGAAATCGGAAAAATTGGTTTCACAGTACATTCAAGCACTTACTGGTCACAAAACGTTCTCTAAATGCGCTCCAAATGCGTAAAAATGCGCACAATATGGCAAAAAATGTTAATCATTAATTCTGGTTGTATTTGGAAGTAAAAAAAGACAAAAAACAATATAAAAACATTACTTTTATGAAGTTAGAAGTTCCTGCTGTCCAACCCAGTTCAAATGAACACTTTGTATGCGACCATTGTTTTTGCAGTAGGCCTTTAAATGCATCATGTCTTTGCCCGCTCAGGAGCGGGCGTCGACCTCAGAGGGTTAAAGGCCTCCACGATTAGTTGTAACATTAAACTTAATATATTTTACCTGTAAAAAAAAGTTTTAACCATAATGCATACTAGCTGCTCACTAGAAAGTCATCAGTGAGTAAAACTTTATTAGTTTTACTTTTAATAATATTTCTGTATTTATTTCAGATTTTGTCAGTCATACACTTAGTTCTTATCAGTGTTCAAAAGAGGACATGTTAAAACACTGTTAATAATAGTCAAAGTTAAACATGAAACACCAATGTTCATTACAACTGACCCTTCGAGGGCCACCATAACGCTCATGTGGCCCTTGGTGAAAATGAGTTTGACACCCCTGCTCCATATACAGTGGAACCACAATGCTTTGGTCTGAATTCCTCCTAATTGTAACTCTACAAGCCCCGATTTCACACCTGTTCTGAGGTGTGTCTCAGATCAACTCATTTTGAGGCTGTCCCTTTAAACCCAAATGTGGTGCTTCAAGCCCCACCCCCCTTTACCTTCCTGACCATTCCATTCCAGTTTGAGAGGGGATAACGTCTATCTAGCAGTGCAGAAACATTTTATTTACAGAAAAATCTAACCTTTACTACTATCCCTGTGTAATACCCCTGTACTCGTACTACTCAACTTGTTTTTAGGTTTTATATACCTATTAATTAAAAGATGTCAACAAGGAAAGACTTGTCCATCCAGCCTTACATGTTGGAGCGAGAGTCTGACCCGGAGACAGAGGAGAATGAAGACCACCAAACATAATCTGTAACATGACAGATTATCACAGATTTAGGTAAAATATTTTGCAACAAGAATATAAACGATACCTGTTGTTAAATCTGGAAGTTTTTGTTGTGCAGTGGGTGTTTTCTGTTTCAGTGCTGAACACATTGAGGATGTGCAGCACGTGCACTGCACTATGTCATCTTTTCTGTTTAGTTTTAAATGTTCTCACACTTTTGACTTTTTGGACACTTCTTTTTGGGACTCTTCGTCTCTCTCCATAGCTAAAAATAGCATTTTGCATACACAACAACAGTGTAGCCATTATCTTTAGCCTTAGCAGTGTGCAACACAAATAACATTCCTGCTGGGCAGAAGTACACTAAATACTTTAACTGTGTCTATAACTGGCTGGAAGAGGGTGAGCGATTGTCGCAAGTTCCATAGGAAATTAATGGAGAGAGGGTGACGTTTTCTCCTGTGTGTCAAGCCCTTTAGTTGAATAGAGTCTCAGAATCTCAGAATTTTAAATACATTTCTAAGTTTCTAAATTTTATTTCTACTAGCTCTTTAGAGCTGTCATAAATGAAGACTGAAGTTATTTATTAGAAGTTAAATGTCATCCCCCCCGTGTCAGGCGACAATAAGGCATTACTTCTAAGGTGCTAACCTGCAGGAATTAAAAAAAAAACAACATTTTGCTGAATGGGACGTGATTGCGAGGCGCAGACGTGCTGATTAGCCTTTGATGCTCTGTGACATCCTTCTACACTCACTCACCGCCACGTCGAGCCGTGTTTTTGACGGGCATCTGAATAGTCGTGTAACGAGGTCTGAGCGAGCCGAACAGTAAGTGTCAGCCTAATCACAATCCATACCTGCTGCACGATGTAATTATGATCTGCACGTCTTTACCAGTTACAATGGAAGTTTCACAATTTAGTATTTTCAGAAACATTCTTGGGTCTATTCTAAGAATGCTCAGTCTGTCACATCCTCCTTTTACTGGTAAGATACCATTTCTTCATGCTGTCTGTTCATTTTTCCTTTTCTTTTTGCACTTCCTGTTTCATGTTAAGTCCAGTAAACAAACAATACAGTGACTAAAGTTGAATTATCTCCGTGACAGACTGCTTCCTGCTGATCGGATCAAATCAGGCAGCAGCGTTTTGCCCAACGGGATTCGGTCACTTGAGCTGATTTGATCAAATCTCATCGTCCCCGACCTTGATGCAGCCCTCCCATCTGAGCAGCACAACAGCTCTTCATCTGATTTTATTCAATTAACTACACCCCCTACACACATACACACACACACACACACACACACGCACACACACCTTCTGAAACACACTTTAAGCAGAACCCAGTTTGATTGTAATTATATCGAGGGGGGGGGGACTCAATGAAGGCTTAAGGAGAAATAATTCTTGCCATGCCAGTCTGCTTTTCATTTTAACTGCACGCGTGTTGGTTTTTCTCATAAAGTTGCGCTTCAGAGTTTTAATTTCTTTACGCAATCCATTGCTCTACCTTTTGACTTTGAATAATGGCACCTCTCCAAAGTGATTTGTCAGTTCAGTGAAGCAAAAGTTCCCAGGTTCAGTCAGGATAAGGCTAGTTTCGGTTCTCTCTTTGCATAAATCTGCGTGACCCCCAGTCGAGACGGCGCTGGGGGCCACCTCTGAGGTTGGTTGTCGGTGTCTCTGTGAAGCGCCGACAACAGAGGTGGCCCTGCATGTCACAGTCGCACCAACCATTAGCTTCTAATGGAGCGAGACGGTCGGACTGTGACCTACCCTTCCTCTGCCTGCGGTGGTCTGGCAGGAGGAACCTGATGGGGGAAGGGGTTGGTCCACTTGAGCCAAAGAAGCAGTTTGCCTTCAGATTCAGTCACGCCGTGTTGCTCTGAGGCTTCGGCTCGTGTTGTCAGTGTTTTCTTCTCCAGTTAGCTTTTTGATTTTTGGCAGAAGAGCCCACAGAGCAGCTAATCACATCCAGCTAATGATCTATTATAGATCAATTTGTTTACCACAAATCTGCTCTCTGACCTTCTCATCCTCACACCATCTGTTTCCCTACAAAGCTTCGCCCCAGAGTGGCGTAAACATGCGAGGATGTTGTGGAAAAAGTGTTGGGTTCTCCCCCTCTACCCGCTGAGCCTTTGCTCGCTCCAACTGCTAATAACTCAAATCAGCAGAAAGTCACACTCCCTGTTGTTTGTATGTTTGTGTGTACATGCGTGTGTGTGTACATTTTACAGCGACCACAGGCTAAATGCTCACTAATACCAAATCCAGCTCATTTAGCCTAAATTTTTAATGATTCCTACCACAATTACACAGCTGAAGCCGCATCTGTGTCCATTGTATTTGACACATAGATGCTTTATTACAGAAACACACACACACACACTTATTTTATCATTCAATTTCCCTGCCTCTCAAGCTCATCACCTAACTGATTGGCCTAATGAATGGAGTTTTTGTGAACGGTAATGTGTCTGAATGGGCCTCTCGTATTATCGGTTCACTTGCATCTTAAGCATATGGAAGCAAAAGTGACTGTTTCAGACGTGTGTGAAGAGTTTTTGGATTCAGACCTGCTGTTAATATAATGAAATGAGTAACAAAGGTAAAGTACTTTGAGTACCAATTTGGGAGTACTTTGGTAAACATGATTTTTGAACATCTAGTAAGTAAAGGTAATGGTTTGTTGGCTTTTGAAACAATTTTACTGTTACTAACATAAATGCAACTGTAGTATTTTATTTAAAGCTCAATATTTCATCAGTTCACATTTAGTCAGTGTCCAGCCATGTTAATAAAGTATTTCTATTGCATTTTATTTTCTTAAGGTGTTGTAATATTATTACATTGTATTGAATCTATGTAATTTAGGTGACAAAGGTTCTGGTTAGGAAAAATTGCCCTTTTTTAAAAATCAAACTTTTGTCGTATTCAATACTAGGAAAAAGCTAAAATTGTATACTTCAGGAGATTTCTCTTAGGCTACATTCACACTGCTGAGTTTTTTTTCTTCAAATCCACACCATGTCTTATTTATTTATTTATTTATTTATTTATTTATTTATTTATTTATTTATTTATTTATTTATTTAACCAGGCAAGTCCCATTGAGATCATAGATCTCTTTTGCAAGGGAAGTGCAGGCCTAAATGGAACCCAACCTGCATGTTTTTGGACTGTAGGGGGAAACGAGAGTACCCAGAGAAAACCCTGAGCAGAACATTCATTCTCCATGCAGAAAGACCCTGGGTCCAAAATAGGGATCGAACCCAGGAGCTTAATGTTTTGAAACTTGTGTCCTATGTGGTACTAAATCACAATCTTGTTTTTCAAAGTGACTTCAGTCTGAACGGTCATGATGTATTTCATCTTACTTTTGAGGTTTGGGTATACGGATCAATCCAGATATTTGATATCATTGATACCAGCATCATGCAGTTTAAAGCTTGAAACTGTGCTTGTTCTTGGCTACAGAGAAGTCTATTTGATGCTTGAGTTTGTTTCTAATTTTAAACACTCTTGATCCAAAATCAAGATCAAATTTGGACGAAACAAGCAGAGCATATTAACTGTCTCTGATTGCACAACAACTTCAGAATGTATCCATTTATGCTAACATGTAGCATCCATATTTACTTCTGTAAACACAGCATGCTGCATGTGACGTCACTCTGGAGTCTGGTGGAGGTTACGTTTAAATTAGAACGTGAACAACCATGCAAAAAATTATTAGATTTGAGCATTAAGACCTGCAGAGTGAACGTAACCTATTAAATATTTCATTTTAAATAAAACTTTTGTCTGATAGCAGTAAGGGAATTGGTCTAAAATGATGTAATGAAGATTTCTCCAAGTATTGACAAAGATGACAAAACTCAGATTTGGCTGGTCTGATATCAACACATCATCTGGATCAGACAAAAACTAACACTGACATTCGGGAAAGGTCAAGTCTGACCTAGCTGCTGCTACTTTCAGGATTATTGCTGCATGGAGGCAGGCCAGGTTTATTGAAGCAGGAGGCTGTTTCGCCTAAAACGTGTGAAAATAAGTACAGCCTGTTGAAAGGATAAATGAATGCATTTTAATTTGCATTTTGACCATTGCAGAAATG
Organism: Anablepsoides cearensis; assembly: GCA_032275365.1. Lineage (NCBI taxonomy): Eukaryota > Metazoa > Chordata > Actinopteri > Cyprinodontiformes > Rivulidae > Anablepsoides > Anablepsoides cearensis. The sequence goes on along the minus strand of JAUBOC010000097.1, from coordinate 3,841,871 downwards.
TCAAATTCTTGCTGTAAGGCTCTATATGGTTAAATGTTGCCGCTGAGAATTCGTCAGAATTGGCTTGAAATGAAAAGGAAATTGGTAAAATCACTGTGTTGTACTTTGTAAGTTAAATGAAAACAAACATTTTTATTTGAAGCTGCCTCATCAGTGTGAATGCATCACATACTAAAGGTTGTTTTGCACTTGGATGTTAATTGAGGCGAGCATCGTCTCATAGCCTCCATATGCAGTTTAAGGGTATTGTCGTCTTGTGTGCCATGAAGCCTGCAGACATTCCTCATAATGCGGCACCAATCTCACTTTCCTCTCACAGCTTTAATGTTAAGTCAATAACTATCTAATAAAGCAAGCTGAAACAAACATGCAATAATGGGTGTAAAAGAAAAAAACTATAGGTTAAAAGCTATTTTTCCCCTGCTTCGACTCCTAAACACCTTCAGGCGTGGATGTCAGCTCTCCATGGCAACTGCAAGTACCAAATGTCAGCGATGTATGGTTCTTGTATCTATCAGCAATCTAAGCTGGGAAAAAAAGAGAATATTTATCCTTAAAGAACCCATTTGAGCTGTAAAATTCAGTTGCCAATAAAGGCAAATGAGGTAATCTCTAATGAAACGTTGAAGAAAATCGTGAAAATGTGTCTCAAATGTTGCTTTTAAAGCTCCGGCTTCACAAGAAAGCTGAGAGAGACGGAGGAAGAAGTATAAAAAAAAAAAAAACTAGGTGTGATGTGTTTTTATGAAAGTCTAATGTCGAGGGAAGGCAGATGGAAATAAGAAGAGGAGGTGGAGAGAGAGAGAGCCACAGGTGAGAGGGCGCCAGCCTCGCAGCTCCGAGTTAATCACTCCTTCTATTTCTCTGTCAGATCCCGAGAGGAGAGGAGAGGAGGGGAGGGGAGGGGAGGGATGGTGGAAGGAGCAGGTGGCTGTACGGCGGTGGCCACGGGGAGGAGAAAGCTGATTATTAGGCTCTGGCTGTGACTTCTAGGGAGGAGATTTGAAACATGTCTCATATTTCTCTCTGTTTGTGTGTGTGTGTGTTTATGCATGTTTATAAGAGCGAGGTTATGACTTCCAGTGTGCTGAGGGACTACTTGTTCCCGCGTACGTTTGTGGATGGAGGTGTGAATGTGTCCACAGATGTGGAGCAGGGGGCCGACGTGTTTGCGCTGCGGGAATGATGAACGAGCCTGTTTTGATTTTTCTGCCTCTGACCTGAGAAATCTGAGGCCCCCAGAGCTCCCTCGTCACCCACAACCCCTTCCGCTCCCAGCACTCCCTTCATCTCCCCTCTTGAAGCCTTTCGAGCTCGGGTGATTTATGAAGAGTTTTCCCCTCTCCCTTTATGAGCGTGCATAAATAATAATGCGGCCTGTCACTGAGCACGGGGCAGCGCTGCAATACCTCAGCTGGTGGCTGGCTTTGTGTAGATGTGCGTTTATAGGGCGGGGTGTCTGCTTTCATTTGTCCCACACGTGCTCCATCACTCTGCCTGATGCCACAGATGTTAGTACTCGTACAAAGAAACAGAAAACTCAAATTTTATTCAGCAACATAAAAGAATTGTTGCTTTTTTAACATTAACCTGTAAGCAGTAGTATAAGGTTTCTGGTAATAACTGGATGTGTTGTCTCAAAAAAAACTTAAATGCGTATAATTAGACATTTTAAAAGGATGATTAACAAATCTAAGTTGCAACAAGAAATACACTTTTTCTCAGGTGAAAAAATATCTTCTTGCAATCCTACCTGTTACATAGAATTCTATTTGTAACAAAGTTTTGTAGCTACCTGTAGCACATTCTGTCAAACTATTGTAATATTTCTACTGGCGTAACTGTGTAACATAAAACTGACTGTGATGTAAAAGTTTATCAAATAGCATTCACATGTATCACCATGAAAATCGTAAAAAGCGGGATGTATGACAGCCGAGCTTTAAATCGATAACTCTTTGATGTAGAAATGTCAAACTGCACATCTGGACACCTCAGGAGGAGTCAAAGATGATACTTATTGATTTCAAGATCACAGGGTCAGAGGTTAAGGTCCTGAATGACCCCTTGTTTAAAACCCTGTCTGTGCTCCAGCTTGACATCCCAGTAACACAGAAATGTCAAACCCTTTGTTCCCTTGATTTTGCCTAGATTGTGCATAATACATAATACAGCAAGATAGTGCTGGACAGTATGACCAAAATTTTATATCACATGGTATCACTGTATTTGACGATATTTTTTTGTTTATGCGTACCTGTGTGTGTTAAGAAATACCGCTGACAGATGGATCTGCAAGACTCAAATGTCTTCTCTTCCAGTTTTGATGTGCAGGGTGCTGATTTTAGTTTTAAACAGTGTTAGTATTCCAATACATGTTTTGTGGCTAAAGAGGTGGAGCAAATTGCTCATGTTACTGCCTGCAGCAACAACTTTAACTTAACAGAGTTAGCTCAAAATATGTACCATAACAAAAATAAAAATGTTTTATGGTTCGAACTGTTATACCACCCAGCTCTAGTTCTCAGTAAATTGTCTGTGATGTAACTCCTCAAATGTTTTAGATGGGAAATGTCATTAGACTGTTTCCGGTATTAGCCAAAAAATGATTATTGGATTATATCGGCATGCATCTAAAAACTCTGATATAGGCACACGCACACCACTATAAACAGTCCATTCTAGTTGTCTGCTCTGGATTACTATCCAGCAGCTTCTACATCCATCATAAATAACTTATTGAATTTATTGAGATCATTTTTTATGGTTTTCTATTTTATGGTTTATTTATTGTATTTAATTGTACAGTACTCGTATGTTTAAGTTAAAAAATATTTAACCCATTGGTTAATATTAAATGGAACTGTTGACTATTTTCACTGTTTGACTTGATCAAGGCCTTTTAAGATTCCACACTACGAAAAAGTAATAAAAGTATGTATTTATCGGCGCCGATTTCCTCAATTTTGGGAGGTCGGAGATCCGATCCTTAGATAAGATCGGTGGAGAAGATCTGCGGAAGAGATCAGCTTTTCTACCTCCACAAAAGTCTCAAAATCAGCCACTATCCTCTTTTGCTGTGCTGTGAGCACTACCTTATATCCAGTTAAAACAAGTTTGTATTGTTTCAAGGGTATTGTTCAACATATTTCAGTAAAATAACATTTGAACATTGAAATTGTATTGTGATTTTTTAATATATGACAGTGTCAGCTATTTAAAAATCATTATCAGCCAAAAATGGAATCGGCAGGTCAGACTTTTTAAAGATCGGAGATCGGCAAGAAAACTGGAATCGGTGCACCCCTAGTATGTATGATAATTCTTATATCTTATCGGGTCAATATCGGTATCGGCCAAGATTCAAGGCTGCAATATTGGTATCAGACACCTGTTATATCCATCTACAACTCTGATCATAAAATGTTAGAGTGGTAGTCATCAACTGTTAAGTTCTTCACATTACGACTGTTAGCTTCAGTTTCAGGTTCTTTAATTTAACCACTTGTCGATTTACACTACAGACACTGTTAAGTATCATATATATACTTATCACAATGAAGCCCTGCAAAGTTGCGTTTCACAGTTGGTTCACAGAACCAATCCACTTTAGTCCTAACTTTGCTCAAATTAGTCATTGACTCATCAATCCAGTCAGAATTAAACTATTTCTCCAAACTGAAGTCATTCAAAGAGCTTTCTGCAACATTTAAGACATGAATTGTGTATTACTTTCTACTGAATCCTACTTAAAAGGATCTGAACCAGGGGCAAGTCTAGGTTTTGAAGTTTAAAGCTCAGGCCCCAGCTTATCTCCAGAAAACTGTGATTAACATGGGTTTAAGCCTACCACAGAGGTTGGAAATGTGTTTCCCAAAGGGCCACATAAGTAACTGCTGCTGTTGTTTTCTTTATGCACCAGATTTGGTCCAGATGCTTTTGACTGTTGGACCTTAATAGTGAGGGATTTACTTTGTTTAAATAAGTACTGGGTAAATGTACAGAAGACTTAAGGGTTCAAATAGTAATGTTTCTGTAATGTTTCTCAATCTCTTTATGACAGTTTATTTTGTTTACTTTGGTTCATAAGTGGGAGTTAGTGTGCTTTTCTTCAGCGGTTTATGTTTCTTAGTGGATGCCTCACTAAGCTTCTGTACTGTCCATGTCTGCAGTCATATCTGTGTGTGTGTTGTTGCACAGGCCCAAAGCCAGGTGTGTGGGTTTCTAAGTGGTAATCCTCACATCTGGTCCATGTGCGGTACAGATCCAAGCTAGAATAGAAGCAGGATTAGCCAGGTTCTCATTGGTAATACAACCAATTTTCTACTTGTTTAACCACCACAGGCCAAGCATTCCACTGATGACCCCTATGCTCTCTGTGTGTGTGTGTGTGTATGAAGCTCGAGTGTGTGAGTTTCACTCTGTGTGGGTGTACTGTGTAGTTGCATACCTTGGCTCGTCTTACGCAAAAACATAGGAGGTTTTATCAGATAAACTTGTATTGCACTTAACCTGATTTTTATTTCCAGCACGCTAGCCCCACCCTCAACCACCACATTTGTTAACAATGGCAGCAAGTTTATTTAACTAATCACTGCAAAGTTATTACCCGCCGTGTCATTTTGCAGGTGAATTAATATCCTGAAAATAAGCTATGCAAAACCTTTTAAATAAGAACGAACCAAGGAGGCAATTAAAGATGTTTTTTCAAAAAATGCACATAATAAACACTCATGTTAAATGTCAGAACTGCGCGTCAACCCTTTGTTTTAAATGTGAAAATGTCCAACTGAGAAACTTTTGCTGCCAAGTCTGAAAACTAAAAATATCAGTTAATGCAATCTCAGATTCTGACACTTTAAAGAGGCAATATCATGTAAAATCAACTTTTTTGAGTTTTATATCATGTTATTATGTCACCCTCTCATTAAAAACATGCCCAAAGTCTTATTTTGACTCATTAATGCATGTTTGAGAACTCCTGTAGTGTCCTGAGGCAGCAGGCAGGGGAGCAGAAACAACCGGTTGGGACTAGAACCTCCTTTTGGGACCAGCTCCTCCTCTGGGCTATGTCTGCAAGCTGAACTTCCTCATCACAGAGCACACTAGGGCTGCACAATATATCGAAAATTTATCGTCATTGCGATAAATCGCATCGCAATATCAGGGCTCTAGACTAACTTTTTGCACTGGTTGCACCGGTGCTCCTAACATTTTTTCTTAGGCGCACCAGCACAAA
>JAUBOC010000097.1:3784391-3802678 GCA_032275365.1 Anablepsoides cearensis | reverse complement strand
AACATTGACTAGCTATAATACAACTACCATTAATAAAAATATAAAACATAAAGAATTGTGCAAGAATAGAGGAAGATGGAACCAGAAGAAAGAATGCTGTGTGGTGCACAAAACATAGCAGCTTCATATGTTCCTCAAGTACTTTCTATTTGCTGTGTAGTAGTTTAGAGGACCTGCAGTGGATAATACACTTCACTTTAATCCACTTCTGTGTGTGTGTGTGTGTGTGTGTGTGTGTGTGTGTGTGTGTGTGTGTGTGTGTGTAGGTGAATGGTGTAGACATGACAGGCCGCAGCCAGGAGGAACTTGTAGCCATGCTGCGCAGCACCAAGCAGGGGGAAAGTGTTTCTGTGGTGGTGGCCCGGCAGGAGGACATGTTCCTGCCGCGGGAGCTGGTAAGAGAGCATGGAAACAGACGTTTTTACATCACACAAAGCTAACACCACTGTCTTCACTGATCTTCTGTCCTGGGTGTCCCCTTTTCATCTGTCTCCATCTCTTTCTTTTTTTTAAAACATTTCCTTCACATTGTGTCTGTTTGTCCCAAAGGAGCAAAGCTCTGGATGTTGAAGCCCTTTGGTACCACATGCAAACACACTCCGGGTACACCCTGGCCTTCCGGTTTGCCCCCCCCCCCCCCCCCCATCCCCGGGTTGTTGACACAGCAATGCCAAAGGAAGTCACGCACACGAGGCACAGCAGCCTCACAGGAAGCGTGTGAGCGTGTCGGCGCTTGTCAACACACCGCAGTCGTAAAACGACCGTTTACCTGCCGCGCCTGGCGAGGTCAGAGGTCGGTGTCAGGCCTGTGAAACTGACACACTTCGACCGCTCCTCACGGGGGACATTTAATCAATAAACACACTTTTAAACACATCCACACAGCCGTGATGGCGGTTTAAATACCTAAGCTGCCTGGAAATGATGTTTTTTTTGCCTGTGAGCTTCTGTTCTCGTCCTCTGTGACTACTTCAAAGCACCAAGTAAAGACTGATGCATATTCACACCTAGAGTGGCTGTGCACACTAACTCCCCAAGTCCTTGATAAAAACTTGAACACAAGTGCGCTCTCTCTCTCTCTCTCTCTCTCTCTCTCTCTCTCTGCACAAGCAGATGAGAACTCCAGACATCTTTTAAACCGCTAAGTTGCTGCTTACAAAAATAGTTCGCCCTCATTAATGTCCCAGCAGTCTCGGCATAACAAGTGTGCTTTGAAGAGCCTCTACAGCCTCCATCCAACACTTGGTTGCATTTCTGCATTAGAGCGAGACAGTTAAAGAGTTGTAGGGGAGAGGGAGGGTGGGACAGGGCCTTCGCTCTAGTTTCTGTTGAGGGGGGGCAATGATCTGACCCACAAATTCAGCATAGTCCTCCACCTCAAAGAAGTGTCGATATAAAGTAGAAAAGAGAAGATGTGCACAATAAATACAAATCTGGACTGCAACAAATGCTAAAGTAAAAAAAAAAGACATTACCACAGGGCTCACCTGGAATTCTGCCTTACCTCTGGAAAAAAAAAATCAAAGAAAATCAGGCTCTCTGCCAGAGATTTAACATTTCTCAGAGGCGCAGCTTTCACTTTAAACACTCCACAGACCTAGTAGCCAATCAGAAATCTGGTGGGGGCGGGACTTGTATTCTTGAAGTTTGAGCAGTTATAAAAATAAATGAATTTATTTTTTAGAATAAGTCTGAAAAAGAACTGGAAACAATATCAAAGCCGACAGATTTAAAAATAAAACCAAGGTCATAGAAGAAACCGGCAGAAGGATGTTCACTGATTCTTTCACCTGAGATAGACGAGCCGCGCAGGTGGATGCTAGCGTTAGCTGAGGAGCAAAGAGGAGAGGTTTTCTCATGACTTTTATAGCAGTGACCCAGCAACAATATCCGACCAACAGGTGTGTGTTTACGGGAGAAAATGAGGTGTTGTGCAAAAAGCTGTTGCAGTGCAGGAGTGCAGCCCGTCTCCTTATGTTGCTTTAGTTCTTGGAATTTAACAACATTAACACTGATTTATTTGTTTAAACAGAAATGTAACAAAGGTTTGTCTGTTTACGTTTTGATTTTGTTCTTTCAATAACCCTTAATGTTCATCATAAATATCAACTATATATACAGTATTATTCTACCATTGAAAACAGGCCATTTGGACATTTTAATGAGCAAAAGTTTTTACATTAGAAACCAGATTTATAAAAACTGTAATGCAATTATTGACCAAAAAAGAAATATAAAATACAGTTTTCACATAAAATCTGTTGATTTTGTTTGCCCAGTTATGTTTCAAGAATTTTTAGCTACAACAAAGTTCATAAATTGCCCATTTTAAACATAAAAACTATCATAATGCGCAAGTTGATGCTTGGTGATAAAAGTCGACACTGGAAGGTTGGTTTTGCAGTTGTGTTAAATTTAAAAGTATAATATTTAAATAATGTATCACAAGTTATCCTTTGCTCAGTACAAAATTACATAAAACTGCATTTTACTTATTGGGCTTGATTGATAACTATAGGATTTTTTCCACTCTCAGCCCTGTAGCAGTTACAAAAATAAACTTTATAATTAATAAGGGTTGATAAAAAATCAGCACGACCTCTGATCTTCTGAACATTTGTTTGATGATTTTTGTCATGTCCAGGAATCCAGTTTGATTCTTTGTGATGTTTTCTGCTCCAGCGCCTCATTGAACTCAGTGCTTTATTACATTAGATAACATTCAGAATTTATTAAAAAACATGTTGATTGTAAAATAATTGCCAAACATCCGCCAGTTTATTTTTCATGAAGTGAGGGCTTAAACGTCACATTCAGGAGCACATTATTTGAGAGCTTTTAAGATATTTCACATGAAACAAAAGCTGTTGCATCAGGGATGACCAGAAGACATTTGTTTTAATCCTTTCAAGAACTTGTGCTTTTGAAAAAAAAAAAAAAAAAAAAATTCATGGCAACATTTGTCGGGAATCTTTTAGTCTGGCGTTTATATTTCAAGAGCTCTGCAAGTGGTGTGACAAATATGCGTTGGTGGAGGGAATCCACTGGAGCATCACCGTTTTTATTCTCACTTCAATCCACCGTCACTTTACCTTTACCTAACCCTAACCTTGTTCAAGGAAAGTAGACTTTCATAGGAAGGTTTGATCAAAACAGCTATTACTCCTCCTCCTCTTAAGGCTGTTTTATACTCCATCCAAAGTGACGACATAGACCTGCAGTCACATAGTGGCGAGATGTTCTTTTACGCAGGCAACTTTCAAAGTTCACAAGACGCATGACACAAGAGGGAAACCCCTCACCCTGCTGCACACGTCACAACATGGGTTTCTCCCTGCCAGACTCTCCTCTCCGCCCTTCAGTTCACAGTTTGACCACACATCTGTCACAGATGGAGCACAATGCACATCTGTGCTATCCATCTAGGAGTTCTGGCCATTTGACTATCTTTTATAAGTTTCTGGAAGTGTCATATATGTGCTTTTTGCATTGTAAGGCCCGGTCTGGGTTCAAACCTTAGTTCAGAGTGTTTGCATTGGAATGAAACTAAAACTAAAGTAGCCTATGAAACTGAAAGTAAAGTCAAAACTCGCTGGGACACATCCAGGATGTCTACTGTCGGGAAGGTTGTGATTATTCTGTTATCAACTAGTATTGCTGATGTTATTACTGTCTGGAAACGTAGAAGAAGAAATGTGATTCTCTTGATGTTACGGGAATAAGACACAGACAGCGCGCGGGGGGGGGGCGCTGCTGGCGCTGCCGAACTGGACCGGTACCGGACAAAAGGAACAGCTGATCAACAATGTGAGGTACCATCCACTTAAAAACTTTATTGTGTGATTGCTCAGAAGTTCGTAGGAGTGTTTGTTTGTGCTGAAAGCGCTCAGATGCTTCAACCACTCGCTTAAAAAAAAAAGCCGAGCTGACTTTACGAGGAAGCAGCAATGAAGATGGTCAAACCGTAAAAACTCACAAAAGGGGATAAAACAGACATTTTGCACGGTGGAATCTGTTTGATGTAAACTTTGGAGCTTAATGCTGGACCAGTTGTGGATGAATAATGTCAGGTGACGAGTCTGTGACTTTTTCCCCGCAAATGTTTCCATCTCTCCTTTTGCTCATTAACTCTACTAAAGGATGATATTGGCCTGGCGGAGGTTGCACTCTTTGAGTGCTTCTAGTTCCAACATGATTTCTGGAACCCTGAGACCTGTGATTCTATTTGAGGCCAGGCTGCTTGGCCTGATTAGATGTCATCTACTGTTGTACATTGATTGGTTCACTGACTGAGGGAGCCACGTTACACAGATGAGATTAACTTTACATGAATTGTTTGCAGCAACTAACGATTTTTCACACGAGTCTGACTATTTGAAAACAAGCTAACAAATTGGCTACCATTAGTTACAGTCCTCTGTCAACTTGCCCTCTTGTCTTCAGCGTCATACTGCTGGATGTTCTGTTACAGTCTTTGGTACTTTTCATTTGAGCTGAATATCGTTCATTGTTTGTGTTGCAAATAAAACAAAAAATGATTACCCCGTTTTTAATATGATGATCCCCATCCACATTGAGGCGGAATGTTGCTAAAGGCAAACATAACCAGGGCCAGGGTAGGATAAGACTAACTGTGGCTGGGCTGGGCCTTAAAATCCACAAAGGCCAATTGATGGACTTACTTTGTGATGGCTTTAGACAGCTGCTCCTAAAAGCTAAACATGCTACATGGATGCACAACAACCTTCTTCTAGAAGCAGAGTAGTTGACGCAAAATGACACCATTGAGGTCCAAGTGCTTTTCTACATGAACAAGCATGCCCATGAACCTCTTAATCACACAATTATTTCCACATACTCCTGTAAAAAGATTGGAACCAGGCTTTGTGTCTAGAAGAGGCGGACAAAGCCACAATTTTCGCCTCGCTACTACATCAATAAGAGCTGATTGCTCGGCTTTGGATGGATCATGAAACAACTTTTAGTTTTACACCTCTGGCATAAAAGGTGGCGGGTGACGTGCATTCCTTCAGGGCACGCTAGGTTTTTTATGTTTCCACAAGAAACTCAGTGTTTCTGTGAAAGCTGTGTTCTCTTTGAATCAAAAGAAGAACAAGCCTGTGAATTAGCCTCGTTTAGAAAATACAAAAAGACGGTGATTTTCTACCCCATTTCTTGTAGTCGCTCACGCTCTCGAAGTAATTAAAAAGTGATAACTTCTAATCACAGTTCCATTCCTGTCAGCACTTCTGCATCTCCTCATTACTTCACACGACCTCTTTTGTTCTTTAGTCTCAGGGTGGAGATGAGGCAGTTTTTTTTTTTGTCACGTTTTTGTTAAGAGGATGATTTAGCTGTTTGTTTGAGTGAAAGTGTGTGTCAGGGACAGGATGGTGGGGTCACTCTGCACATGGTTGACCCCCCACCCCCCTCCTGTTGCCAGCAGGCCTAGGTCAAATGACAGGAAGGGAGGATTTCAGGAAGATTTTGTTTTTTGTTTGTCGTCTTTTAGTGGCATCCTTCAACTGTTTTCCTTCCATGTGAATTATCCTTCAGTCGCCGGTTATTTTTTTTCTTTCATTTTTTGTTTTCATTTCCCGTCATCGGAAGGTAAAGGTGTAAAGCTGCAAACAGGCAGACATTAAGGCGATTAATTGGCAGCTCCGTCGCCGCCGTCGAGCGCGGCGAGATCTCATCTTAATTGAATGTCGCTCTCACCGCTAATCCCCCTCTCTGCTTTGAAACCTCACATTTAAAAACCCTAAGCGACAAAAGCCTGTGTGTGTAATCGCTGTGCCCCCTCCGCACCCCTCTCCTCACCACCCACTCGTTGTGAGGGGGGGTTTGTAAGAAAAAGCTCCTCATTGTCTTCCTCATTTGGATGTTAAGGAGGGTGGTCTCAGTCCTGGCTAAAAGCTTGTTAAAGAGCCGTTTCTGAGGGCTAACGGTGGACGGAGGAGGGGTCGCAGAGTCGAGTCAAGGGGTCCCAGCCACCGAAGATCCAATTTGCCCCCAAGGAAAGGGCATTAGTGGCGATTTAGACTGAGTGCGTTTCTGTATTCGGACCACCACTGAGAACCACTTTGTTTGTATAAACTGATTAACTAAGTCCTGATAAATAAACATTTTTAGTTTTATTTTAAGTTTAATGCTTCCTCCAACGCTTTAAAAGTACGCATCGCTCTGATTTGTCCCCTTTCACCTTTTGTGTGGTTGCAACTAAAACCCGAAGGTATTTAAAACCTCCCATGATGTCACCTGAGTCATCTGAAGTGTCTGTCAAACAGGAAGAGGCAGATTGTCTCTTGTTTTTCTGCTTTTAGGAAGCAGCGCCCTGAAAAGCCTTGTTGATAAAAATAAGCTCAGATTGAGGGAGGTCTAATTATACTGAAGTAGAAAATAAACTCTGCAGTGTTTGAGGCAACACACACAGTTTGACTCATTTGTCTTTGTATTATCTCAGTTTGGAAGATAATAATCAGCAGAGTCAATATTTGGTTTTCTCAACCAGATATGCGTCTGGCTGTCAACATAAAACTATGAAGTTTGTGTGACGTCGAAGGCAGAGGGGCAGTAATGGATTTGCCCACAAAAATTGTTGGAACTCGGCCGTTTTTATTGATATTGGAGTAAAATTAAAATTGTCAAACCATGTTTACATGTGAAGAATATTAAAGGTTTTTCAATGTTGATTGTAATAAATTTACACATTTACACAATAAAAGCTCAGAAGATTTTTGGATGAGACAGCAAAAAACTGAATATGTTGTAGTTTCCACTACAGGTGACTAGCTGGCATTGTGAGTTTTATAATTTATTAATATAAGAATGCGCTCAGACACTTAAAAATGAAATATGAAAATGTTGAGTGCATGTACGTTTGTTTGGACAATATTTGAAGAATGTGCGTAATTTGTCTCCTCTGACCCGAGAGATGGCGTAATCCATAAGTATATATGTACTCTGTTAGAAGCTTAAATGAATTAAAATGAGTTAGCAGCACAAATTGAAAGGAATTGTTGCTACTGTTGTTGATTTATCTGCGCAAGCGCAGAAAAACTACTGACTGCAGCTGTCAGTAGCACTCACATGGGACTTTTGAGTTAAGATGCGTTTTTCCTTTAAACAATGTCGGGTGTTACCAGAAATCTCTACTCTGACACCTGGATATAAACACGGACTGCTGTTGTAGTGAAAGGAATAGTTCACGAGAGGACCCGGATCAGACACTGGTCCTGTAATAATCTTGAATGTTTATTTACACACATAGATAATCACAGCGCTGAGGTCCATCTCGTCCACGAGCAAACAAAAATTACCCCAAATCACATGATCTCTTACTTCTTGAAACCCAGGTCCCACCCTAGATATGAGGTCATACCCGTAAATCAGTTCTACATTTCTGAAATAAAAAACATGTTTATACTGTTGGAGAACACACGTATTATAATTGAGTCTTGTTGATTCTGTTACTGGTTACAGTAAATGATCATAACTGTTCACAAAGTATAAGATAAGACTATTGAAAATTTAGTCAATCATCCACAATAGTAGTTTACATGAATGAGCTTCTGCATGTTGCTGAAAATGCTTTTTAGATGTTTTTATAAATGTTTGACCTCACTGTAGGATGAGATGTAGGATAATATTAATCTTGACCTAAATTATCCCATTAAAATCTGTGTGAATTCAGACCAATTTAGTCTCAGCAGGAGTGTGTCACTTTCATGTAAACACTCTGATTGCTTTAAATGTTTCTTTAATTTAACCTCCACCACTGTTCAGCTTTAACTCTTTCATTTTCATCAGTAAACCTGATGAATGCTGGTTACAGTTGTGGGAAAAAAAGTAGTTTCCATCAGTTTACACCTAATAAGCACCCTCTTGTCAGCTGTTTTATATCGAAGTGACTAAATGGATCAATGTGTCACAGCTCATCAAGATTTCCTTTTGCTCCATTACATTCAGTGCCTCTGGCTCTAAATGCAGAGGGCCCCCCCCCCTACCCCCACCCCAGCTTAAAGGCTTCACACTGCTTTTTGTTTTAATTAGGACAAAGCAGAACCGAATAAAGCTGTCAGGAAGAGGATACAGAAATTGTCTCATAGCAGGTTGAGGAGGCAGCTCCTATAAATGTGAATTTCTCAAAATTATCCTGGAAGATTTGCTTGTCCTTCAGATTTGTGTCATGATGAGAGAGAACTGAGAATTCCTGGTTCAAGGTGTGTGATGCAAGACTTGTGCAACTGCTCTCTGGGTGCTTAGATCTTTAAGTCTGTAACAAGTGGTGAAGCAGGCCTAATGTAAGTTCACATTCTTCCTAAATGTACTTGTTTATCACGTGTGACAGACGGGTGAAGATGTTTTTGCCTGTGTCTGGTCTGTGTATGCATGTGTTTGTTCCGCTTTGTTATTGAGGAATTGTCAGATGTTGAGCTAGGATATGATGTGGTAGTACCTGAGAGTCATCCCAATATGTTAGTCCATCCATCCATCCATCCATCCATCCATCCATCCATCCATCCATCCTAGGTTCCCCTTCCTGTAGGCCCACCATCTGCAGGGTGGGACCGTTGTAAATTGCTATGAGTGGCAGCAGGTGGGGTGTTGGTTCTCCTACCCTAGCTTACCATAAATCTTAGGTTCCTTTTCTAAAATAAGGAAATAAAATGGTCGTCTCCCTTTTTTCCCCGGGTGACTAAATCCTAGATTTGCATCATTTAATAAGACCTTTTCTCCTTTCGTACTTTTTCCCTCCTTCCTTCCATCTCATTTCCAGAGCAGTGCTGCTGCCACTGCGGTCATTTCCCTCCCATCATGTCTCAGTGGATGACTGGGGCAGGTATGGGGGGTGGGGGGGGGGGGGGATGTGAGAAACCTGCAGGAAGAAGACGAAGCAGGTGGAGAACGGGGGGGAATAAAATGTACATAAAAAGTGAGAGATGTGAATAAAATGTGAAGAGTAAGGGAGGGTGGTTTATAAATGAGAAGTGGGTATACCTCAGGGAAGGGTTATTACTTTTAAATGCTCCTCTGTGCCACTGCTCTCCCCTCCTCCTCTTCTTTTTTTTTCCGCCCCCTGATTCCCCCACTGTGCTCCAGGAGGAGGTATGAAAAGGTTATTATGTTTCCTTTAGAAATGGCTCACTCTCCGTCTGTGCCTTTCATCTCTAAATGGAATAACCTCTCTACAGTCGCTTTCTTCTTATTCTCATTGCACCTTCATCTCTCTTACCAATAGTCAACACGTACTACCTTCTTCTCCTTCTCCAGCCTTTCTTTCTTTCCTCCCTGCAGCTACCTTTGATCTGACTATTTAATCCGCTTCTCTTTTTCTTCCTTTTATATTTTTGTGGCTCATAGTGTTGAATATAATCAATGTACTGTTGGCACGCACCTTATCAGCCAGATATAGTTCTCCCTGTGCAGCTATCGTGCACAGTGGTGTTGGGTATTAACAGGCTTTAATATTATTTTTATGTACACTACATGTCCTTTTTATTCTCCTTTTTCAGAAGAGCGATGAAGCGAGCAGTCAGGTGGCGGAGGATGGACGGGAGCAGCTGATGTATGAAATCCCGCTCAACGAGACGGGCTCGGCCGGCCTGGGGGTCAGCCTGAAGGGGAACAGATCGAAAGAGACCGGAGAGGACCTGGGCATCTTCATCAAGTCCATCATCCATGGAGGGGCTGCTTATAAGGTAGAGACCCACAATCTGGCTCACGCATTGCTTTCTAAACACATTAACACTCGGCTCAGATACACCAGAGAACGAAGGACCTTTGGTGGGCCAGATGTAGTTTGCCAGATGTGGTCTATGAATGGGCCAGCACCACATAAACCAAACTACAACCAGGCCAGTTGTGGCATTGATGAACCAAAGCACAGCTGGGCTACTTGTGGCATAACATATTAAAAACAGGGCCATCTTTGCCATACCTGACCCACATCTGGTTGACAAACCATCTACCATTCCATCAGTCAGCCAGCAGGTCCAGCTTGATGACAGATCTGGCCCACACCTGTCAGAGCTTTGTGTGATGGAGCTTTGTTCCACTGCTAGTTATGAAGGCCTTCATACTAGTCGTCTTTAGCTTTTTTGTGTTTTTTTTATCTACACACTATTTTTCCACTTTGTTGTCTTCTTTATCATTAATTGTCTTTTTTTGCATATTTTTGTCTTTAACTTTTTGAACTTTCTGTTTTGCCTTTTTTTATCTGGAACTTTTTTCTCTTCATTTTGTTTGTCTTGAAGTTTTTGAGTATCTTGGTCTTTTTTTTTTGTCTTGACCTTCACCTTCTTTATCTTTAACTTTGTCATCTCCTTTGTCTTTTTTTTCTTCATCTTCACTTTCACAATCCTCTTTGTGTTTTTTACCTGCTTCCTGTTAGGTGTCTATATAGTGGATCATTTGCTTCACTCACTCTATCCCAGAATCTTTTTCTGTTGCACCAACTCTCTGTTTGACCTCCTTCATTACGTTCATGAGCCTCCTCTGTGGTTTTCCTCTCTTCTTTCTGCTCCATATTCAACAGTCTTCATCCAATATACCAATCATTATTCTTCTGCACATGTCCAAACTCCATCTTCTATACCTTTGTCTCCAAACCATACATAGGAGGTCTCCCTGCTGTTGTGTAAACTTCTCTTTTGAAGCTGTCACAAATCACCCGGACACTCAACTCCATCCTCGTCACAGCTTCATTGCTTCAACCTCTTATTCACATGAGGATATATTCCATCTTGCTTCTACTGTTTTTCATTTCTCTGCTCTCCAGAGCAAACCTCCACCTCTCCAGACTCTCTTCCACCTGTTCCCTAATCTCACTACAGCTTACAGAGTTATCTGCAGATATCATACTCAATCATTCCTAACCTCAGTAAGTAACAATTAAATCCATATTAGCCTGTTTCTTTGCAGCTTAAATGGATTTTATTAACTGTTTTTAAGGCTCACCTTAGCTTTTGCTTTTGCGTCTCATACTCCCCCTTTAATGTCTGTGGCATGTTAATATCTGCTGCGACAGTACTTTGCTCTCAGATCTCATTAACTTGATGAGCACGGTGTTCTCATGAACGACACAAACGAAGCCCAAAGCTGCACAAAGGGTCTAATAAACCTGATGTGTCCTCTTCGGTTTGTGTAATTTATGTCTTAGTCTTTCCACAATCCCTACAGTCAGTGATAGTGACTGATCTGGAGTGCAGCATTTAAAACATTCAGTAGTAGTTGTCCAACTGTTGCACCTTTTAAGCTTTTTGGAGCATTAAACTGATTTAAAGTCACTAAATGTTTTAATTTAGCAGCCGTTGTTCTGCAACGTGCACCAGATGTTTGTTTGCACACCTTTTCCCCCCTCTGTTTTTTCTGCATTTCTCTGTTTCCTCTCATCCTCTCTGCCTCATTTCCTGTCTTTCTCCAAAAGCCCCGAACCCCTCCCTCCTGGCTTTCCTTGATCTTTGACACCCGCTGACCTCAAGTGGCCTCGTCACATAAGTGCCGCAGCCGTCTTATCTGTGTCACTCAGCGCTCACTTCAAGTTGTGAGGCGGGGGGAGGAAAAATACAAAAAAAACACTCCCCATCCCATTTCAGCACTTTGGAGATCCGTCCACTTGGCCTCGATATCTGGAACGCGTCAGAACTTCTCCGGGCTCCCAGATCTGCTCGGAGCGACGAGCAGGAGCGGAGACGAGTGTGCCGTTGCAGATAAACGGCTGGTCTGGGATCAGGACGGCCAGACGGTGGCTCCCAAATGTGCCCTCAGAAGTAGTTCTTTTTGCGACAGCTGCAGAAGCGGATAGTGTTCAGACAGTAGTAAGATCTCTGGCTGGCTGTGGGGAGAGAAAAAAAAACCAGGTCTCTGGAATGAGATACCACATAAGAGGAGACATGAAGGAGGAGAGGCAGACATAGAGAGTGAGGGATGAAAAAAAAAGAAGAGCGAAAGAGGAAAAAGTCCAAAAAGGAAGAAAGCGGCATTATTGTACAATAAAGAGATGCGATAAGATAGAATAAAAAGGACAGAATAACTCCAAAAATATGTGATGATTTTGATGCATGCTAATGAAAAGCAGCTGAGACGTCCTCTGAGTCTGACTGACACACACAACTGATAACACACAAATAAACAGAAGGAGATGAGGAAGAGTCATGTTGAGATCTAACCTATTTCCATTAAGTAGTTTTTATGACTGTTGGCCTCAATTCTACTGAAAAAAATCTTTAATTTTATCCCTCGTCCTGTCTTGTGATTGTTTTGAAATTTACATGCGTCACAGTGAAAAGGTTTACAAAAAGGAGTGTAAAATATGTGTGTGTATTTTTCATCCTTTGATTTGATGCAGGGACAAATATGTGTGTTTATCTCAGTATAGATTTGGGGCTGGACCAGGCGGTGCCTTGGTAATGACTCGCAGGTCAAAGGGCAGCACAGACCATCATTGGACGCTCCACACCAACTTAAGAGAAACTAGATTTTCTTTATCATTATTAGGTTGCCCACCCCCCCACCCCCCACTTCTCTCTCCTCATTTGCTCCCTTCCTTCCGTCCTTCCCTCTGTGCGTCCCTGCAGGGCAGTATTCTGCATCGCCTCCCTACAAGAGGCTGCTATTTAAAACACTTAGAAGTGATTTAGTGCCCGCAGAGGCTATTCCATTAGCTGCTTTATGTATTTATCATGGCTCTCCCACTCTCAGCAGATTGCTAACTCCACAATTTTCTTCCCGGTCCCTTCTTTCATTTTCATCTCCTCCTCCCTCACGCACAATCTCATTTCATTCCTCCTTCAGTTTTTTTACTTCCCTGTCCTGTTTCTTGTTTTAAACTTAGTGAGCCACTGTTGTGTGTCCAGTCTTATGGTACTAATACAATAGTGCATTATATCACATTGTACTATACCTATCATGTTTTCTATTTGTTTTTCAGACATAAACACAATGAACTACTTGCTAATAGTAGAACCCCAAATCCAATGCAGTTAAGACATTGTGTAAAATGGTAATAAAAACAGTATGTAACAACTTGCATACCTCATAAACCCATATTTTAGTCACTGAGGATTTTTGTAAACATGTCAAATGTTTAAACTGAGAAATTATTTTTTTTTATTCTAATGGCAGCAACACATCTAGAAAAAATACAGGATTATGATCTGATCAACAGTTGCTGGAGGTCTTGGAGGGGAATAGTCAGCAGTCCTGAATCTCATTTGTTACTTTATTTAATTTTTGTTTCATGATGCGTTAAATTAATCTGGTAAAAGATCTGGTTCAGCATCTGTTAAAAAGTCATATTGTATGTTGTTTATCCTTGTCTTGCTGAAATCTGGAAGACTGTCCCTGAAAAAAATATGTCATCTGAATGAGAGAATATGTTCTAAAACCTGTTTATATTTTTCTGCATCGATGATGCCTCTTCAGATATGTAACCTGCTCATGCCAGAGGCATTACTGTACCTGTACCATCAGAGAGGCATCATATTAACCTGTGCGCTAAAAACAGGCCGGATTGTCCTTCTCCTCTTTTGTACAAAGAACAGTGTCTGTGATTTCTAAAAAAAAGTAATTTAACACAAGAATAACAATATTAGGATGTGCAAATCATTGCATTCTGTTTTTATTTCTATTTAATGCAACTTTCACAATTTTTTTGAATTGGGGTTTTATTTTTCATCTTCATATTTATTTGCTTATTTTTCTCCTGAACAGGACGGTCGGCTGTGCATAAACGACCAAATGATTGCCGTGAACGGCGAGACACTGCTTGGGCGCTCCAATCACGCCGCCATGGAGACGCTGAGGCGGTCCATGTCATCAGAAGGAAACACCAGAGGCACCATACAACTCGTGGTCCTCAGAATATCCAAACAGGTAAAAAAATAAATATAAAAATCACTATTTTTGTATATTTTAGATGAGTTTTGGCACTTTCTGATTTAACTAGAAACACAAACTCTTGCTCTTCAGAAACACAACAATAATGGCAAATAACCATTTTATTACCTACTAGTATTATAGTTTTGTAGCTTTAGTGGCCCTGTTCTACTGAAAATATATTTATATATGTTGTCGAAGTGTAGTTTTAAACCTTTGCACAGAAGGCACAATGTAATCTACTCATTGTCAATAATTGTATTAATACCACAATTATTGGGGTTAGGGTTAGGGTTAGGTTAGGTTCTTTACGTCGAGAACATCCGAGCAAAATGTAAAAACTTTTATTGTTTTTACATTGACTTTTAAATAATTGGTCATAACTCAATTGGTTTTGTCCTTTTACACCTTGTTTAGTTTGGACTACACTTAAAAACATTTCACTTTTTGTTAGATTTTTCATTATATGAAACGTTCAGGTATCTACAGGCTGAGTCTAAAGTCACAGGACACCTTTTTATTTCAGAAAGAAAAAGGAAAATAACATATCTGAATACGCCAGCAAATTATAGGTGAGGAGCCCATCTGTGGAAAAGCTTGCCCTTGATCCAATATGGTGGCTTTAAGATCAAAGCTATGTTCTGGACATAGCCTAAAAGAAAGGCCTCCTCATCCATTCACATATTTCATTTCCCCCTTTCTTTCTGAAATAAAAGGGTGTCCTTAGTCTTGTCTCAGCCTCTCTAAAGCTAGATATGTTTAAAGACTGTTTATGCGGTCAGTAAACAACAGTTTTGTGTAGGTTTTCAGTACAAAGGGTTACATACTAAGTTGGCTGTTTTATAAACACAATGCAAAGTAAAGCAAAGGTCAATAGGTAAAATTGGATTTTTGTTTAAGTCTTGTAAGAATATTTGTGCAAACAAACAAGTAGCAGTTGATGTCTTATTTTATAGCTCTTATTAGGATGTGGCAGTGGCTGCGTTTCTTCACAACATATGCTTTAATTGATGACTTCGTCTTTTTCCAGGTGAAAAATGGCAAGTCTGCAGCAAGCACAGCGACAAATCTGTCCTCCAGTCATCCCACCGTCCCAGCAGGCTCCAACAATCAGGTACGAGTTGGTGACGTCTGCCAGCTGCAGCCCGCTGTGCCTCACCGCTCCTCCTCCCTCCTCCCCATGCTCAGGAGGAGAGCGTCTGAGCCGCTGACTCTCAGCCACAGGCAGCGTTACGCACAGCGGCCGGGGGAGACGCACACCAGATACACGTATGGCTTTAACCAATCAGATGCGTGTCCAGGTTTCACGCAGGAGGATGGTGATAAAGGGAGGAACGCTCCGAGCAGTTTGCACGTGTCGAAGCACAGATTTGTTTCCTTCAGTCAGTCGCCAAGCGGCTGGAACAGGCCCAAAGAGAGGAACGTTTCTGACCAGGCGCACGTTCACGTGGGGCTTGATAACCGGCTTGTCGACACTCAGGCAAACACGCGGCGTCGCGCGGACACTCACAGACGCAGGGCCCGACACACACGCAGCCGCACGCTGGACGACTTCAGAGACGACGGCTCTCAGTCGTACCTTTACGTCGAGAACATCCGAGCAATGTCGGGCCGGATGTACGGAGAGCCACCCACACACACCGACAGAAACACACACCTACATAAGTACACACAGAGCCGTAACTCAAGCAGACAACAGGTTCACCTCTCAGGTGGACTCTGAGACTCATGAATGTGACGGTTTTACAGGATCAATCAGTGGAAGGAGTAGAGTTAGTCTGTCGGAAAGCTTTCCCTTTGTCACCACTTACTGTGACAGCATTAATGCAGAACTTCTTTTTTTAAATAACTTCAGTGCTTCTCTGTGGGTGTCTCTCTTCTGACATTTTGCTTTAACTCTCTGAAATAATCTTCAGCTCTGATTATTCCACACCACTGGGGTTTTCTACAGTCTGTGAGGGACATTCTTACTTTTTCCTGCTTGTTTTGTACAGTTTTATACTGACTTCTGTTTTTTATCTATATATTTTTTCTTTTTGAAAGTCTGTAATTTTGTCTTCCTGTCTCACCTTCCTGTTTGTCCTTTAAATAAAGCTGATCTAAAGCCTACTGCATGCATTTCTGTCTGTTTCTGTTGTTTTTTCTCTCTTTACTTTGTTCATAAAACATTTGGTTTCCTGATCCCCTCTGTTCTCTCCTGCTTTTTCTTTCAGGCCTGAGCTTTAGTCCTTGATATTTGCTTTAGGAAGAATTTAACATTCTCAGTCATTTCCTTTTAAAAGGTAAAAGATTATATTTGTTCTGTGACATTCTGCAGTGTTTAATGTTACTGTTTATTAGTGGGCCCCGCCCGCCCCACTGTTGGCTTTGTGTAACTGTGGCTCCTGGAGTAACTTAGTTGATTAGCTTTGTATTAGAGATGTTACCCACATCAATGTTTTTATGACAGTCTAAATTGCGGCTGGGTGATAAAACAATGACGATATGTAGCAATAGACATGTGATCAATATCAGTAGAAAATACAGCCAATAAAATGTTGATCGTTTCACTGAACTCCGATCAAGAGATGCACGACATTCTGGAGGATGTAGGCAGAGGAAAGTCTTTAGCCACTCGACCTCTGATGGTCCAGCTAATCAAGCTTGGTGGCATCAACTCACTCTTTAGTAAACTAGCAACAACCCGGTGAGTAACATGTTTCATGCTTCACCTCAGAACTGCTTCAAAAAATAAAAAGGACGGCATGGAGTGAAAGGAGAAAATGAGTGCAACGGCTTGAGAGGAAATTATGGATAAAAGAGGAAAGTTCACGTCACCAGTTTGACAGAAATAATCAGCCTTTTTTCTCCTTGTCCTGATTTCAAACAGGTAAAACAAAAACTCATCAATAATTGTCTATCAACTGATCAAGCAAAGCAAATAATGGTCTACTCTGATTGCACAACAACTTCAGAATCGACATGCTAACATGTAGCATCCATATTTACTTCTGTAAGCACAGTGTGCTGCGTGTGTCTTTTTCTGCTTCAGGGTCGTAGACTGTTCACTCTGGAGTCTGATGGAGGTCGACTTTAAATTATAAATATAATTACCATTCAACAAAAACAGTGGATCTGCAGTGTGAACATAGCTTTGGACTCATCCTTTGCTTTTTTTTTACCAAATTATGCTCACAGTCACCTGTTTGTCCGATTTGATACCAGCTTGAAATCCAGAAATACATTTATATCGACAAATGAAAAGAAGTTAACAAAACAAAATATATATTTTTGCTCTCTTCTATAAAGGCATTTACTTTCTCTGACCTAAAGTTTTATTCTTAAAGCCAAACTCAAGTCATTGATTTAATCTTTAGCTATTAAGAAACCAAATAATTGTACAGAAAAACTGAGGGGGATCATATCAAACATGAAAAAAACCTAAGAGAAAATGACTCTTTGGTGTTGTCTCTCTGCTGAACTCTGCAATGAACCCTATGCGATGATTTCAAAAGCCTAAAAGAAGGCTTCACAGAGGTTTTAAAGCAGATGTTTAGCGATATTGTGTGGAAGCAAGAGGGGAAATGGGAGGGGTCTGGGCTCGACCTGCTCATTGTGGGATTTCCATCACGGTACTGCTCGTGTGTTTGCATCTAACTGATTCAAGCCTGTGGACAAATGCTGTCAAACACAGTTCAACGTTCAAGACGTATCTACACAGTCCCGCTTCTGTCATCATTTAACAGCCGGTCTGAGGACTCTATAATGTTGGTGAATTAAACAAACTAATGCAAAAAGCCCTCAGGATCCCTGCTTGTGTCTGGCCAACACAAGAATGTCTGTCTGAGACAGTTCTGTTAACAACACACACTCTGAGCATCACGTCTTGCCCTTAGTTATTTCTGATGTTTGACCAAAAATGTTACAACTTCATCATTTCTCAACACAGGATGATCTTTACAACACTGTCATGAAAGCTGGAGGGTGGTATGTATTCCTTCAAGCACAGCTCGGCCAGTTATAAGAAAAATTTAGTAATTTTTGTCAAATATTTAAATTTAACATTTAAGTGCTGGCACTTAGAGGAACAAGATGTTAAATTTGTTTAGAGAGATTACATATTAATCATTGCTTTATTTTAGTGGTGGCCCGATACAGATACCAGTATTGAAATCAATATAGATACCAGTATTTTTACAAGTACTCATACTTGTAGAAAGTGTCCCCGATATCTGGAACAAATACTCATACTGGTGTCGATACTCCATTCAATGTGTTACAGTTTACATTTCCAATGAAATGTCTGTCAGCTCCATGGTTAAGAGAGGATACAGGTTCAAATAAATGTTACAATAGTATACACTCACCGGCCACTTTATTAGGTACACCTGTCCAACTGCTCGTTAACACTTAATTTCTAATCAGCCAAT
>JAUBOC010000097.1:3742365-3755189 GCA_032275365.1 Anablepsoides cearensis | reverse complement strand
GGAAACGCCGATCACATACTTTTTCATGAAAATCGGCCGATATTGATCGGTGGCCGATCGATCGGAACATCCCTACTGGGTATGATAACACACAATGTCAAAAGTGATTGTGTGTTGCACTGTTTCCCAGGTTTAACCAAAGCAGCTACATCTCAGTCTTTTTCAGCATCTTAGTCTGAAACTCTTTCAGGTATAAAACCAGAAGCTAAAGTTTCTTTTTCTTCATATGACATAGTAACATTTTTAGCCGCTTTGGCAAATTAATCATGACATTAATTCTGCTGGGAGCAGATTATGTTTTATCACAAACTTTTTTGGTTTTATGGAGAATTTGTTTCATTTTCTTCATTAAGAGGTGGGTTTTGAAGGAAATATCTGGTGACAAGCATTGTATGATTTTTGCCATCCAAATGTTCCTCAGACTGAATCTGTGCTCTTGACTCTGGAGTGTCACCAATCACTTGGCTTGTCACTGCTGAACCTCCCCAGCAGTCCTTGCCGGGCCCTGACACATCCTGTCTGTCCCTGCATCCTGTCACTCGTCCTCTCCACTCCAGGATCGATGTAGAGCTGTCACACGTCCCGCCGTGACAGCGCTCCGCCACCCTTAACCAGTTTATGGGACATGAAAGCTGACGTTCTGATCTGCTGTTTACAAACCCAACATACAGCGTCATATATCCCACACTCACACACACACACCAGCTTGCTCTGTGTTTGCTGTGCTGGAGAAATCCGACAGGGAAGCAAGCCAATTAGCGCCATCCGTTCCGCTTTTATCCTATCGCAAATTTGCAGAATGCGCAGGGTTGAAAGGTTGTCACTGGTGGGCCGTGCTCTGCAGAGCCAAAGTCTCAATGTCAAACCGGAAGACATAACCAAGCTCCATGATTTCTGATAAATTATGCTGGTATTGTGTGCTCGTTCTCGCTCTCTACCTTCCTGCTTTAGCCTCTTTAGCATCCTGTCGGTTGTAGCCTCGATTATGCCCTTTTGATTATGTGATTGAACAGGCCCTGGTTGTCACCTGTGTTGGTAGGGATCATAAAAATCCCTATGACATGTTTGCATGGGCGTCTTAGCAGTGACTTTAAGCTCTAATGGGGGTAAAAACCAAATGGGTGATACCTAATCCTGCTGGTGTTTAATACTCTGCAGGTGGATTTCTTTGATTTGAAACTTCATTCAGAATTTAAGAGTCTTAGCTGAGCTGATGTAGAATCATCAACAAGTTTTTTTTGTAAAATATGCATAAGGTCATAGATTTTGCCAACAGGACCGATCTATCGTTTGTGCATCATCTCCTCTCTGTATCCTAACTAATGCATGTGAAACCACAAGGCACTTTTCCTTGCAGCAGTTGATAAAAGACATAACCATGACTTAATCACTTATGCTTTAAATACATACTTTAAGGACCGGTGGAAAACTCTTAAGGATATTCTTCCTGCTGGAGAGAACGTTGATGAAGCTTTTATCAGTTATCATTATGTCGTTACTTGAACTCGTTCAATGTGGGTTTATTAATGGCTGATTCTTGGAAAGAACTTCAGTGGAAATCCAATATATAAGCTGGTTTCTCTCTCTCTGTTAGTTTAGTGTTTTTCTGGTTTAACAAACACTTCCAGATATTTAACTTTTATTTAGCAGTACTTACAAGAACTTGGACACTTCGGAAGACGTCCCATACAGTTACAGATGTGTTTAGACCACCATGGTCTATTCAGAAGACACACGGAGGCGGAGGGGGTGGACTGAAACACCCTCGTCTGTTGTGCCTCTACCTCAGAGTGAGGTAGTCACAGAAACATTATATTCAACTTCTGAAACGGTGGGTCAGTGTATTGTTGACACCTTTGGAGGACCACCCAGCTGCAGGTTTTTTAATTAATAAAAAATTAAAACTGAAAAAAAAAAGCTGGACTCCTTTCAGATTTAAACTTTGTGTGTGTTTTTCCCTCCCACCCACCCCCGGGACTCACAATGTCCTTACTGCAGAGGAGCAAATAAACTTTACCGGCACAGAGACTGGCTAAAAGTGTGCAGCAGCATGGATACAACCAGGATAAGAGTCAGGTTATTTTAAATCCTAAAACCCCTAAAAACATACTTTGATCTGTGAGACCTAAAAGGGATGAGTCATTCTGTGACTCCGGCTGCTCTCAGCAGATTGAGGGACAGCAACACGTTAGAACACTCCAGTTCATTTCCATGCCTCTTATATGCCACTCTGTTTAATGCACTCTAAAAGTGCGTTTGACCAAGGTAAGAGATTGGACTGTTTGGCCATTTAGTGGTACTGTCCACTGAAAGATACTTTTTTGTTTTCAGCCATTGTTCAGTATTTTAACTTTGTTTAGGGTCATTATCTTGTTGGAGGACTCCTGACCTGTGACTGACACTGGGTTTTCTGACTCTGATGCAGCACATTTTGCTCCACAGATTCAAAGTTCCTCATGCCAGATATCACAAAACTGTAAGGGTACAGACTCGCTTCAAGGACTGTAGATATGACTGTATTGTTTTCCTGCTTTGTTATTGGTCGGGTCTGCAAGGTCGATAGCTGAAAAAAGGCAACTATTGGTTGACTAATGGGTTGGCTGATTAACTGGCCCGCTTCTCGTCAATCCAACTTCTAAATCTTCCATTCAGCTGTGCTGTATTCGTGAAATACTGTTAACGGCAAACAGTAAATTACTCTTTATAGAGGAATAAAATGACAACTATTTCCTTTTTTCTTTTCATAATTCATGTTTGTGCAGCTTTCTCCCCGCAAAGACTAAGTATGAGAACCTGCCAAGTATTTTTATACCGTCGGTGAAAATGAGCTTTTTGCACACCAGAAGCAGCTTCCTGTACTCGCTATTGAGGCACAATTTTTAATTTACAACTTTGCTATGGTGGCAAACAGACACGGGCGCTATCACTGTCAGCAGCCGCTGGAAAACAAATTAACTTTTTTTTTCCTTCTCCACTCCGTTTCTCTTCTCCTCCATTCAACCCGATGGGCAGCTTTTCCTGAAAATGATGTGCAGGTTTATTGGGGCTGATGTGAGCTGTCAGTCAAATATCAGAGGGACAGGGGGAATTGACGGTGAAGATGATGAGGAAATCCTCATGCATATATATCAGCTGATAAAGGGGCAGTCACAACAAGCCTCCTTCGTTCCGTCCCAACCCTCCCCTCGCTGCCTCCTCCTGTCACTTGAGCCTCGTCTACACCCTTGAAATTCCTTTTTCTTTTCTCGTGCGAAAAGCTTTTTATGTTTTCTTGTCTTTCATGGCCTTTACACCTGTCTCCAACCGTACGGTTTGACTCAAAGGTGCTCTCAGATTTACAGCTTGACAGGAAAGTGAAGGAAGGAGGCAGGGACACAGTATTGTGACCATGAAGTAGAAGAAAAATTGATTACTTTGTCTATAGCCTTTTATGTGTTTACCTTCTTTTTCATGAAGTTTGGAGCCTTCACTTATTTTGTGAAGCGAATCTCCGAATTAGACGCACAGCAAGAACCATATTTCCAGAGAGGAAATAACTGGGTATTTGTCTTTTTTTAAATGCTAAATAAAGTTGCAGAAATTAATATTTCGACTGCTAACAGCAGTGACTCATCCAGCTGGGAAACACGATACCCTCATTTGTACCGTGAATTATTTGCCCGAGCTGTAATTATCAAAGGAGACGGCGAGACGAGCCCTCCATTTGTGTTGATCAGTTTCACAATCCATCACTTCCTATTGAGTTATGACGCTTGAACTGACCCAGAGGAACAGGGTCAGTGTTTGAAAAGCGCAGACGCATTTGTAACGGCTCCAGACAGCTCAGCGACATCTTTGGACGCCAACTGCCCATCGCTCCATCAGCCAATTAAAAGCATTTATGTGGCCACAAGAAACAGTTGCAACTAATTAGTGTATGATCCCACCTTCCCTCTGATGCATATTCCCCTCGTAGGTGCCAGGAAGTGATTACACCTCCTAATATCGCTTCTGTCTCCTCCGGTCATCTTCTTGCCATGTGTGATTGATGGACTTCCTCTGTCGTTTAATGTCTGCTAATGACAGACACATGCAGGAGCACCTCCAGTTCCACGGGTCTATCTTTGACCCCTTTTGTGTATCACAGGTCATGACCTCTGCTGTCCAGAATGAGAAGGTTAGGTGTCTCTGGTTTTGAACATTCAAGCGTCTAACCGTTCCTCGTCTGGAGACATGGTGCCTTTAACCACTTTCCAGATAAATATCTGAGATTTGAGCGTTGAGTCTGTTTTTAGGGGGCTATCACAACATTTTATTTACTCGCATCAAATATTTAATACATCTGAGTTGGATGGCTGCAAGTCCTTTCTGCCTTGTTTGCAGTGTGCAGCTGGTTAAAAAAACGTCCCTGATGTATAGAACAGGCAAGAGAAAGGTCACTGCCAGCTTCTTTGGACCGTATTTATGAGCCGTACACAATCACACGCTACCTTCAGTGACAGAGCGAGTCGGAGGCATAAAGCCCAGCAGCCTTGTTAAATATTAACGGCTCCCCAGATAGAAGAGGAAAGACAAGACAAATTGCTGGGGGTGACAGATTTTTTTATGTGCTGTGGCTAAAATATGCCCCATATCAGAATGCAAACAATTAACGGGAAACCCATATTTCACAATACGGATCCTGGATGGCACAACATTTCCTCTCGTGTGTTTTTTACCACTTAATATTTTTGCTTTGATCATCCTTTTTCAGTTTCAGTGTCCATTCTTCCACCTTTGCTCTTCTTCCCCCTGAAACCCTGGCCCTCTTCTCTTTATCAGTCTTTCCTAGTTCATTCACCTCCTTGCCTCCTTTCCTCTCTTCCTCTCTTTTGTCTGACTGAAGTATCGGTACTCCAGAGACTGGCCAGGCGTTGATTAAGACAAGCGCTCCATATCCGCCTCCAGTTCCCCTGGGAACAACTTGCTGTGCATTCGTACCTGTCTGCCTCAATCTTCTCTCCTCCAGGCGTTAAATTAGGCTCATTTAAAGAGGATATTAAAATGACACCTCCCTGTTTATTTTTTTATTTTTTTTTTGTGATTGTTTTTGCTGCCAGGTTTGCTAAAATTTCTGGAAAGCATATTCTTTGCACTTTTCTGTCTTTACCGTGTCGTAAACCTCCTTTTTATTGCATTGTAGATACAGTGATTTAAAGTATTAAATATATAAATCAGTAGATTTATTCTACTATCCCATCTCCCTCTGAACATCTCTACATTATTAATGCCTTCTAAGTGAAGCTTTTTTATCTACGATTAGCATCAAGTGCAGTTTCTATCTTTTTTTTTTTTTTTCCATTCCACTACTCATATCTGCTGTTAATGGAGGCAGATTTTGACTGAATTGCATTACATATGGAAAGGAAGTCAGATGAATAGATTTAATTATGCCTTATGGGGAAAATTCAAGAGCTTGCTGACTGATTTTCTTTTTTTTTTTTTTTTTTTGAATTATCAAGCAGAGATGTGACTTCCTTTAAAACGGTGAAGGGGTTGCTTGTGTTGTTGTCAGTCAAAGCCAGCTTTTAGTTTTGACCTTGTTGTTGGGTGACAGTCCTCTTGTAGCCTGATCCCTGCTTCCACAAGGAAGTTACACCAATATTAAAAAGGGTATGTCACTCCGTCTATTTGAAGCCTGAAATATTTTCCGACTAGTCTCACCATTAAGCAGCGGCGTGTTGCCAGAACTGCAGAAGGCGCTGTGTTACATCACGGTTTTCTGTAATCTTTTCCTCTCTTCCTATCTGTTCCTTGTGTTTTTCACTCTTTTTCACCCTCCTCTGTCTGTCTTTACAGGAAGCTCCACTGGGAAAAACGTGCTCTTCTCCAAATACATACAGAGCAATCTAATTACTGCGATAACATTTCTGCTAGGCTGATTAACTGTTCTTCGGGTGCCTCTGAACGAGGCCACATTTCTTCTAGATATTCCTAAGCTCCTTAGTCCTTCCCAGCTAAACTGCACTTTCACAGGGGCTTTAACTCACCCATCCACTCGTTTTTCGTCCCAGTCTCTTTCATACTCAGTCTTTAACATCTATTCTCCACAGCAAATATGCTATTTCACTATTTCTGCCATGTTCGAGTCATTCTTCTTAACCTGCTTTCTTTTCTTTTTCATCCATTCTTTATATTTTGTCTCTCCAAGGCAAACAGGATGAACAGCCAGTTTTCTTATTTGGTATGAGCTGCAGCCTTTTTCCAAAATAACCTCACAGTCCAATCCCTTTTCACCCCTTACCCCTACCACTTACAACTATAAACTCTGTGTTCACAAACTTTCAGATGACGGGGGATCACTTGACAGTCCTTGTAACAATTTGAGGTAGCTTGGCTTTTTTTTTTTTTTTTGCACAAGCTGTACTGAGGCTGTCCATCGTCTTTATATGGTCTTATTTAGCTCGGGCTTCAGAGTAGGCACTTTCTTAGCTCAAGAGGAACTTTCAAGTGAGATAAGGGGATTTGATTGGTCCATACATAAGCCTTCATTGATTGGCCGAGCAAATTGAATGCCGCTCCGACGTCCACACTTTTAGGACTTCATTAGTGTCGCTGAAGTAGAAACTGCTTAACCGAACGTGTGCAGCACAAAGTACACTGATTTTTCCAAGCTCTCCTCCTCTTCCTGCAAACTCGTATTTAAAGAAAAATCAAACCAAAGACCAACACACATCTCTAACTCTTTGTTGTTGTCAATGATGACCGTCAACCAAGTGATCTGCAATCTTGTCCAATCTCAGCAAAAGTCACTTTGCCTTAATTTGACCTGACTAAGTTATACACTGTCTCAGTAGATGTACATATGAGCACATAGTTTCTTATTAGGGTTTATCTCAAACTCAGTACAAGTAATTCAGTCTGGGTACTCGCTGATACGGAGTGCTTACTGAGTTAGAAATATACAATGACTTCTTTAAGAACAAAGTGTCTCTCCTGCCTTTATAAGGCCACAGCCCCTCTGACTG
Source organism: Anablepsoides cearensis (assembly GCA_032275365.1). Taxonomy (NCBI): domain Eukaryota; kingdom Metazoa; phylum Chordata; class Actinopteri; order Cyprinodontiformes; family Rivulidae; genus Anablepsoides; species Anablepsoides cearensis. The sequence continues at coordinate 3,748,203 of JAUBOC010000097.1, read as the reverse complement.
GATCAAATCAAACACACAGCATGATATATTCTGTTGTAACATTTTAAAATAAATATAACAAATAGGTTTTTCTTTGAACAAAAACAGTTATACAGTTCTATTAAAATAAAAGTAATTATTCTACATGCTAAATTCCTTACGCTAACTGCAGTATCTTGAGAGCCTCACTTTTTATCTAAACATATTTATTTGATGCAAAGATTAAAATTATTAAACAAATAACTTAAAATATTTCACTTTTTTGGTTTTGATGTTTGTTTTTATTATATAATCAACATTCAAAAGGACTTGTTTGTTTTTCTTCTTTTATCAGAGGTTTTCAACATGATCCAGGCTTGTTACGGAGATATTACTAATACAGCTTTTGTTTTATTTGTTTTTTTATAAATAGCATATTTTTACTTTTCAAACAATGAACACTAACATGTGGCATAGGTTTGTAGGATTTTTCAAATTTGCTTCAATTTGTAGCAAGCTGTCAACCTTATTTTATGGGGGGGTCATGTTTTCCTTCCTGCTTGAACTCTCCAGTTTTACTGTGATTTCAGTCTATTCATGTTTCAAATTATTATTGCTTTTGTTCAGTTGTTTCTGTCAGAGCACCAAAAAAAAAACCTTTTTGAGGGCAATCAGACAGTATTTAATCCATGTTCAGTCTTGGATTAAATAACTCACCGGTAGTCTGGGATGGTTTTTGTCTCTGGCGTTTGAGGGTGTTGCAGTTTGAGCTGCAAGAGTGAGCACAGCTCAAATGATGAAACCCAGAGTGCTGTGAGTGTAAACTTGTGACTAATAGAAACCTGTGAACTGTCGTATTTTGGCTGGTGCAGAAACAAGCCTGCTTAATATCAAAGTTTTGGATCCTCTTTTTAGACCTAGACAGAATGCTAAACTGTGTTTCCTGGAAAAAAGGATCCCCCAGTGCTGTTCGTGTGTCACATGCTGTGTTGAGATAGCTTGCCTATCTCTGTTTGTGTGTGTGTGTGTGTGTGTGTGTGTGTGTGTGTGTGTGTGTGTGTGTGTGCACGCGCTTCAGTCCAATCAAATGTATGGCAAGTTTGAGAGTTTCATCAAGGCTGCAAGCGAGTGATCTACTCAGGCAGTACACAAGAGGTAATTAATTCTTCGTCTTCCCTCTGGAAAAAGAAATGACTTTCTTTACACACACAAACGCCTACATCGCAAGCAGACGGTATTCTCACATCCTCTATAATGCCTGGCGATAACCAGCCACCCACTGACTCCCGGCTGCACCAAGAAGGAAAGCTTATTAGGGCCCCGAACAACTGCACACCTTCGGAGTTGTCACAGTTGCAGTGAGCGGAGAACTTGGCAATGCAACAAACAGGAGTGAGGAGAATATTTAAAGGGCATCAGTGATGCCTGTTTGTCTTCATGATGAGATATTTAGCTCTTGGACTGAAATTTGACTCAGTTGTTAAGAATATTACATGTAATAGTTTTGTCTGATAATATGAGCTAGCTCTTTTTGCTCTTTCCTGCTCTTTCCCTCCTTCCCAGAGGGCTAATTGCACAGGTCAGGTTGGTGACACCACCGCACTTGGCTAGCTGTGATCTCGGTTTCATACAGAGCCTCATTAGAGCTCAGTTAACTCTGTGTGTGTGTGTGTGTGTGTGTGTGTGTGTGTGTGTGTGTGTGTGTGTGTGTGTGTGTGTGTGTGTGTGTGTGCGCGCATCTCTTCCCCTTCTCTCCTACATAACGGAGAACGAGAGCAACTACAGTTATTATTGTCTTGTTTCTTAGTTTTGCTTAAATTACAGCGTTGACTCAGAAGCGTTTTAATCATCTTTGATGGTTGACAAAAATTGGTGGTTTTCATGTAAAAAAAGAGCAAAACAGCAAAGTCAGTCGCCTTTTAAAATAAATTACCTTGTATTTTAAGTTTTAGGTTTAAAAAAAAAAATCAAGCTCTTGTTCAAACATAATGACAAAGACTAGCAGCAGCTCTCGTGCAGCTGAACGCCCCGCCCCCCATTGAGGGTGCTGAGGTGACGCCTGGGCGACGGCGAGAGCGGCAGGCTAATGACGACAGCGACACACTAATAATGGTTCCTAGTAGCTCCTGTGACAGTGGGGAGTGTATTAAAAGGGACACCAGCTCAGACTGGCTCACCCGGACCCCCTGCGTCCCAGTAATGAGAGTTTGATGGAGTAGTTGTGTAGGTAGATAATGCTAAGTTAATGAGACGTTCTATTCCACGAGACTGTTTGCAGTTCCCCACAGAGCTACAGTGTGTACGTCGCTGAGGTTGATGTATATAGCTGTCTTCTTGAATGTGTTTGTGTGTATTTTTTCCCCTTCAGATTATTGTTCGTGTGTTTTTGTGTCTGATCCTCTTTGTGTTGCTGTGTGTTGCTACCATCTGGAACTCAACAGGAAATTAACTGTCAGCTCTCTGAGTGGCAGATCCAAAAGAAATGACAGACCCAATAAGCCAAGCAAAGATTTGTGCGAAGGTAATAAAAATTTCAAGCATAAAAAAGAGGAAAGGAAAACAGTGCGGCGTCTTTAACAAACTCTGCTCCTGGCGGTGGGAAAATATGGGAGTCTTTGGTGATGAATAAGTGATAAGGCGATGGGAGAGCGAGGGATAACCACCTCTCATGGCAGGTATGTCTCTAATTGGATGTCCCACCCCCATTTGTTGTCTTTTTTTTCCTCCCCCTTATCTTCTTTTAGACAATACAAGTGAGGAAAAAGATCCTTTTCCTAATTAATGCAGGTATAATGATGGGTCCAGCTGTGGACCCCTGCCCCCTCAGAATGTTGATTAAGAAGCTCTGTGTGTGGAGGCGGGGTGAATTCACCAGAGAAACCTGAAAATTTGGTCAGTAATATCCCATATTTTACCTTGTCTAACAGATGCAAAAAAGGCTGATATTCTTTTGCCCGTCTTTAGTGATTTCTATATAGTAGTCTGCTTTTGGCTAAAGCATAATGTGGGAGTGCTTAAGTCAAAATAGTTCCAAGAAAAGAAAAATAAATAAATAAATTTTGCTGCGGCAGCGCCCACACTGTTTCTGTGGCAAGTGATCTCAAGGAAGTGAGGTGGAAAAACATTAAAGCAGAAGCGGCTTAGCAGCAGTGAGGGTAAAAAATAAAAATAAGAAGGGATGTTACAGTTTCTTGAACTTCCTAAAATGGTTCAAAGATCTGAGTGGGAATGTAATAGGTGCCAGTTTTGCTTAAAGGAGCACTATGCAGATTTAACACATCGAGCTTAGTGTACCAGTTATGGCTACAGCTCTTTTGCTCACGAGAATTGTTGTTTTTACACGCTTTTTATAGGAGCTCAACGCCCACTCTTCTGGGGCGACTGTGGCTCAGGAAATAAAGCTGGAGTTTGGGTTGGTTGGTGAGGACATAGATTCACCAGTCCTCATGTGATGAGTGGCAAATCCTGAACTTGCCCAGTAAGCATTAACTGGTGTGTGTGTGTGTGTATGTGATGCAGGGCTTACAGCAACATTTTTAAACAGAGGTAGTTCAAATGTACCTACTACAAGAATATTAATTGTTCATAACCATTCTACAGAACCCTACTTTAAAATATCTAAAATATTAACAACATAAAACATGTCCCATTACGTTGAACTGAGGATTAAGTTGAAAGGTGATTTAGTAAAATACATTATTTGTGATGAATAAATACTTTATCTTTAGGTCCCTTGAAGGAAATGTTAAAAAATACCACCCTATAGAATGATTTGAAGCACTTTTTTATTTGAACCAACAACTAACAATGACTTTGAGTAGAAAAGCCGTAAACTTTTGTTACAATTCCTGTGCACTAGGGAGACTACTTTCAATACCAGCTGGGTAATCTCAATATTTGAAGAGTTTGATGTATCTTCTTTAAAATGACGTCACAAAATCCTCATTAGAACTAGCTAAAATAAGATTCAGATTGATTTTTCAGGGGGTCTTCCTGATTAGAGCCAAACCTCTGGAACCGCTCATGATATCAAGATGATCCAGGTGTCAAAATGTAGCTTAAACGTTTAACATTTTGACCAACTCTGACTTGATCCCTGATTTGATGAGAATGGTCATATATTTAAACAGCCTATCCAGTAATGTGTAATGAACCAACATACTTTGGAGTGTAAAGCAACTCAAGAGCATAACCAGTCCACTTACCATTGGAACATTTGAACTAACTCCAGCCTGAGTGAGTAAAGCAGCTCTGGTATCATGTAAAGGCTTGTCAATACCTGTTAAGTAGTGGACTGATGGGCTGAATTATGTGTAGCTAATGTGGAAACTCAACAACACTGCATGTGTAGCTTTGTAGTCCTTTTCAAATTAGGCTATGTTTGAGTTGTATTCTCAAAATGGAAGTGTTTAGAGTTTGGTATCCAAACTAAATAATTAAATTGAGACACTTAAACTCTAACTTGTTACTTAGAGAATTCTGGAGAAACTTTGGTTGAGAATTTGAAGGCAACTGCAGAAAATACTTGTGAGGTGATGGGATAAATTGTTCCAAAGAGCAAACCTCAACCAGTCTCTCAGAAGTGCCACAAGCAGAGTGACTTTGAGCTGCCGTCATCATCTACATGCCTTAAATCTACAATTTATTGGCAGAAAGGGATGGTAATTGTTCCAGACTGCTGTGTTTTGGTCACAGGTGCATAGCTTTGGGCAGTGTAGCTGCCTGTGAAGCTAATCAGCTCTTTATCATGAAGTCTCTTTAAGCAGTCCTCTGACATTGCTAAGCGCTGAATAACTTTGGCCGGACATTGAATTCCCTGTGGATTTGTGTATTTATGTATTTCCTGTAAGGACAGGAAACTCAGGGTGGGGTTCCTGGTAAACCTGGTCCTCTTTGATTCTCATATCAGCTCAAATCATTTGGCTTTGAGATCAAAACTCAACAAAACGATTCAGTTTGGTGTTTGTTTAGCTCCATAAACGCATCAATCCATTTATTATCTTCTGCTTGTTCCAAAGTCAGGTCACGGGGGCAGCATCTTCAGCAGGGAAGCCCAGACCTCTATTTCCACAAACACCTCTTCCAGTGCTTCTGGGAAGACTTCAATGAGTTCCCATGCCATCTGAGAGACATACTGTGTTTAGCGTTTTCTGGGTCTTTACTGGGGTCTTCCATGAGTTAGGAATGCCTGAAAAAACTCTGTAGGCAGCTGTCCAGACAGCATCCTTGCGAGATGCCTGAACTAGCTCAGCTGGCTCCTCTGAATGTGGAGGAGCAGAGGCTCTGCTTTGTGTCTTTTCCACCATATCTTTACGGGAGAACCCATCTACCCTGTAGAGAAAACTCATTTTGACCATCTGTATCACAATCTTTGAGTGCACGATCGTAGGTGAGGGTAGGAAGAAAACCAGCTGTTAAACAGAGAGCTTTGCCTTACAGCTCAGCTCCCTCTCTAACACAAGGGATCGGCACAAAGACCACAACTCTGCAGAAGCTGCACCAGTCTGTCTGTCGATCTCCTGCTTCATTCTTTCCTCCCTCCTGAACAAAACCCTGAGATGCTTAAACTCTGAGGCAGAACCTCACCCTCGACCTGGAGAGGGCAATCCACCTTTTCCTGATTGTGTACCATGGCCTCATATTTGGAGGTTCTGATCTTCATCTCCACTGCTTCACACTCAGCGAACCTCTTCATTGAGAGCTGAAGATGGCACGATGATGCCAACATGACCACATCATCAGTAAAAAGGAGAGATCAAAACCTGAGGTCACTGAGCTCTTCTGTCCCTGGCTGCATATGTAAAAGCATACAGTGGGGAGAACAAGTATTTGATACACTGTTGATTTTTCAGGTTTTCCCACTTGCAAAGCATGTAGAAG
>JAUBOC010000097.1:3689288-3700541 GCA_032275365.1 Anablepsoides cearensis | reverse complement strand
AAGTCATATCGTCATCGCAATATTAAGCAGTGTTATCGCACATCGCAGGTTTTCCTAATATCGTGCAGCCCTATACAGAACCACAAATGAGAACAGTCTGCAGTGATGCTGCCTTCTGCATAATTATTGCAAGAGCAGATGAAAAGCACTGTGGTTGAGTTAGAGCTCTGATTGGTATGGTTGAGTTTAGGTGACCAGACCTCAACCAGCTCAAACCTTGGAGCATCGCGATGTTGAAGCAAGAACTATATTTGGTCTTTACCAGGTGTTGGGACACATTCTGAGTAAGAAAAGATCTGAGTTTTTCCATGTTGGAAACCTTAAATCAGTCTAAACCAGGTGTGCCCAAACATTTTCCCTGAGTGGGCCAAAATGAAAATCAATTTGAGGGCTGTTGGTCAAATGCAATAATATAATAAATGAAAAGTAAAGTTCTTTTATTTTTTTATGATTAAACTAGCAGCCAGTGCAGTTGCCCACCATTTTTGTTGTTACTTTTTGTTAGCCAATAGATGTGCAGAAAATTTGACGCTCATGGGGCTTTTCAGAAATTAAATTTTGAGTATTTGTGGTCTTATAAAGTGTGCAAATCTAGATATGTGCTTAAATCTAATCTAAATGTCTCTTGCAGTTATTGTGTTTATGTTTAATTTTAATATAATTCAATGATAAAGCCATAAAGTAAGACTACAGCCTGGTTGGACTGACAAAGTTTAAATATATTGTTTCTACATAAAATATGATAATACAAACTAGTAGCCAGGAATCTTGCCTACAGTCAATGAGTACCTCTGGTCTAAACCATCAGACTGGTGCAGCACAGTCAGGAAAAGGTTAACTGATCAGCCATGATACCCAGCTAAGCTAGGTTTATCCAGCTAAGAATGCACACAGATTGACTCACTTCTTGGTTTGTTTGTGTGTGGCAGCACACGTAGTGCTGCAGCACAAATGGGATCCTTTTTCATTCTGTTTATTCCAATAAAGACCTCAAGGCTGCACATGAAAACGCTCTAAATATGCATTCACTGGTTATCAGTGAACTGCTGAAATATTACGGAGGTTAAACATGCAGCCGAAGGCCGTGGTGTTTGAATACAGATCCATTAACACATTTTTTATTTACTCTCTGCCTAAATTACTTCCAGTGAGGCAGTTATGGGTTCAGGGCATTTGGATTATTTCCCCCCACTGTTTGAACATGAAATCTCTCTAGCCTAAAAATCTTACTTCTTCATGTTTGCTTTCAGGTGGCACCCAGAGGAGCCGAGTCCCGATCGAGACCCCGGTACGAAGACCCAGACCTGGATTACACTGCACCACCCAGGTGAGATGACTTTATCTGTTTTATCCTTCAGCGCTAGAAATGAAGGGATAAGTTCTCACCACTTCCTCCCTTTGTGTTTCCTCCACTCTTCCTGGTACACAGACACACAAGTAGTGCAGACTAATCCTCTTTGGAGCTTATAATTAAATCTGGAGTGTTTGCCTTGGGAGTGTCTACTCATCCCAGGAATAGGACTGATCAGCTCTCCGGAGAGTGGGGCACAGGCAGCCGGATCTCTTACACACATGCACATAGAGAAGCTGCAGAACCTCCACTTAGCGTTTTCACCGTCCTCCTGTGATATTACACGGCGCCCGCGTGTGCTGTCCAACCCCAGCAAAATATGTATTTCCCATGTAAGCGTGCACATGCCGAGCGTCTTCATGGCCCAGCTGCTAAGTGGAGCGTGGAGTGGCACGGCGCGAGCAAGGCGAGAGGAGGAGAACGAAGAGGGGGGGAAACGAGGGGACACCGGGATGGAGAGGAGGAGAGCGGGGAAGAAGAGAACAGTTATTTCACGGGTTATTGCCCCTCATGATATGACAGGCACCAGGGAGCTCAGACATCAGCTCTGGTTTGGGGGGAAACAGAGTGTTGGAGGGAGAAACAGAAAGAAGCAACAACTTGACTAAGCAGCAGAGGGACAGAGAGCTGTCAGCTTTAAGTGTGGAGATTTGGCTAAACTTTTCTAATTCAAATCAAACATTTATTTATTAGTATGATTTGGCAGGGACCTCCCCTAATCTGACCCCCTTTACCAGACTGTTTTATGCTCAAGTGTTAAGTTTTTCCTTAAAAAATTAAAATAAAGGTTAACATTTAGTCCCTCTGAATACTAACAACTGGTCTAAAACTAATATCCTTAACATTAGGGTGCAGGGTCTCAGGAGGTCCTATCCATAATATCTCAATATATTCAAGCTTCAATGAGTGACAATAATTCTCAATAAGTAAAAAAAAAAAAAAAAAGAAAAGAAAGAAACAATGCTAAACTAAAGTAGATTTATGAATAGCAGAAGGTGATTCCCCAATTCCCTTATTGGAGTGTTTGTCCAATAATTTAAATATAAAAAAAAATTGGGATAACCAGCACTCCAAAAAAATATATTTATTTTAATAAAATCAATATATTTTTTGGAGTGCTGGTTATCCCATTTTTTGATTTTCAAGAACCAGGCACTCATTTACTCTTTCCCCCTTTTTTATAAGGAATTGAGTTGTGCGCACTAAAAGATTTAAAAATAAAAATATACAAATTTTAACAAATAACAACAAATTTTCTGAAATTCTGTTCTGGGTTTTGGTGCCACCTCACATACAGAAACCGCTTAGATCTTTTGAAGTTAGATTCTGTGGAAAGGGTTGTAAACAACATCTTACCTGTTGTAGACAGCTCTTTGAACGACATCACGTTAAAAAAAAATGAGTTTATCTCTGATTGAAGTGACAAGCTAATGCTTAGTCAGAGCAGGAGGAAGAATAAATTAGATTCTTATCAACTTAAAAGGACTCAGATCTAAAAAATTAGCTAGCTAAAGTGCTTCCTAAACATTGTGCGACACTTCCTGCAGGAACATTAAAATATTTCTGACATGGTAATGAGTAATGTGAAATCAGGAGCAGTGTAAACATTTATATGAAAGTTGTAATCCTATTTGTTCTTGGTTTTACTTACACTAGTTTCTCCAAATCAATCGATTAAAGCGCCATCTACAGCAGGTAAAATACTAATTATTCATAACTATCTGAACTATGGCTTCAAGCCCGTAGATTGTCTTCACAACCCACTTTTTAAAATTTTGTTTCTGTTATGTTAAGGTCAGTGATGACTGGCTGACGTTGAGCTTTTAATAATTTTGGGGAAATAAATCAAATAATTTATAGATCTTCACAGTGAGCTCTAGAAATGTGTGCTTGGCATTTCTGTCCTTGCTGAAATGATTTACACAACATAAGAAGAAAAAAATTTCTCTACGGATAAATTAGTCATTTTCAGTTTGTGCTTAATCTTTATTCCTAGTAAATTAATAATAATGGCAGCCGCCAAATTCCCTGCTTACCTGATTAGATTTGCAGATAATGAGTAAGGTTCAAATAGTGTTCATCGCCTGAATAAATTTTCTCTTTGTTTTTGTTTATTTCCCTTTTGAAGTATTTTTAGACACAAGACCCATTTAATATGCCGCACTTGAAATGCATGTTGTATAATTAACGTGTTTCTGGGGACGTTCGCCTCCATAGGAAAAGCAAAGAGCAACAAAAGGCAGAGGAGAAGTGCCAAGCAGAGTTTGAACACCACTCAGATTCAGATGGTTTGTGTTCTCGTTTTCTGATGTTTTCTCCAAAGATAAGTCCCCGTCTCCCCGGTCCCCAAAAGTCTCACAAGCAGAAAAGGAAAAAGGAGGACAAATATATTCCCGGAAATTTTTTTTTTCTCGTTTTTTTTTTTCCTTTTAATAGAGAGGGTGGGGGAAGAGAGAGAGCAGACACAGCAGAGAATTGAATGCATTTTTCAAAGTGGAGCTGAACTTTGTGCAAAATCCCCCCGGGGGCCACCATTATTGAAAGCCATTTCCTCTCAAAATGAGTGCGGCTCCACCATTGGCCTGGCTCTCATTAGCATACATTTGGCCTGCCTTTGTGTGGAGCCGGCTGGGGCTGCAGCTGGAGGGTTGGGAGTGAAGGAGGTGAGTGTTTGTGTAAGTGTGTGTGTGAACTCACATTTGCTACATCATGGAGACCATTTTCCACTAACACAGCCTTGTGAGGACCCAGTTCTCCTTAAAGGCTACAGATGCTGATTTTGGGTGGGGATGGTTAGGGTTAGGACTGAGGTGTGAATTGAGTTTAGGTTAGGTTTAAAGTAAGGGCTATAGAAATGACTGGAAGTCAAATGAATGGAAGTCAATACAAAGTCCCCACGAGGATAGAAAAACTAAAGTGTGTGTGAGTGTGTGCACAATACAACAGGAGATGTAGCAAAGCATCTCACAGATGCGAGCATATGGAGAGAGAGAGGCGCAGAGCTGAAGCGAGGTATGAGTCAGGAAAATGAGGATGAAATTGAAGAGGGATTGAGGTGTTCAGGCAGGCGTTTTACTTCCTCTGTCACACATTGTTTTAGATTTTTGTTATGAAGACAGACGCTTTGCTAATGCTGTTAGTGATCTCCGTAATATCATCAACATAATTATTTTTCTCTTCCCTTCTGTAACCTGTCACACTGGACATCTTATGAACATTTTAAAGACATCTACGGTGAAGATGGAATTGAAAAAAATCAACAGGAAGCTTCTTTTCAGCGTGTACATAATGTAATTCAAAGAAATTGATCAAATATATAACTTTTATTAACAATTTAAACATAAAACATGTTTCATAAGCTGGCATAATTTGTTTAGTGTGACAGGGCCTTAACCAGTTTAGTCCCTCTAAGATCGCAGATCTCTTTTTCAAAGGAGCAACCTAAACAGGCAAGTTTTTAGACTGTTGAACTGAACAGTAGTGCCCAGAGTAAACCAACACAAACACTAGGAGAACATACAAACTGCACACAGAAAGACCCCAGGTCTGAGCCAGGGATCAAACCCAGGACCTTCTTGCTGTGAGGCAGCTGTGTTAACTACTTATCCACTGTGTTGTACAAGCACCAAGGAGGTAGCATAACAGAAAACATGCCTTAGCCTTAGTCAGCAGGTTCAGGTAGGATTTAATGTCGCCCGCTCTGACCCACAGGATGTAAATGCCCACGGTCGCTGAAGTTCCTAGTGTCATGTCTCAGACTATGGATCTAGTGGTTGTGTCGCTGACAGAGGAAGACTGGTTTGAAACGTGAACAGGCCAGTGGTGAACTGGGTGCTCAGCCTTAGCGCTATTCTTACTCCAGTCACCCAGCAAGCCTGGGGTCTGCTGGAGGAGCAGTGGGAGCTACGCTTGGTGGCTTGGTGCTGTCTTAAGTGAACGTGGTTAACTAACGGCTTTTCAGCTGCGCAAGTTACACACAAATGTCACAACCTATTTCCTCAAATATAAATATTGTTTTTGACACAAATTTGCTGTGATTTATTTTGATGTGTTCTTGTGAATTACTTTTGGGATTGTCCATAATTATTGGGCATGAAAAAACTCTTAAACCAAGTTCACACTGCATGTGATTGAAGGAACTTTTGTAAATGATTAACTGAATGTTAGATCCAGTTTTGTATCCTATACTTTCTGATCATTGCAGCCTTAAGGTTTATAACAGAGAATGGGTTGGTGTGTGTGTGTTGTTCTGTGTTCTGTCTGTAGCCTAGAAAAAAATGAGTCATGTTCTGACATCTGGCGTAAAAGGTAACACTTTTAGGGGTGTAACCAGGAAGAGCCTGAAGCAATTATAAGGTTGAATCATTATGATATGGGGAGAAGTGTTTTTAGTTTTGCCAGTCTCTCTGTTAGTTCAGCTTGGGACAGCTGGGCTGCTGAGAGGGATTGTTGTGTTTTCCTGATACGAGCTCAAGGCCTTGCACTGAGGCCTGTGCTGAATGCTGTGTTGTACCTGATGCGAGTCAGATAAAGTTTTTCTAAATAAATCCAAGTGGATTCCTGCTTTTATTCAGACATGCCTTTTGTGAACAACACATTTTCTACATGATCATACTCAGTTTCAGGGTGTTTTTTTGTTTGTTTGTTTGTTTTTTGCTTCGTTTGCTTGTGAACATGTTTTTTGCATGGTCGTTCACATTATAAGTTAAAGTTGACTCCAGTGTGAACAGTCCACGGCCCTGAATTGACCTGCAGAAAAAGACGTGACGTCACACGCAGCACGCTGCGTTTACAGAAGTAAATACAGATGCTACATGTTAGCGTGTTGTTTCTGAAGTTGGTGTGCAATCTGAGCCACCAAAATTAATATCTGCTGTGATTATTTTGTTCATTGTTTACATTTGATCTTGCTACCTGCCTACTCAGGTGCAAAGTTGCACTTCTGGAACAAGTGCCACTGAAGGTAGAATCAAGTATCGATACGATCCAACATGTTAAATTTTCAGTCATTCAGGACATGACAAATATAGAAAACTTTTAAAAAGATGAAGTAACTGGACTTTTGTACAAAACATACAGCATTTCAAGCTTTAAAATGCATGACTTTGTAATCAGTAATATTAATACAATTGATCTATGTTCCTTCTATTACAATGACATAAATGTTGGATGAAATGCAACATGACTGTTCATATTGTGATTGCTTAAAAGCATTGGATATGTGTCAGTTTTAGTACAGAATAGAAAAACGACATGGGTTGGAGTGGAAAATTCTGTTTGTCCTAAAAAATCAGATTTGGGTCCCAGATTCCTGCAGTGTGAACGTAACCTTAGAGATTTCCTAAATCTGCTTTTGAAGGTGGTCTTACTTTTTCCAGTAAGTGTTACTAACTAGTTGGTGTTAGACTGGTGATGAATGCAGAAAGATCAGCAGACTCATGTAGTTCTTTAAGATCACTGTTTTCTCTTTAACCTGTTTATCTGTCATTTCAGAGACTTAGCACTTAAATTGAAAGGTATGTCGTCATTGTAGTGGTCTACGGTGGGTAGCTGCTGAGTTCTGCAGAGAGTCAGCCTCACAACCAAACCAGACTGCAGGAATCATTGCAATATGAAGAGGTTTACCAACACGCTGCCTCAAAGGGAGGTCATAATGTTTAAAAAAAGGAAATACAAGGTGGATAAATTTTGTTTTTGTCATCATTCAGAGGACAGTTTGAGGTTTTCAGTAGAAATAGGAGATTTTTGTTCTATTTCAATATATTGGATCAGTTTATTGGTTTTTTTTAAATCCTGCACCAGTGTTTAGTTTTTTTTCCTCTGTTGGTCATTTGTACCTAAGCTGTAGAAATTTAAGATTCAAAAGTGAATTATTTTTTTCCTCCTTCAATGAAAAGACTTGAAATAAAATCCATTTTTCTCAGGTAAATCTTTCTCATCACGTTACGACAGCCCAAAGTGTGGATGCAAAAACTCAGGTTCTGTTCCCACGTCCTAGATCTATAAACCTGAAGGAGTTGGTGCCAAAGGAGGAGGTCTGATGGGAGAAAAAAAAAAACAACAACTTGAACCTCAGCTTGAAACCTGGTCCTGAGGGCTCCTGCTCAGCAGCCAGCAACAGGAGCTCAGGAGTGGGGAAAGAGGATTTGGAAAGGAGGCTGGAAGTGGTAACTTGGAGTGGTTTGCCCCAGGGAGTGTGAGAGTACTGCTTTGGCTTTTACCTCTCTCTGCACCGGCCATTAACAGAGGGGGGGTAGCCCAGCCTCCGGATAGGCTCCTCGCTTTGGGAACACTCACACTCACAGAAAAGCCATATGGAGAATATTAACATCATTACCAATTCAAAGCTGCACCGCGACCTAGCTCCTGGTTATCCAATCAGAACAACCCCTGACCTCCTGCCCTAAGGTGATTGGATTAAAGGGGCAGGTTGGCACGGCAACGTTACCGGCTGCAGCTGATTAGCGTCTGATTAATGCGAAGCTGAGCTGGAGAACTTCAATCTGGGACGATACTCTTGGATATCTCCTCACATGGTAATAAAACAACCTGTTTTAGGAGCTGAATTCAGCAGAGTTACAATCTCTGATCAGCAGGTCTGATTTTTCTGCAGACCTCCAGCGGGCGTCTCTGTCTCTGTGATTACAGTCATTCATTCTGAGGAGGCTCTTGTGTTTATTGTTTGGGGAGTGACTGGAATGTTCTGCTCTCATCAAGCACTCTCCATTTCTCTTTAAAAAAAACGAGGCAACTTCTTGATTTTCCACACCACGTTGTGTGCCCACTAGCATGGACAGAAGTGTCCCTGAAGGACTCTCAGATGACCGTCCTGAGTAGTTTTGACTTGAAGACACTCGGGCTTCTTTTACCAGCAAGTATTTTAAGTATTTTAGTCCTGCCTCAGCCAGTCGGACCGCCGCATTTATTGCCGAAGTTTGTTTTAATCTAAACTCTAACAATGTTTTAACCCAAAGTTTGGAGTTCTTGTTGAATTCATAAGGTCTTTACAGGGTCAGCAGAGAAATCACATCGTTGCTGCTCCCCGACCATCTTTATTAAAGCTGAGCTCACAGCTCCATGTGTGATCCAGCCGCTGCCGTCCAGCTGTCCAATGACTCACTTTAAACTCCTCCAACTCAGTTAAAGTTATTGTTTCTGTGAGTCATTTCATTTCTCGGGAGCTCCGACTGCATCTTATTGCAGCCGTCTTTTGGACTGCAGCTCCTAATGGCTCAGGATGCTGGACAATTGGTTTAAAAGTTGATTTGACCCGGTGCTCAGCCGGTAAATAATAAAAACAAATGATCAAGCCCAGGAGTAGGTAAAGGAGTGTGATTTCCTGTGAGGTGTCTCAGCCCTCGCTGTTCACTCTGGCCTTTTATGAAACCCCCCCTCTTTTGGTGTGCAGAAGCAGCGGTGTTTGTCGAGCTAACACCATTTGTGCTCAGACATGTAATAGAATGAGCGGTAGGAAATGAAAGGGCTTAAACCAGCTCTGTCACACGGCACAGCTGAGGCTCTACCTGTTTACTTTAACTCCTCTTTTTCTGCTTTTTACTGATTCCATCAATCCTTCTGTCTGCATTCTCTCTGTCACTTCCGTTCAGATCTTAGTCTTTTTTTTTTTTGTTTTCCCTCTGCCATCCGTCCCTCCCGCCGTCTCCGAGGAAATAAAATCTGCGTTTTATAAATAAAACAAAAAGAATACACTCCAATGGAGCTCAGTTGGAAAAATAAAGACTGTCGTGTAAAAGTCTGCGTGGCGTTTGTACACAAATTACAGAAAAATAGAGCTGCGTCGTTCTTGTTTTGGCCTAAAATGAAATGGAAAAGCCATGAACTGGTTTTGAACCATTTCTAAACTGAATCTCTGCACCGGAAAAATAACGAGTTCAAGCGTTCAGTCAAAATGAATTCCCATCTGTTTCCATCATCAACTGTTTTCCCTCGGCACGTCTCCATTACACGATTCCTCTGCAGTGTCCTAAAAGTAAATCTGACCTTTGACTCTTTTACTCATGTCTGCTTCAGCTCTAGTTGCCACAAGGTTTTTTTTTATGCCTCTGTGGAGTAACGCCATTTAAATACCTTCACATCTGTAGATTTGAACAGGAAACTATAGATAAAAAGTTACATTATAATTTGTTTGAAGCGTATCATTATCTAATGTTAGTGTGAACAAAATGCAAAACTCCTAGTTTACCTGCTGCTGTGTCTGCCCCCCACCTTTTCTCCCCTCCTCGCCTCTAAAGTGAAGCCCCTCGCTGTTACCTGTCACTGATACTGTACACACTCCCCATCAGTGCATAGAAGCACCAAGTGTAAACACGGGGCCATTTAAATGAGGAACGTGCATCTAGATGGGAGCCAATTTTCACCCCTGTTGTTGACTCAAGCTGGTTTGATTAGCCGGGACCAGAGTGGATAATGGGCTTCCTCCGCAGCAGATCCATCCGGGCCTGTTCTGTGTCCTCCGCACTCAGCAGCACCATTACTGCCGGGGGTTCAGGGTGCACTTCAGGGCCGGGATGGATTTAGGGACTCTGGAATATGCATTATTTTTCACAAACGAGCCATGAACGTCACTGCTCTGCCCAGTTCCCCACATGTGTAGATTCAAGATAATTCATTCTGGTGATCCTTAGAGAATTCCTCTGCATCTGAGTTTAACAGCCAAGCTCCAAACATCAACATATATTACAGTACTGGACCCCATACAAGATCCTGTAAGTGCCAGAGGAGGAATGGCTTCCTCAGGGGCCACTATCCTGCATGTTTTACTTGTTTCCCTGTTCTAACACACCCGATTCAAGGACCGAATCACCTCTTCAAGTTCTGCAGAGGCCTGTTTATCACCTATTCATTCAAATCATGTGTGTTGGAGCAGAGAAACAAGTAAAACATGGAGGATAATGATCCTAAAGGACCAGCATTGCTCACCCCTGGGCTAGTTCAAGGACCTGTCCCCTCTGTGTAAACAAACAGGACATTGCTTTTAGTAAAAAATAAATAAACAAATAAATAAATAAATAAATAAACAAACAAACAAACAAACAAACCTTAGATAACTTTTCCAGGTTTTCTCATGCGTTGACTCGGTGGTTCTAATTTAGCTGCTATATGTATATATTAATTTTTCTAATACGTTTAGCTGTAATTAATTATTTTTGATCAAACAAAATGTCCTGTTTGTGCGTGACACTTAAACCTGTACCTGTAAGGCTGGGTAAAAAATATATTTAATCGATTTTGTATTTGGATATTATTTATATGTGGGAATATTGATTCATAAAGCATGAGATGGACACAGGTCTACTGACGTTAATCTCAGTAGTCCTGTGCGTGATGAAGCAGAGGAACGTTTTTATGTCACTCCTGTCTTGTCGTACGTTTACATCCGGTTGACGTTCAGCGCTAACGTTACCTTCCAACATCAAGTTGTCTGGAGCAAAACAAAAAACTAAGAAATCACTAACATTTCCAGACGATTTCTGGCAGGACTTAAAGATAACAGAGGCCATGGCAACTTTTGTTTGCTAAATTTACTGATTCTTTGTACAACAGTGAACACTTCTTCACTCAGTTAGTGCAGATATCCTCTGCTGAAGGTAGCTTGTTGTTAGCGTGGTGTAAACAGAGTGGTATTGCTGATCACTGCCTTTGAGCCTGTGGTGTATGTCATCAAGCACTGATGTAACGTTTATCTATCAAATATTTTTAAATGTCACGTTAAAGGTCCTCCTATTATGGGGGTCCTAGAACAAGTAAGGACACATTTCTGGGCTATACAAAACATGTTCATTTCATTTAATTCACAAAAAGAACCTCAGATAATGAAATTTCACCTTTTCAGTTCTGCCTCTTCTTTAGCTTCTTCAGAACGTGCTGTATGCAGAAGTTGC
>JAUBOC010000097.1:3668637-3686702 GCA_032275365.1 Anablepsoides cearensis | reverse complement strand
TGTGTGTGTGTGTGTGTGTGTGTGTGTGTGTGTGTGTGTGTGTGTGTGTGTGTGTGTGTGTGTGTGTGTTTCATCCTCCATTCTCTGCTGACTGACAAGCTGGTGCCGTTACATTGTCGGGACCACCTGTGCATCCGTCCCACTGCTCTGTTTGGGTGGTCAGTCCTGCTGGTCCATAGAAAACACACACACACATACACAGTCCATGAATGTCCTCAGGGGAAGTCTTCTGAGGTACGAGGACAGACACACACTCACTGCCTCGATGTGTGCTGCCTAATATGTGGTGAGTGACTCATTCTAATTGGCCAGTCAACAGGTGCTGAGCCCGACTCAGGGGACTGGACAGAGGAGACGCCGGGATACGATTACAGAACAAGGAGGCTAAGCTGGAGCTTCTGTATAATAACTACAGTAGCAGCCATTGTTGGAGGCCGGGAAATTAGTTGTTTTTTGTCAACACACCATCCTAGGCAGGGGTGTCCAATCCTGGTCCTCGAGGGCCACCATCATGCATGGTTTAGTGTTTTTTTATCCTACTCTGTCACACTTGATTTGAATGAATAGGTGATTAACAGGCTTCTGCAGAACTTGAAGAGGTAATTCAGTCATTGAATCAGGTGTGTTGGAGCAGTGAAACAAGTAACACATGTAGGATAGTGAATGCTGAGGACTAGGATTGTCCACTCCTGGTTTGTGGTGATTCATGAATCACATCCGGTAACCTCAAGAGCTGGGACAAATAAAACTCCTTCTGTGCTTAATACCATGTATTTGATCAAATTAAAACATCAAAGCAGAACCCTGACTCTTTTTTTAGCCTTCATATGACAGAAAATAACTTTCAATGAACAAATAAGAATTTAGGCTTTACTTTAAAGGGCTTTGGCCTCAGTAATGACGGCGTTGCTTCCGTCGGTTGTGATAAAGAAAAAGTTGAGTCGAAAGGCAAAACTTTTTATTTACTGGTTTGTCTGTTTGTGTCAACTCTCACCTGTGGTCATGACGTTTGGATCGTGATTGAAATAACAAGATCCTGGATACCATCAGCTGAAATGTGCTTCCTTCAAGAGGAGCTCGGAGCTGCTGCTCCTCTACATTGAACTGAGTCGGTTGAGATGGTTCATCTGATAGGATGCCTCCCTTTAGAGGCGTTTGGGCACGTCATACTGGTAGGAAGCCCCAGGACTCGCTGCAGGGATTATGTTTCCTCTCTGGCCTGGGAACACCTCAGGGTCCCCCAGCACGAGCTGAACAGTGTCACTGGAGAGAGGAAAGTCTGGGTTTCTCTCCTGGACCTGCTGCCACTGCAACCTGACTATAAATAAATAGTGGAAGATGGAGATGAAACACACAAGTTAAACTAATGTCTAACGCAGTCTTGACCCAGTTATGATCACGCTATGATGTAAAATATCAAACAGACTGTGGATCATGGTCTTCAGGTGTGTATTAGGAACAAACTAGACTCCCTATTGTGATAAAGAGCAAATCATTGTGTTGGCAGCATATTTGGAGCAGTCTGCTTATAATGTGAGGTCAGAGGGGCTTGGTCATTGAAACATTTTAAAGCAGGACTGGTCTCACTGGAGATTAGACAGGATTCTCATAACTGTAGCATTACATTGTAATGACAGTTTGAATGAGATATTAAAAATAAAGAACCACAGGAAATGGTGTGTATTTATGTTAACAAGCATCATACATGTCTCAAGCTGTGATCAGAGGAAGGATGTCTCCTTTTAGACAGTCCTTGCCTATTATAGTATCAATACTAAAAGTATTACAACAACGTGACTTCATGGTGCTAAATGGTTCTTTCAAATAGCAGCAAGTCAAAACTGGTTCAGTTCAGACTTGTTTATTGCTCAGCACTGGAAACATCACATAAGATGGAAAACATCTGAGTGTGAATGAAAGGTGAGCAGCCTTCCCCTTTTCTTTCCTGCTCCTGATTTTCTCTCTCCCACCGTTGCTCCGAGGACCCCCACCCACCCCCTGTGTCGCCTTACCCCCGGGGTTTAGCCCCCTAATCGCCCACAGTTAGTGGGAGAGAACTGGAGACTTCCAGCTGCCTGCCTTGTTACTGCACACTCCTGGGACACACACATTCCTGCACACACACACGGGCTCATATATGCTTACCAAGGAATTTTCTGTTATCTCTTGGCATCTCTCCATCCAACCCCCCCAACAACTTGATCCCACCAAGGCCGCAGCCTCGCCACGTAAACTGAATAACAGAAGGAGGCTTTACCTCGTGGGAGGGTTGTCCTCCACTCCAACACCGAGCTGAAACAAACATTAAGATTTGTATTTCACTGGACTCTCAGACCTAGATCTGTATGTGGAGGCACGAGTTTGTCAAAAACTTATAAGTTTCCAAAAGTTGCTTCAGCTCTGGTTGTTTTGTCTCACAAGTGTTTTTTCTCTTCCAGGAGGGATCCGTATGATTATCCCCCCCACTCCAGGCCCGTTCCTAGAGAACAAGGCCCCTACCCGAGCCACTACCTGGACCCTCTGGTTTCCAGTAACCCGGGCCGTCTGCCTGTCCCTCAGTCGACCAGCCAGCCCCAGCAGGCAGCTAACAACCCACGCTACCACCCTTCATCTCAGCCGCACCGCGCGGCAATGAGGCAGGACGTCCCCCCGTCTCCCACCGCCGCTCGCCGAGGCCGGCAGTACTACGACGCCCCCGATGGGAGAAACTACCGACAGGCTAGCCCCGGCCGCTACATCAGCCCCGAGAGGAACCCCAACGCCAGAGAACGCTACCCCAGCCCCGACCGCTACCAGTACGGAGGCGAAAGGCAGCCGGAACCGAGACGCAAGAACGTCATGATAGACGCTGTGTGAAGTTAGAGCTCAGAGCGGTGTAACAACAGAAGCCAAACGTGACCAGAGTAAATGTTTAAACAAAGGTTTGTTTTTAAGGGAAATAGATTAAACTGTATATAAATGCATTTATTGGAGATGGTTGAGCATATTCCAGTATTGCCAATGTTTGTAACAAGACAGAGTTTATATTGTAGAAATGAAATACAACCAAATTGGAGGTAGATCGTTTGTGTGGATGTTTAGATGAAACTTGGTGCCAAATGTGTAAAATGAAGTAAAAAGTAGTGGATTTGTGGTTTTGTACGCACGGATCAAACTGAAGGAAACAGAGGGATCACCTTGACCAGTGAAACTATTGCACAAGACAAACAGGAAGTCGTCCAACAGGAACAGGAAGTAACTCCCCTTCTTGCTTTGTGTAGTCTTTGATGTTTTTGTCGCTTGAACTTCCTTTACATCCTGCTTCACGCTGGTACTTTGGTCTTTTCTGCTTTTGATTATGCGGATGTGGCAAATATATTTTCTGTGTTTAAGATGAATTTATGATGAGTTTTGTGGTTTAAAAAAAAATATATGAAAATATAATAAAAATCTTTGATCTGCACTAATGTTACTGTCTTAGATAAGTTATGTCACTTCTCACTCTGTGCAATGAATAAATGACAGATTTTACCCTTGAACATATAATTGTTATGATGTCCTGGTAATGTCTGATTTTTTTTTCTACAAATTCTTTGAAATAAATATTTTGAGATTATCACTGTTCATTTCATTTCACTGGTTTCCATTTCTGAGTCAGTCGGTGCAGATTCAGAATATTTTGTCAAGCTGCGACAGCCCCGTGAGTCATCGCTTTAAAAATTCATTACGGTATTAGGCCTAATTTCTGTGAGCACAGTCTCTAGATAAATTTGCCCCCACCAGATGACTGATAAGAGTAGCCGGCGTTCTGATAATGACTGAATCATCTTCAACAATTAGGGGAAGGAAAATCTCCACTAGAAAATGATTAACGCCCAATTTGCTCCGAGAAGTAAAGATGGCAATGATTGGTGAAAATAGACTTGATATAATTGTGTGTGTGTGTGTGTGTGTGTGTGTGTGTGTGTGTGTGTGTGTGTGTGTGTGTGGAGGGCTTTTTCTATCAGTTAATGTTTAATTAGCACCATCATCAGCAGGGAGCAGACATATGCTGAGCCTTAAAGTCTCCTCTTTGTTTGACCCTCTCCAGTCAGAGCAGGAAGAAAAAAAAAAACTGACAAACCGTACGTCTTATTCTTGGATAAACAAACTCTTTATTCTGCTTCTCTATTCATATTTTACTTTTGGAAACCGGGATACAATGCCTTTCAAAAAGCCAAAATAGATAAAAGCTGGGTAAACATGAAGAGGAAGAAGCAGCTGTCTGCTCGTCATCCTGTGATGACAAAAAAAAAAAAAAAATGAAGGAAATTACATGCAGCTATCTTGAACCAACCGAGTTCATGAAAATATCCAAACACAGGATGAGACGGAATGAAACTGGGATGAAACATACATTTTTAAGTACTTTTACAGAAAACTTTAAGTCTTATTTTACAGCAGGTAAGTTCCATAATAACATAATCTGGTTTTATCTTAATAGAGAAGAGTTATGTGCAGCAGCTGCACGCTGGAGAAAACAATCTGTTAAATGTAAATTAGCTTTAATTATCTTCATATTACCCAGCGGAGCAGCATATCACAATATTAGCAAGCAATACTACATTACTATACGTTTTCATAAATGTGAGAGTCATGAATAATTTAAAATGAGACAACTGAATTATTTCTTTGCTTTTTATTAAAACTTTGTGGGTTCATTTGTTCCAGCTTGGCAGACTTTAACTATGTGTGTTTTTTTTTTTTTTTTTTTTTTTACAGAGCAGCAACAGATATGCATCTTTTATACCAAATATAACTTCACCTTTTACAATTTGAGAAAGAAAAATAGCGTTTTGGGGAACAGGTTTTGCTACATTAAGGAATACAAATTGTGATTATAGACTTTTCAGTGTTAAATGTTCTGTTATTTGCATACGTTTTATCCCTGTGTGTATAAATGTAGCACAGAATGTACAAAACTTTGAGTTTGATATTTCTTTGTTGTAACAGTGCTTCTTACAATAAATGAATACCAGATGCTCAAAAAGTGTCAATAGCAACAGCAAAACAAGCTATTTGGCAAATTATTCATGTGCAAAACACACATACTCAGCTCTACTTCTCATCACACAAATTTATGTTCCTTGCAAATGTGGCACTATTTAAAAGAGAAATTAACAGACTTTCCATTAGTGTCAAATTTATTGCCAAGAGGCATTGTTACAACAACATTGTTGCTTTTTGTGTTAAGTTTCTATGTTTATATACATTGCAGCCAGATTAGAAAGAGTTAATCATTGCAGCTCCTTCAGCCAATCACAGCGTTTGCTTACAGCACGTGATCAGAGAGGCCTGGCTGGATGGAAGAACCCCTCAGGAAAACAGCAAAGAAGTGAGTAAAAAAATCAGTGTTTCAGCCTCTTGAATTTTGTTTATTGAGAGTTCAGTTTCTAAACTGGTGAGTCACTGTTAAAACATAATATAATGCATAAAACCTAATGAATTTATGCTAGTTTGAATAAGGAAAATAAAGCTAACAATGCTAACGACATTACCATGAACATTTGCAATGATATTCTGTTTAAATGTTTAATGTTAAGTTATTTAAATAGTTTTGATAAAAAATAAACTTGATTTTTTTTTTTGCTTTATTTTTACTGTCAGTTACAAAAACTAGCAACATAAAAAGTTGCCCAAATTAGAATATATAAGAAAATGTAAAATTATTTAGATATTTAGAAATAAATTCAATGACAACTAAAGTTTATTTAAATAACATAAATTGCCTTTAGTTACAAGAAACATGGGTCTTCCAAGGCTTCCTCCTGCACTGTCTGCTTAAAATAATAATAATAAAAAATGTTTTTTTTTCTGCTTAAACAAAACTTCTGTCATTTTATTTGCCAATACTGCCTGAAACTTAGATTACATGTGACTCCATGACTAAAAAAATTAAAGTAAATAAATTTAGTTAAAATAAATTCAATACTTTTATACAAGTTATTAGAACAGTAAAGGATTTAAAACAAGAAAAGCAGATAATAAAGTTTTTAGACTTTTGCTTTATAATTTTTTACCAAAACTGTTGTAGGAGAAACATCAAGTTTAGTAATTCAAGAGAAATCTGTAAATCACCCTTTAAACCCTTTAGTATAAGCAGACTGCTGATCTCTTTAAGGCCCATTTCTTCCCTCGTTCACGTTAAGACCAACACAACTTAAAGCACTTAAAGCTGGCTTCAAGTAGCTCTGTGTGTACTTAAAGAATAACTGTGCAGTAAATGTTCTCCTTCAAGTGCTTGTGGTCAGTTTGCTGCCAAAAGTAATAAACAACAGCAACTTAATACCCAAGAATTAATTGCACTTTACGTCTATTAAACAGAAGCTTTGAACTTGTTGGCGGCTGTGCTTGTGTAACCCTCAGCTCAGTAAAGCCACACCACAGGTGAAGTCATTAGTTAGTGTCTGATTGTTCATGATCACCCAGAAGGAACTTCAGTCACATGATTCTTCTTTTGTTGGTGTATTTATGTTTTATGATTGATGGTTTTGCTTGTGTCTGTGTGTTTGTTTGTCTGTAGCGTTAGCAAAATATCTCAGACTTTAATGACTCGTTGGATGCAAATCCACAACTGATTCTTTTTTTCAGTTTATCTCGTTCAAGATTATCATGGTTTACATTGATTATTTTGGGGGGAAATGGGCATGTATAAAAACATATCCTTATTTCTGCTTCCTTTCATTTAATTTATGATTTGTGTTTTTTATTGTATATGATTTTTTTTTCTTTTTGCTCATTAATGAATGAATAAATACAATATAGCTGTAGTCAATTTTTGCAGATATGGTAGTAGCTAAGAGTCATCTTCAACACATGCTCTGATGGTTATCAACTCATTAATAAAATAGATGTCTTTTAGAAGGTTGGACCAATAAGCCGACACCTTCGTCTCTTCTCAAGATAGAATAATAAAACTGGGCGACATGCATTCATTAAAGGAATGCTAACCTCTTTTTTTTACTTCATGTCATGGGCTGACTTTTTTGTTGCCACTCTTAACATAAACCAAGAGACACCTTCTCCCTCCCGGCTGATAGTCGTGAGTCACGAGTCGTGGGAGAATTCCCCGCTCGGGTTCTCTTGGCATTGCGGATTCAGCCGGCGCCCCTTGTCGAACACCTCGCCTTGTTAGCATGTGTCAATCAAAACGCCGCGCTCCTGAGAGGGCAAAGTGGAGAGCTGAAGCACTTATCTAACTCCTGCACTGATGCTAAAAAAAAAGAAGAAAAAACCAACAGAACCGACTTCAGGAGCGTGTTGAGAGGTGTGTGTGTGTGTGTGTGTGTGTACAGTAGATACTGGAGTGTGTGCATGAAGCCATCGCCCACTTTGACCTCGGCCCGCTCCGTCTCCCCTCTTTTCATCCTCTTCATTAAAGGAGCATTCCACTGTATTGTCCTTTCGTCCTCCACCTGCTGCCATTTGTTTCAGTTCATCCCTCATTAAGGCATCACGGGCTCATGTTTAGTCGGAGCGGGACGAGCAGAGCTTCTCATTTAATTATACAGTTCATTAAAGACAGCCCACTCCCCTTTTTTCCCCCGTATCTGACAGAGTATGAGAATAAGCTGGTGGCTAATGTGAAGCTCAAATGGCCTGACTATGGAGATTGGTGGAAGCATTAGCCGTTAGCCCGCCCTTCACCCACCTCATTCTCTTTTATGTCTGCTGTGTAGCCTTTTGATCCGGTATCACTCAGGCTGGAGTGTGTGCTTTCAGCTCGCGTGTTTGTTTGATATTGTTCATGAACTGTGAAATTGAATTTCCACACTCGGTGCTGATATTGGAAATAATTTCATATCCCGCCCCCCCTCTCTTCCTGCAATATTCTTGCTCTGTTTCACCTTGCGCCGTGTTTAAAACATCCATTTTCTGACTCGGTGTCCCTTCTTCTTCTTCTTCTCCTGCAAAGTTGATTCAGCTGTGGCGTTCATTTCCAGCGTATTTATCCTCAAAGCAACGCCGGCTTCTGCCTCAGCGTTTCGCCCCCACACGCCACAGCTCGAGCCACCGGCAGCCAGCCGCTACCTTTTTTTTTTTACACCAACAGTCTCTATGGCAACGTGGCCGCCGTCGCCGCCGCCGCTTCTGGCACAGCAGCCCATTTCAGAGCTGATGACATTGTCGTGGTAACAATGAAAGGTTCATGCATCTTATTATAGAGAGAATTTTGTTCTCTGTATTTGGTAGGGGTCACTGAGCTCCTGACATCTCAGGTTCTGTTAAATCCTTTTGTCAAACATGTTAATATGCTTTTATTCTTTCTGCTACCACATGTTGATGAAGCAGCCTGCAGCTGAGAGCTGGAGACAAGCAGTTAGACTCTAGGACCAGTTATGTCTCTCTGAGGTATTTTAGCTTCACATTACTACTTCTCAAACTGTGGGAAACTTTTTCAGACTTCTTCTTTTGTCCAACCCAGAACATGTAGTAAACAGAAGTAGGGGTGCACCCATTGCAGTTTTCTGGCCGATCACTGATCTTGACCTGCCCATTTAGATTTTGTCCGAGAGCGATTTTTTAAAATAACTGACACTGTCATAAGGTCACGATACACCTTCAATGTTCCAATCTTGTTTTACTGAAACAAAATTGAACACAAACTTGTTTTAACTGGACATGAGGTAGCGCTCACAGCAGAGTAAAAGGGGACAGTGACTGATCTCCAGACCTTTGTGGAGCGGATCTTTTCCACTGATCCTATCTAAGTTTGCTAAGATGTTTGCATGACCATGTGCTGCCGCCGTTACATGCTAAGTTTTATATCACATGCCTTCAGTTTGGAGTGCGTTTTTTTTTCACAGGAGGTAAAACTTCATAAAATTCAGTATCATTAAAATACATTAGATCTAACTAAATAACAAATATTATTAATTTGGGTTTAGCTCCAGTATCAGTACTTGTAATTGCATTTTATGTAACATCTCATTGCAACAAAAATGTTTTTAGCCAAGTTGCTAAACGTATATGTAAAAATGAATTTTTCAGTCTGTGATGATTTTCCAAACTCCGTCCTAAACACCCTAATGTGTGTCTTCTTGAATGGGTGTTCTTAAATGTAATTTCACTGTGCTCCGTACTAGGGCTGCACAATATATAGAAAGTTTATTGTCATTGCGATAATAGACTGTGCAATATGCATATCACAACAACTGCATAAACTACAATAAATGGTTGAATCAAAAGTTTGCATTTATGAATTTTTCTATTCAGATGGAAGCTTGAAGGTTCACCAGTCGAATGAAGCCCTTTATGTATTTGGTCAACTGGATGGATCTTCAAATCTTCTCTTCATATTTAAAAAAATTTCAGGCTGGAATGGAAATTATTCTTCTTTTTTCGTTGTTTTCTTGGCTTTCAACCCAGAGCAGAAAGATATCAACACTACATACTTATGTATTTGTTCATTTATCGCAAGTCATATCATCATCGCAATATTAAGCAGTGTTATTTCACATCTAAAACTAAAAGAACTGCAACTAAAAGAACTCAGTAATTAAAGTAGAAAAATGGGGGGTTTGGGCTTAAGAGATGAATGAACCAATTAGGGGGCTGAACTTTGGTTGCCAGTTGAATAGCCCTGGCCTACACTGTGGCGTGGCGATTTAAGCAGCCCACAAATGCGCCTTTCATCAGCCTCAACACCTGAATTGAGACACTGCCCATTTGTCCTTATCAGAGTGTACGCTTGGAAAACAGAGAGGTACGCTATCGCTAAAATCTAGAATTTTAAGTGAGATCGCTAAACTTAGTTAAGTGATTCATTATGTTTTAAAAATGATAGAAGGAGATGTCCGTCACATATTTAATGCATAGAGCTAAAAGTGAGTACTATGCCTCGATGGTTGCTGTGTTTCCATGAGTCGCTGTGGAGCAGGTGTCGTAGCAAACAGTAATCAGCCGCTGCAGGAGCCATCGCTGCATGTCTGAGTTCATCAGGAGATTTGTAGCCCAGATTTACAGCAAAGGTCTGTCTTCCTTTAACTATGATTTTCCTTTAAAAACTTAAAGTTTTCAAATTCATGTGTTTATAGTTTATCGTATATATCTGCAAATTTCATTTCCGCACCTAATTCCATATATATAAACAAGGTTTGAGGGATGTGGATGAGCTAAGCTAACCTATGTTTAAAACTAAACTGTGACGTGCTAAATGCAATGCAGTTAATGATCAAATATGAAAAATAAAAGTTTTTTTTTTGCATTAATTCTGTTAATTTTGTTTTTGTAGTTGTTTTTGTAGTTAGCCTTTATTATTACCAATCACACAATAATTAATTGTTCATGTGCTTTTGGCCTCACAAAAGTTCATAAATTATTTTGTGTTTTTGTTTTTATAAACTTAGTACAAAAAGTAAGCAAATTTGTGTTTGGTAGATTATTACTTTGTTGTAACAATACTTCTTGGTAATAAATCTTATAGCGATGGGAAGCCTGTTGACTCTTTTAAATGGTGCCACATTTGTAAGGAACATGCACTTGTGGGATGAGCTGTAGAGCTGACTATGTGGGTTGTGCACATGGAATATTTGCCAAACCTGTCATCGCTGAACTTATTTTGTTGTTACTAAGACCCTTGTTCCTCCAGGTGCGGCCAATCAGGCGTCTCACATAGGATTTACTGCCAAGAAGCATTACAACATAGAAATAATCTACCAAACATACATTTACTTACTTTATGTGCTAAATAAATAACTTTAGGTTCAAAAAGGTCATATTTTATAAATTATAGCACAGGTAGTCCTTTGCACAGTACTGAATAACTTCAAATTTATACTTTATTTTCCAGACTGACAGACATTTTATTGAAAAGAAATTTATTTAGAATAGAATAGAATAGAATAGAATAGAATAGAATAGAATTATTTAATGACATTATATCTAACATGTAATGATAATACAGGTGCATATGTTCAAAAGAATAAACATCTACAGAATAAAAACAACCTTTGTACAAAAGATCAGTTTATATTTCACTCAAAGGGATTTGATTTTAAAGATTTCAGTTCACTTGGTACTTGAGTATTTCACACATGGTTAGTATTTTGTTTTGCAGCCTGGGGAAATGTTCCTTTTCTAAAGGGAAGAACTAAAACTAAAAAGTTTGAGAACCACTGTTTTAGATTGTGTAGATTTGTGCACAGCATGTTTTTTAAAAGTTTGACCAAAGCAGCTGTAACTCTTGTCATTTCTCAACCGTAGATGATTTTAGTTTCAAACTCTGCCCTGAAATGTGGAGGGTGACATGCATTCCATCCATGAGTGTTTGATCTTTAATTTGCTCTCAGTGTAACCGTGTCCTGTGCTTTTGTTCTTCTCAGGTCATAAAAAAAAATAAAAAGCACCGTGCACTCCGGTCGCGAGCGACGTGGCTTCCCGGGTTGTGATGTGGCCAAGAACAGCTGAAGTCTGTGACCCCTGGAGCCGATCCATCAGGCTCTCAGCACCAGCCTTGGCCTCTGACATACAAACAGCTTCGGCCAGCGCTCTGCAGGGATAAATGCATCAGGGAGAACACAGGTACCAAATAAAATTCAGCGTGCCAACCCACCCACGTGTGGCTGACTGCAAAGTTATAAATGTTTCCAGAAGCGCTAAAGTTGCCCAGGCGGGACTTTTATTTGCATGTCCAGACTGAGCTGTCTGTCACTGCTTGTATATTAAGCTCTTCTTCCACCACTGCTTTGTCACATACGTACACCTCCACCTGCTGGGACGCCTCCGTATCGCCCGTCCGCTCACATGTAACTCGTGTGGCGGAGGCTCAGCTGACCTCCTGGCAGCCGCTGTGAAATTGGCGCCCTTCTTCTGCAGATGCCAGGTGTTTTGCTTGGCCGTCGGGAGCACGGGGGTGGGGGTGGGGGGGGGGAAGCATGTGTCAGGGGTGTTGGGTTGCTTTGAATGGCAGTGAAAAGATGTGGGTAATATGTTATGTGTCCCTAGCTCAGACGCAGCGCCGCTCGGGCCCCAGAGAAATTAGAGACTGCTTAGTTTCTGTGAGACGGAGACCGGAGCGTGATGATTTGTAGTCGGCTCAGGTGATTTCCCAAATGCCGCCCAAAACCCCAAGTTATGAGGCATCATTATTTTTCAATTAGCCATATTTTTCCTGACTGATAGCTCTGAGTGTCAAACATAATACTCCAGATAAACTATTGTGTTCCGTCTTTGTCCTTGAAGAACATAAATCAAGTTTTTTATCCAAAAACCGCTGTGAAAAAAAACAAAAAAAGTTAACAGTTTAGTTATAAAACTAATCATAACTTACTTCCAGTTCTGATAGGAACACAGAACCTGGAGTTTCTTCTCCTCTGTCTGTGAGACTAGTTTGACTTGTATGAAAGAAGAGGCAGAAAAAAAATGAGGATTCCAATCAGCAGAGGTTTGTAGTAACTGAGTACATTTACTTTGTATTTTTTTTGAGGATTTGTAACTTTACTAAGTATTTTTTAAATCGTGACTTTTACTTTTCTTTAATTTTTTTTAAAAACAAAAAATTATACTTTTACTTCTTTACTTTAAAGTTTAACACCTAGTTATTCATTATAAATTAAATCTGTCCGTACCAAGGTTATAATAGTTTTTGATTTTTTTATTATAGTTTAGTTTTATTTCGTTTTGACTTTTTTTCTTTTAATTCAGTTAGTTTTAATTAGATTTACAGTGGATTTGCTCATTTTTATTAGTTATTATTGCATTTTTAATGCTTAGTTTTAGTTTAGTATTAGTTGTTTTATAGTTTGAACAAACATATTTGCTAATGCATCCTCCAGCTTGTGATGTTCCTGTGAGTTAACTAACCAACAACTTTTTGGTTGCCAGTCCATTATAGCAACACCTTCTTAAAATAATTGCGTAACTCAATTTTGCCAACTAAAAACTTGGGTGATTATTTTAGAACGATGACAATAGTTGTCTCCAGCATGGTGCTACTTGTTGCTTTTTTTTCACAGGAGCTACAGAGAAAAGCTAGTGTGTCAGGATGGTCATAGTCGGCCATCTTGTGTGAGCTTGTTTCATGCAGTTTTTCCTTTGAGAAGTATTCCACCTATTTTATCACCTGTTTCCACTACAAGACACTTGCTCTTATTTTCTCTCACAGTCATATTCAAAGAAATCCCAAAGTGGACATTCTCCCAATTTTTGTTGTCATTTAGCAAGTGATGCTGATCAGCAGACTGTAAACACTTGTTGTTACCGTAAGCTGCCCACAGCTAATGTGAAACTATTCAAAAAAAAAAAGATTCACATGTCTTAAAATAAATTAACAAACACTAAAACTAAAGATATCCATCTATAATTTCAGTTAGTTTTAGTTAGTTTTGTAAAAAGATTATACAGTTTTAGTTAGTTATCGTTTTTTTTTATTTTAGTTAACTAAAATGTTTTTTTCAATTTCAGTTTTCATTATTTAGTTAGTTTTAGTTAACTGTAATAACTCTGGTCTGAATTCATCATGAGTTGTTTATGTGCTCTAAAGAAATTAGGTGTTGAATTTACTCAACCAAATCATGTCAACTATTTCCACTAAACCTAGTAGAATAATTTTGAGTCAGTATACATATTTTATTTTTAAGAAAATGAGCAATTCACACAACTTTTATTTTGTGGAGCTAGTTTGGTTCAGTAAATTCAACAGTTTATTTGTTAAAGAGCGTGGAGAAGTACTTTTATTTTTCTTTTTTTACTTTTCTCATCAGTGACATTATTTTTACCAAAGTCATTTTCTGTTAAGGTATTTTTTACTTTTGCTTAGTTATTTTTTAGACCTCTGCCAATCAGCTTTTTATTTTATCTCTGTTACTGCTTTAAAAAAGTTAAAGCAAACCTCAAAATGTTTTTAAAACAATTGATAAACAGCTTTGATTTGTTTTTTGATTGTCCTGCTCGCCTAATGTTGATGTACAGAATGTCAAATTCAAACACACTCTGCAGGACAAAGCTGCTTTGACAGTTTGCTCATTATTTATTTATTTGTTTGTTTGTTTGTTTGTTCATTATTATTATTAACGGTTGAAGCTGGAAGATTAGCATGTTCTTGGTCTCTCCTTTGACCAGATCTCATAGACCTGAAACTGTGAGTCATCACCAGAGATGATACTCGACTGCAGCCATGTTAAAACCCATCGTTTTAATTTGTCCTTTTTGGAGACTAAATTCTGGAACTTCATGATCTCACTGTTTAAACAAGAATACTTGAGTCGTGAGGAAGATTTTGTTTGGCCAGAAGAGTCTCAGATATTAACTTAATTGCACAAAATTGCTATTTCTGCCTCAGAACATGAAACGTTTCACCCAGGTTGACATTTTAGTCTCTTATGAGAAACCTGCAGGGTTTGATCACAGATCAAGCTGTGTGTTATTAGCAGTGTTAGGTAATACAGTGTATTTTAGATCAGCAGTATGGTAATGGATTTTAAGCTCATGTTTAGTGTGGTTATTTTACTATTTTACAGGGTATTAAAGTAGAACTTTTCTTCTCAAAACGCAAATATTTCCTATTTTCAATTTGTCATTCATCAATCGTCATTAGCTTAGTGCAAAAAAATTGCTATTTGAGATTATTACAATCAAGTTTGGACAATAAGGTTAGAAGTTCAGCAAGACATCTGATGTTTCTCCCAGACTGGAGAAAGAGCTATCAATCTGTCCGGGCCGGGTGAGGTTTCCCTTGTTGTCTTACCATCAGAAGTTCTTTTGAGAAACGTTTGCTCCTTCGTGATATAGCAGACTAAGAGACAAAACAAAAGTTATGCTGATAATTTTGATGAAACCCTGAGTTTTGGTGCAGCAGTCCTTTAACCCAGGAAGTCTGAGCGTGGATCTGAATTCTCAACTTAACTTGATCTCAGTTGCAAATTGAAAAAGCTGTGAGATTTGCTAATAGTTGTGCTCCGTGACCAGGCTAACTGCTAATAGCGATACAGCAGGATAACAATATGTTTATTATACATTATTTCACTGTAGCAACATGTTTTAACAGAACAGTGTGACAATTTTAACGAGGTAATTCCAACTCCAGAGGGCATTCCAGATGATTTTATCCATGTTAAACTCAAAGCACTGACTTCAGAGTTCACATAATTAAGGTTTAGATGCTGATTAAAAGAACTATTTGTGCATTCAGTACCTTTTTTTGATGTTTTTACCCAAATTGCAGGTTTGTTTCATCTCGTCTCCTTTGCATCACCTGTTTAGGTAAGTTGCCATTTGTGTACAGAAAGGCCCCCCTGTGTGTTCAGATATGTAATTCACATCACACTCTCCTGCACACGCTTCATTTTCTAACCAATGGCAGTTTATTTTCTAAAATCACCCACAAAACTGTGCAGCTGTAAACAAAAAAAACAAAAACAAATGTTGCACCTGACTTCTGGCCTCATTTTCATTTTGCAGAGATGGCCATTCCAGTGTGGATTAGATGGGGGGTGGAGGGGGGGGTGAAGACAAAGTGGGGCCTGATTGGAAAGTGGCTGTAGCAGCCAGCAGCGTAATCCATCCACGCATTCCTTCCAGAGAATGCCAAACAGCTCGCTGAAAATGAGCTGCCGGCCCGACTACATCAGATCTCTGCCGTTGTCTCTCTTCGCTTTTCTCTCCCTTTTTTTTAAATAAATAAAAATAAATAAACCCACACACGCTGCAGGGAGCGGCGCGCTCACACACAGCCTCTCTGCGCCTGCCACCGGCTTCATTAGCGCTAAGAAATGTCCCGCTCGTTAAGGCGAGGCAATTAGTGGCTAATTGAGAAGCTTTGGCGGCGGCGGCGGCGGAGGCAAAACGTGCGTCCTCGTGCTTCTCTTGTGATGTCTGTGACCAGTTAGTACATCTGGATTCCCACCTCTGACTCGTTTTCCATCTAAACTCCACCACTGCTGCCCGAGGGGTTGGAAACGAGAAGAGGAAAAATGGGTTTGATGCAAGACTTTGTTTATCGTGCGGAAAAAGTTTCCTGCGAATAAACAAAACGTCATCTATAATTGTTTATTTATAACTCTTTTTGTTTTTTCCAGTTTGCTGAGACAGTTTAAAGCTTTTTCTTTTTCAGCTGTGTCACCCGATCCGGAAAGAAAACCCTTAATGGGGACTTTTAACTTCTTTGTTATTCCTCCTTTTCAAGACGTTAACCGTCAAAGTGCCACGACGGCGCTTTGCTCAGACTGCAGCTACCAACTGCCTGCCCTTCTCACTCCGCAGCCTGACTTTCCATCCCTCTGCTTGTGTTCCTCTCTGCCACACTCCTCCGTCTCCTCTTTCCATTCTGTCATTCCTTACCCCAATTCTTGGCAGTCCAGAGATAAGCTCCGCGATAGAGGAGGAAATGAGAGCAACACACACACAGTCTGCCAATCTTCTTTACATACTGCGTAGATAAAACTCCTCTGGAGATAAAGCAGATAAAATTATCTACAAACTAAATTAGCTTTTTCTTCTCTGTTTAAGTCATTTAATTTTGTGCTGTTTCAACTTTTTTTTTTCTTACAAAGGAGCAGAATTCTTATGACAACCACACACACGCACACATACACACACGGTCTTCTGTGACCTCTTCCCCATATTAAAACACACACCCTGGCACAGCCTTGCTCCGCTGTCAGGCCTTGATCTTTTCCGCCCAAATAATGACTCCCCAGCTCCGTATCGCTTAAGTAAACCACTCAGAGTTGCAGGAGTTCACGGTTTGCCCTGCAAGCAGCAGAGAAACGCGGCCTGCCCTGAGTGACCACCCTCTGAGGGAGAGTGTTTTCCTAACACGCCTTATCTCAGCTCACCCCACTTCACAGTTTAGAGGGGCGACGGGGGTCGGCGGGCTGAGCTCGGGGATTCCCTAAGAGT
The DNA here is from genome assembly GCA_032275365.1 of Anablepsoides cearensis. NCBI lineage: Eukaryota > Metazoa > Chordata > Actinopteri > Cyprinodontiformes > Rivulidae > Anablepsoides > Anablepsoides cearensis. The sequence goes on along the minus strand of JAUBOC010000097.1, from coordinate 3,669,845 downwards.
TTAACACAAACCCACTTTCACGCACTGAAAGGGGAACAGAGTGACCACTGTGGGATAAGAGCGCTCATGTGTGAGTTTGTACAAACTCTGAGGTGAGGCGCTTGACTAGTGAAGGACACACGTGGATTGTTGAGATGCCCCGCAGGGAGGAAGGTCTCTGGATGTCCGTGAGGACGAGCCGCATCCCAGTCCTCTTGAGTTAGAACAACAGCTCTGTGTGTGCCAGGTTTTCTTATTTATATTCATTTATTACAGATATGCTTCCTTTTGTTATTGGTGTGAATCATAGTTTTGCTGCCAGGTAGTTCACAATATAATCATAAATTAGTAGACATGTAAATATCTTTTTTACTTAAAGATGACTTATATTCTGGCCTGGCTTAAACGATTACAGCACTGATCACTGAGTTACATGCTGGTTAATGCTTGATCCATGAGTTCAAACATGGTGGTGTGTCTGGTTGCCTTTTAATGCCTATCTGGAGGAGTGGTTCCATAACTGAGGGGATGCAACTCCGAGGAGTGAAAGGTCTTTACAGGGGCTGGGGGGACGCCACCTCTTGTGTTTTATCTAACCTAAACTTTGCAATTTCAAAAATCTTTAGCAACTAAAAAGGGGAACATGGCTGTTATTGTTAGGTTTTTCAGTTCTTGTATTTTTTGTTTTCATGTAAAAAGTTAACAAGCAAACAAATTCCTGGCCTGTCTAATAACGTTAACACTATAAAAATAGCTGACTCGTGCTACTAGGAATATTTACCATGTTGTCGAAGCCTTTCTCTTGGAATCTTCAGCTTTTTACAAAACCAATATATTTCTCAAGACTTGACATAAATAAAAAAAATTCACACTTTGTTTTTAGGACCAACTCTTCCCTGTGCAACACAAGCCCACAGCACTGAGCCTCCCTCGTGCTCTAAAGTTTTAGACCTACATTTGACTGTCCTATGTTGTACTCATGACAAATAACCATGGCTGCAAGTTATTCAATGCAGTTTTTTTATATAGCACTAAGTCACAACAAATGTTGTCTTAGAACACTACAAAAAAAAAACTAAACAATAAAACTAAAGAAGCCAGCAGATTGCATTAAATCTTCACTTCATCACAGTCTCCCACACTGCAAAAACGGTCTTTCTAACCAAGTTTTAAAACCTTATATCCAGCCAAAAAGTCTTTTTGATCTTGTTTTGAGACTGATTTACTAA
>JAUBOC010000097.1:3647250-3658376 GCA_032275365.1 Anablepsoides cearensis | reverse complement strand
GTGGTAAAAATTCCATGACAATCCGTCCACAAGTTTTTGAGTAATTTTGTCCACAGACCGACAGAATGACAGAACAGAGGAACGACAGACAGACAGACAGACAGACATACGTGACCGAAAACATTACCTCCTCCCTTGGCGGAGGTAATTACAGCACAGGCATACTGGGGAACCTAACCTAACCTAACCTTGGGTGTACTGGGGGTGAACCTATAAGTTGAAAGATATGCAGATAATTTAGGCATGTTCGTTTACCTTAATACGTGTTCCAGTTGAATGTTTGAATGGGAAAGAATTACACAACCACAAACAGCGCTGGGCTGGACTGCACATTTTATTGAGGGTCTTTACTCTCTCCTTGCATCAGCTGCGAAAACCAGGAAGTCGTGTTAGATATAAGACTTTCTTCAGAATTTGACCCCGCCTGCTACGTGTGACATCATCACTGAAAGAGGGGAACCCTATCCTCCAGGATCAAATTCTCTTGACATAATTCCTGTTTTGGCTAGTGTGTCATTATGTGTTGAATATATGGTCAGGCATGTATCTACGTAAAAATCACCAATTCAAGCATAATAACCACATTATAAAAGATGTTAATGTTCACCTAATAAAAAGAATATACCATGTGTAGTGTAATTAAAATCAGTATATACAAACCCCAATAAATTTCTTCAAGGTTTTAGGGAACTTAGAAATGACCCCGTGCTGACACCTGACATTAGGATAAAGATTGTCTCTGTTTATCTATAATAAAGTCACAATAAAGATCTTATAGATTTTTACACAAAAGGATTTATTTTTTGTTTTTTTGGGATGTTCTCTCAAATTATTGACACACATATGCGTTCAGACTTAAGAAGCAATATAATTCATTTTAAAACAATATACAAGCGGAAGATCATCATTTTATTCTACTTCAGTATATTACTTTTTTGTGCAGAACTTTAATTTCTACTCACAGGTTATCTTTGTGTCTTTAAACTTCAACTTTGAACTTGTGTAATCTTAAAACAAACACCACATTGAAGAGCCCAATCAGTCTGTGATTAGTACTCAAACAAAAACTGCCTTTTTAGCTACAGGAAATATTTGTGTCATCCCACAAGGAGAAATAAAAGTCCTGCTCTGCTTTAGCGTCAGTGTTTTAAGACTAGTTGTGTTTTTGATGTGACTGCCATCTGCACAGAAAGCTTTGCTGTGCCTGTTTGGTCCCTTTCCTCATTTCCCTTTGATGACGGCAATAATCCCCCGAACAGATCATCCATTTTAACCTCCATCTACACACACAGATATACACTGGCTAACAAACATTTCCAGATGCTGAGAAGCACTTACACTAAAACCCCTCACACACAAATACAATCGTGCTCCCGTATACTAGGTGTCAACCATCGCCATGGCAACTCCAATCAGGAAGCACTCCCTTTCCCCCATTACAGCAAAGATGTGACAGTTTTTCTCTCCTTTTTCTGCCCTCCTTGAAATATGCTTCTCTCTCCTCCTTCCTCCCCTCTTCTCTCTCTATGTTGGTTTTAATTTATATCCTGATCCTTTTAACTCATTCCAGAGTTTCCATATGAGGACTTAAGTCTTAACCTAAAACATTTATTATTCATTTTAGTCTTTTAAGTTTTGGGATAATTATCCTTATAAATAGTTCAGTTGTTGCAACAATAGTAAAGACTTAAAATACTTGTTCTGTCTTGGTAATTCCACTGTACTTGCATGCATGTAGATACTCCATTAATTGCCTTTTTGCAAGTAAAAAAAGACCAAATATGTAGACTTAGTTATGAGAACAACAACAAAGAACAATTAAATGGAGATACCCATAGTAGAAGTGGGGAGAGGAAAATGTGTTTTTATTTAAGCAACGTTTTTAATTTGTCTAAGGAAGACAAAACCTAAATTCTTTGTTTTTGAAGTAAAAGTTAAAAAAAGTTAAGATCATTTTTGGTAAAATCACCAGAAACAATATTTGTTAAGCACAGCAAACAACGTCATAATTTACTGATGATATCCAAAGCAGGAATCAGGTGGATTTAGGCCATTTACACGTAAACTATCTCTGGATACTTTATTTATTATCAACATGTATTCTGGGGGAAAAACCAATTTTTAAGGATATTGTTGTACTCGTTAAACCTGCTGTAGTTTTCATGCCTGGCCAATAGCTGAACTGTGATTTTGTATTTCAGCAAAATGTGTGCAAATACTTCAGCGTTAGGTGGGTAAACAGCTACATCTAAAATGGTGATAATACGAACATTAATTTAGACTGTAGATGAGGTTGGTTTGTGTCTACGGTGACACAGGTGATTAGCACAAACATTGTTACTGTTTCATGTGACACAATAGTTTGGTGTCTGGTCAGAGAGAGGACATGGTTCAGGTTTTTTGTGACTCCATTTGAGACTCTTTTAAATAGTTGTGCCAAACATAACAGACAGAAGTGGGCCAAATCTGGCTGACTGTTGGCATGGCAAGTGGTTTGTCAACCAGATATCGGCCAGCTCTGGCAGTGATGACACAGTTATTGAAATGGCCTACCACAACTGGTCCAACTGTGGTTTGATTTATGTGGCCCAAATCTGTCAATGCCATGACTGGCCCGGTTGGGTTTGGTTTTTTGTGGTGCTGGTCCAAGCATGGCAAATTACATCTGGAAATTCTGCTCTGTGCTTGGTGTATTTGGGTCTGTTTCTTCCAAAGATGCCAAACTGTTATAACAATGAGGTGCAAGGACTGAACTACAAATGAGTGACAACACAGCTACTTTGAATGAGGATCAGAAATTATATGAGTCTCAGCTCATTGCTTCTGTCAGATTGTTCTTCCAGTTGGCTGACAGCTTGTTCAGTTTTTTATAGGCAACTCTTTGGTTGTTGTCTGGTGATTTTGGGCCCTTTAGAGATAGTTTGTTAAACTATAGAAGATGGATCAGAAGTGGGTAAATTATTCCTAATTGGTTGACAAGAGCTAAGGATGTGACTGCAACATGTTAACTCCTCTGTTTTCACCTTCCCCATCACTGGATACGTAAAGGGGCATTTAGGGTCCTTTCACATAAAACACAGTCATTTCATCTTCAAAAGAAACAAAGGTGGAAAGCAATTTAGCAAGTCCTTAGTTCTTTTTTTTTTTTTTGCTGAAATACATGCAGTGCAAGAGATAAAAGTTAGCAAGTCTTGTAGTTTTCTACAGACTCTTCCAATCATGTCCTTTTAAAGTGGTGGAAATATTCAGCTAATTAGGTGTCACTTTCTCCGTTTTCAAGTCAAATTGACTTTTGAAAAGAACTTTCTTCACTTGTGTGACATTATCTTTTTCCAAGACGGGCCGCAGGGTTAGCAGGCATTGAACCACATCGAATTCTTAACTGGGCTCGCCACCACAAAAAAAAAAAAAAAAAGAACCACACAGTTCACTTACAGATGGTGTTCGCACACACACCCGAGCCAGTGAAGCCCAGCCAAACCAACAGAGATGCTTCCATTTCACAGCTCAGACACTGAATTAAATCTCAGAAGTAGTCTGAGAGTGAACAGTGACACACATCAGACCTCTGCTCGCTGGATTTAAAGTGTAGATTTAGAAGCTTTACACTAATGAGAACAGTCAGCTCATTTCATCATCTATATTTGTGATTGAAGCACAACCCTGAGCATCTTAATGAGTTGTTTGGTGGCTGGAAACAGCTCATTTTTTATTTCATTTATTGTTTTTTTTTTTTTTTTGCATAGGGACAAGTGTCAAGTATTAACAAAACTGTACACTAAGACATTTATAGCCTAGACTAATTTGCAATTTGCAAAGCCAGTCCCTAGCAACATAAAAGTAAAACTGAATAAAATACAACTTAAAGTAAACATATGATGCGTTTAAATATTTTTTCCACATTTAAATCATTCACTTGGACTCTATAAAAAATAAAACTGCAATACTTTGGTCTCAAATCCTCCTTATTGTAACTCCACAAGCCCCTCAATCACCCCTTCTCTGAGGTTTGTCTCAGATCAACTCATTTTGATGCTGTCTCTTTAAATTCAAATGAGGCGCTTAACACCTCACCCCCAATGGGATTACAGCTAGCTGTGCGAGAACATTTTGTTTATAAATCAAATCTTACATGTTGGAGCCAGAGTCTGACTCAGAGCCAGAAATGAAGACGATGAAACTGTAGTTGGTAAGTCCAGACTTTATTTTGAAGTTCCGTCAAATATTGTAAAAAATCTTAACTGCTCATTCTTAGGGATTAGATGGGTTGAAAATGGGTAGAAAACAAGTTGTTTTTTTACTTTTATTTAAAGGGAGTGAAATAAGTTTTTTTTTGTGTGTGTGTTTCATTCAGATATAGGTGTTAGGTGTTAAAATGAGTAGTATTTTTTTAAATAAATTAACAGTAGTGGCAATAAACAATGGGAATAGGAACTAAGGATTTATATTTACACAGTAATTTTATTTGCAATTAATTTGCTTTAAATCTTATCAATCTTTCTGTCAGGTCAGGCAATAAGTGAAAACTTTCTAAGGAGATTGTGACTGTCTACTTATAACTAATTAACAAATAAATACTACATTACTGCAAGAACTTTGACCTTATCATAAACACAAAAGATATCAAGATCTGAGCAGCAGCTAGAGAACAGCCTCAAGGAAGCAGGATAATGGTAAGTGAATATTTACTTACACTTTATACAGGATCTACAAAGGGAAGGATGTTGCATCCACAGAGCTTTGTTCTGGTGATGATGTTTCCAGGAGGTCCAGTAGTGAGGAGAGAAGTACAGGGAACCATGATGATGAGGTGTCAGATAGGCAGGAGGCAGAGTGGCAGGTAAGCAGGGCTGGGTATTGCTAACAACCACACAATTCAATTTGATTCAGTATTGCTTTAAATGCTTTGATATTCATTTCCTAATCACAAGAACTACACAAATAATTCATTTGAGTCCCTGCGAATAATTCTCTCTGTAATAAATCCCACAGCCAGGACGTATCACGGAACATCACCTCACTATATAGCTAAAATTCTGTGTAAAATGGAAAATTGCATATTTTTATGTTAACTATGAATATCTGAAAATAATATTCTGACTGAATTTTTTTTTTGTAGTTGTGGGGTAAGGAAATGCAGATGTAAAAGTTAAACAGACACACCTTGGTTGTAGTCTTGATCATACAAATTTACGTCTTTGGTAATAGTTTTATTCAAGAACTAAGACAACCAGGACAACAAGGCTATGCGCTCACGAGGTGGCTAAACAGCTGTTAGCACAGTAGTAGCTAACCTTTCATGTCAACAGATTTGGCTCTTCTTTTTTTTTAAACACCTCAAAACCCTCCATCTCCCTGACTATCGTTGGGGTGCAGCCAGGCCATAGTTTCCTTGTTTTCCAGCTGCTTTATCTGGAGTTTACATTTATCCATTATGTCTCTGCTCCTAAAGTTTTGGTTTGACCGATGCTTGTGACACGTCCGCTATTATCACTGGAAACAACTTTGTTCCAGATTGGTCCTGGCCGAAGTGAAAACTGATCAGGGACTTGAATCATTTCAGAGGATTTTCTGAATCAATATTGAATTGCAAAACATTTTTTTTAATGCATTGCTGAATGGATTATTTTACCCACCCCTACATGTGAGTGGTGATCCAGACAGATAAGCTTAGGTGAGGTTAGACAGGTCTTTAGGTGACGACGGAGATACTAAAGACACAAAGGATACAGGGAAGTTTTACTGAAGTATAAATACCGGTAATACTTTATTCTGCTGAGAACTATACCATATATGTGTTGTTGCAGCAAAGACCAGGTCATCTGTGAAGCCTTACGAATCTGAGGAGATCATCAAGGAATTCTTTCCAGCTGCTGCTAATTATTGCTGCCGGCCAATCAGACAACAACAAGTAACCAAAATACTGAACTTCTATAGGTGTTGCACATTAAGTTCTATTAAGCATTTTCTCAAATCAAACTACTGTAGGTTCTGCTTTTACTACTGGCATATTATCATGTCAGGAATCTGATAAGTATTTTAAAACGTACCCAAGTAGTACAGGTCAACTAGTCTTACTTGTTTATATATATTGTTGACACCTTAAAAATGTTCTTGGTTAGATGAAGTCTGTGACTCTTAGTGTTAACATCAACAAATTGTTGTCAGTGGTTAGACTCTTAGCAAGAAGGTTGCAGGATCATATCCTGACCTGGGGTCTTTCTGGGTGGACTATGCTTGTTCTTCCTGTGCTTATGTGGGTTTCCTCTGAGTTCTCTGGTTTCCTCTCACAGACCAGAAACATTCATGTTAGGTTAACTGGTAACTCTAATGGCTGCAACTTGTCCAGGGTGTCTCCCGTCTCCTACACAGTGACTGGTGAAGACAGGTACCAGCTCCCTGCGACAGAGAAAGGAAAGACAGGTGTGGAAAATGAATGAATGGATTGATTTTTTTCTTGGTTTCTTTGTGTTCTGGTAGTTAGTTAAAACCTGTCTTATTTTTAGTATACCTCACGCCTGAAACTAGTAATTTAAAAATACAAGCTATAGAACATTGAACATTTTGTCAGATAAATAAAAAGTAAAGAACATTAAGGGTGATGTTTCAAGAATTATTGTAAAATGCATTTAAAATACATCAAATATCTTGTTGATCTTGGTCAGAATTGTCTCGAGCCAGATCCTGTTTGGCAGTCAGTCACATGTTTTATTCATCATCATTGCTTAAAAACCTTGAAAGTTTCATTCTGTGTAATTAACATAAAACCATAACGATGAAGCCATAGTGAAGTCAGTGAGGCACAAGGCCAGCTTTGACTTCAAATCTCCCAAAGTTTTTTTTTTCCTCCTCCCTCTTATTTGGTTTGGCAGAGGGTCACATTTTTAGAGATATTATGATATTTCTTGTTATGGTTCAGGGTTTTACTAATGAAATGGCTCTGTTCCCAACGTGGGCGGCTAAATTAGGAGGAAAAAGTTGCCGTCTACCTGAGCCAAATGTAGATCTCCAGTCCTAACATTTCCCGTTTGTAAAAAGTAAATGAACTTGTCTTGGAAGCAGAGTTTGGTTTGCATAATGGTGTCTAATCAAATAAAAAGTCCACATTATCTGATTGAAAGAGCTCAGACAAGATTTTATTTATTGTTTTAATTAATCTTGTTAAGGTACACAGACTAAACCAGATAACTGCAAATCCCACTTATATGAACATAAAAAAACTGTTACTTTGTTGATGGAAATTCCAAATTTCAAACTAAAATCTTTTTTTGAGAGGTGATGTGGGATACAGTAGGTTGTGTTGCACTGTTCTATAATTGTTAACCTCATTGGTTCTTTTGCCCATATTTCATTTGACACGACATCCTAAAGCTTGACTTGGCTGCAACTACTGGTGAAGAGTTGGTTAGCAACATTCATCTGTAAGTTTCTAAAATGTCTGAAAACGTTTACAAAAAGATTCTTTCTTTTGTGTTGCTGGAATTTTGTACATTTTGTAAAACAAATTCACTTTCAAAATGCAGAGCCAGAGTCAGTCACAGAGTTGTTGCCAGAGTCTGTCTGATACCATTTCATTTTATCTTCCGTGAATGAGAAATGTGCAACAACATTGGTAGGATTTGGCAAATTTGGGAAACCAATTGTGACTAATTGGAGACCAAACAGAGAAAGAGGTGCTATGAAGTTGAGATGTCATTAGGAAACTTTAACTAAATTGCAACATGAATGAATTGGCCACAGTCACAGAAATGTTGCCATTTATTTGTATTTACAATGAAAATTGGTTGTATGTACCAGTTCTGTGATTACAAATTAAAATTTCAATAAATTTTCGTTTCCAAGTGGTCACAAACAATCAGAGCCTATGAGATTCAGGCATAATTAACTCTAAATTTGTAAATTAAAGCATCTGTTATCCTACCAATTATTAACAAAATAGAATTCGACGCCAACTTTTGCTGATGTCTTAAAATATGTATGTCAGGGTCTAATTAGGCCACGCCCCCAAACAATTGTACTGCATTCCTGTAGTTGGGTGGATTAGGATCGACCGTAGTGAACTGGGTGCAGATTGGTTGAAGTATGTGGAATTTAACGTATGTCAACGGCGTGATGTCTGACTTCGCCACGCCTTTCACCAAAAATGGTTTGTGCTTGAAAGCGAGAGTGAGATTAAGATCTTATTCATGTTCTGACACAATTTGTTGCTGATTAGGTGAGAGATGGCGCTTTCCAGGCTTTCCATGACCACATGGTATGGTCGGGCATGCAACATGGATGACTCATACCAAGTTTGGTGTATTTTAGCCTTTCTGTGTGAAAGTTACAGCTTCCTGAAATTGTAACAGACGGAGAACATCTCTAAGTCCCACACATCGGCAACAGAGGACAAAAAGTTATAAAATAAAAGGAATAAAAGTTTTTAATAGTTGCAGTAGTTTACTGATTTTAGCTCTTTGTTTTGGTGGAAAAACTCTGAAAACACTCGAACCTCAGCTAATATTAAACCAAATTTAATGTTTCAAACAACTTTTTTAAAAACCAATCAAGGGTTTTTGTATTTACCAGAATATCCAACCCTGCATTTTAACTTGTCCAGACTGTAAGACCTGAACTGAACTAACATTCACCAGCATCCATTTACTGATTCAATATTCCCATTTTGTTATTTTTTCAGCACCAAAGTATTAATCAAGTTCATCCTCTGGTATGATACGGTTACATCCTGAGCTGAGGAAAATGGGTGGTGAGTTTCCAAACACATAGCCAGCATTTGAGGGCAGAATCTTTTGTTTGTTCTGAAGGTGTGAAACGACCTGCCCCCCCTGGATAAACTTGTTTGTTGTGTTTGCCCGGTCAAACACGAATCCCTCTTAACTTGGGTTCAGCTTGGTTTCACCTGAGGTCATGCCGTGCCTGATAACACAGAGTTATCACCGTCTTATCGTTGTATAAATTACAACCAGCCTGCTTGACTGTAAGGAGCAACAACTACGGCGCATACCAAACGTTCCCTCTTGTCACCCTTCTCCTCGTCCTTGCTGAGTGGGACTTGGCCAGGTTTGATAAACACTGACAGTTGAGGCGAGGTATTTCCGTGACTGACGGTTATTGACTCAGCGATATGGTGATTTGTTTCTGCGCTGCGGCACAATTGATTAGCCATAAGGAAACTCAGGAGACGTTATTGGATTGCTATTCAGAAAGATTGAGTGTCAGTCTCCATCTGATTCCAAATCTCATCCATCTCCCTTTCACTCCATGACTTTCGCTTTTCAGAATATATTAGTCATTTTCAATAATAACAGGCTGATGTGGAGGCGTCCCCTGTCCTCCATTTGATATTCTATATCCTGGGCTAAATAATGATGGATCCTCAGGTTTGTCTTGCTCACCTGTCAGCTTTTTTCCCTCTTCGTCTGTGTCAGTGCCTCGATGCTGCCATGCCTGTTTCTCTACCTTGTGTTCTGCCTGATTTGAGTCTCGCATCCTGTCTTCACTGAAATTAAGAAGGCACTCAACAGATTTAATGCATGAAGATCTGTTTACTGATTAGGAACACAACTCTGTCTGGGAAAATAGTATTTATCTTTTATGTCTCCCGAGAAACTCTTAAAATCAAAAAATTTAGTTCTAGGTTGAAAAAATCATAACAAAGAGTGAGTGATTTTTAGGAATGGCTAAACACATGTCCACCTTTTCTGTTTTAATTTATCCCTTCATGTCACATGACTACAGAGATGATATATTAAAGGTCTTCTTCGTGCCACAGATTACATCCAACCTGTTTAGGCATCGTGATTCTACAATATTTTCAAAGATATCCTGGGGTGTCTCCTTTTGTTTAAAAAATTGGTTCTTTAAGAATAATCTGAAAAAGGAATACACAAATTAATTCAGTGTAACAGCTTTAGTTTTTAACTTTTGTTTAGTCGTTGGTTTGGATTATTTTAAAATATTGTGATTTTAGGGACAAATTATTGTCAAGCGAAGACACATATAATGTTATAATGTGGGACATATAACTAATCTTCTCTAATATTATTAAGCTTTAGTGTTTATGAATGCACACTCCCTCAGCAGCACTGCTCCTTTGAGAATCAGGAGTTCACGTGCAAGTTGCACATGTCTGTAAGATAACAACTACGCTCCCAACATGTTAACGTGTAAATAATACAAAGATTTTGGACTCTGAAGTCCCAGGCTGGTTAAAGGTGCACTGCAGGTGGAGATGCAGCAGCCACCGGTCAAGCTGCCTCTGATCCTCCGCTTTGAAAAGAACGGTCAGGTGATCTCTCGGGGTTTTGTTACGCGTGTGAACACACATCCTCTGTGGAAAATAGTCTGGGAAACACTGACAGCATTAGAAGCAAGCACCTGCCCTCTCACTTGAGGCTGCGCTCACCCACTGTCAGTCAAACAGCATGACCCTCCCTGCTCTGTTCTGATTGGGTAAAATCTGGATGTTTTTTCTCCGTTCATTTTGACAAATGACGGTCAATCATCATGGAGAACTTTAATTTACATAGTTTTTTCATAGGAGGTGGGATCTAGTTGTCTCGGACAACTTAAATAATGGTTATGTCGACCCCTGATCTGTATCCTGTTAGTAATTGCCACACCCTTTGTCACTGTTGCCACATGCATGTTTGCTTGCCTTAGTAAAGTTGTTAGGGTACGGGAATAATGTCAAAAAATGTAGAACGTTAAAAGTTACCCTCTGTTCCAAAATTAAACTTAAACATGACCAGTCATATAAACCTTTTTATTTTAATAACTACAGTATGACGTGCCACACGTTATCTCTGTCCAGCTCTTGCTTTGTCACTCGTCAGGGACAGATTGAATGACTTCATTGTGGATTCTGGGCTGAGTAGATTTGTTTCCACAATTCATTGGAGGAGAGTTTTTGTAGCCGATGTTGTAGTCTTAGTTTTCATTTTTTGTCTTTCCTCGTACTCTGGTTTATAGTGGTGTTAAAGGTGATTAAACAAGTTCTTAGTGTCAGTGGTGGCTCTACATTAGCTCCACGCCACATTCTGCCATTCTTCTACAGTGGGTTGCAAAAGTATTCATACCCCTTGAACTTTTCCATATGTTGTCACATTACAACCACAAACATAAAT
>JAUBOC010000097.1:3556106-3573273 GCA_032275365.1 Anablepsoides cearensis | reverse complement strand
CACACACACACACACACACACACACACAGACTGGTTGGTTCCTTTTTCACTGCTTAAATTTACTTCAGCATCATTTATTAGCAGGGGAAAAGTCGGCAAACGCTATTAGATTTACCATTTTTATTGCCTCTACACCCTAAAAAGTCTATTAAATCAGATTCTTTTTCACTTTCTTATATTTTCAACTTAAAGCAAGAGTTCATGTCTTTACAAATGAGGTTCTGAACAAATAATTTTGAATTTTAATGCCCTCCGTTTGGATAAACAGGTGATTCTGACTTGACAAGCTAACAGCTAGCACAATTAGAGCTACGACTTAAGTGTCCAATTTCAAAAATGTAATTGTGATTCAAACATTGTATAAACATTTACATAGTTTCTTATTGTACTTAACATGATTATTCTGGTAAAAACAAGATATTTCTGATTAGCCAGCTGCTGCTATTAGTGCTAACAAAAAACATAACATTTTTAAGAACTAAACATTTAATGTGAAATTGGTGGCAACATAAATGTATAGAAAATAACATTTCCAGGAAGTTTTTCAACTTTGTTTTTATTGTAGTTGTTTTGGCTGGAAGTGGCTGACATCCACTGTGGTCTTGACCTTCCTCTGACTAGCCCTTAGCTCATCAATTTGGTCAGAATTAAACACTGATTGTCTAAATAAAGGTTGTTATTAAAGTCACAGCAGGTAAGGTATGAATTGTTGAAAAGATCTGTACTATTTTCTTGAGGTTAATACTAAGATTTTTATAAAACTATCAAACGTCCAAATCCACCTTAATTTGATATATTTGCTTGGAATTCCTCTGTGGAAGATTTAAAGTTCAGAGACTGACTGTTTGTCGTCCTTTCAGAGCTCAACAACTACCTGTACCTGGAAGCGAGCCTGAAGACGGAGCAGCAGCGAGCGCATCTCGTGAGCCCTGTGATAGCCGCAGACACCGGACCGCTCTGCCTCCTCTTCTCGTACCAGCTGTGGGGGGAGGCCCAGGGCCACCTGAGGGTCCTGCTGCGGGACGCGCACAATGAGGAAACCGTCCTGTGGGCGCTGAAAGAAGATCAGAGCGCCGTCTGGAAGGAGGGCCGGACCATCCTGCCACGCTCCCCTAAAGACTTTCAGGTATAACTTTGTTTTTTATCATAACTAAAACATGTTACAGTTTGATTGTCGAGCTGGCTAGTTAACATATTATTATATACAGGGTGAGTCAGAAGTCTCAGGACACCCTTTTGTTTCAGAAACGAAAGTGAAAATGAAATATCTGAAAATCCCAGTGAGTAATGGGTAATGATATTGCACATTTGATTGCTGCAATCCATTTCTGAGACCATTCTGGTCTTATTCGATGTGCTACTTGTCCACCATCCCATTGGAAAAACTTGCCCTTTATCCAATATGTCAGCTTTTAAGATGGCAGCCATGTTCTGGACAGTCTAAAAGAAGACCCCCTCACACATTACTTGCAGGGATATTCAGATATTTAATTCTCCCTTTAGTTTCTGAAATACAAAAAGGTGTCCTGAGAGTTTTGACTCGACCGGTGTATATATATATATTTTCTTTTTTTTGAATGACTTCAAAGAAAGGTAAATCCCACCACATTTTCTCTGCTGCTCTGCTTTTGTCAGAGACATCACAAGCAGCTGATGTTCTCATAAAAAAGTAAGCCGAAGAGAAAAAAAAAAGGTTGCAGAGGACATGATTGCTAGTGTTGAGTGCAACTTTGAAATCACAGGCATCAAATTAACTTTTTATCCTTCTCCTTCTCCTCTTCTTGCTTGTCCTCATTCTGGATTTGCCTCCTCCTCCTCCCCCTTGTCTTCACTTTTCGTTTTGTCTGCGTCAGGTTGTGATGGAGGGGTTCTTTGTGCACGGCACCAGAGGACACATCTGGTTAGACAACATCCGCATGAGTGCCAGCTCCCCTCTGAAAGAGTGCACACGTAAGTCACACACAGTTGCTCGGTCTCGCTCTAGGTAGGTTCAGACTATGAACACTTGGTATTAAAGCACTAGTTTAGGGGTGCTATGGAAAGGTTGTGAGCGATTCATATCTTACCTGTTGTAGATACCACTCAGAACAACCTCACTTTGAAGAAATGAGTGAACTCTGACCAAACCCCGAAGCTAACTGCTAGTCTGAATAAAGTGGATTGCTGTCGTCTTAAACAACTTTAATAAATTCTGTTTTATCACTCTTTACATTGACATCAGTTACTTATTCTGTAAACAAACTGAGGATTAAGTCAAATTTAGTCAAAATGACAATCATATTTTCAGATTCTTTTAAAATCTACATTTTGATACCTGTTTTATCCTGATATAAGCGGTTCCAGTGATGATTTAATTTGTCTTGTTGGTTATGATGATACATTAATATTTGCTCTGAATCCTCTAATTGTGTCATTTTAATAAAGAATTTTTGATGTCAATATAAAAGGGGAACCTCAAATAGTAGTTGAATTTTGAGATTTCCCTGCTGGAAAGAAACTAAATGTTTGCTAGTTCACAGGGAAAATCTCAAAAATTTAAGGCGTTTTTCCTTAAATTAGATTTTTTTTTTTTTCGTGGCTATTGCTCAAAAAAGTGCTTCAAAAAAATCTTTTCAGGGTTATCAAATGATAGATTAAAAAGATATTTATTCATTATATTTTGAGAAAATGCAATTATAGCAAATGTTTTAGTCAAAATATGTGCCTAATTCTCCACATCCCACTTTGAGATTTAATCCTCTTTTCAATGTGGTCACAAACATTTTGTCAGGATCCGACTGTTTTTGTGTTCAGTTTTGGAGGTTGAGTTATTTTTGACATGTTTATAGTCTTTCTTTTTTGTTACAATATTGTCCTCATTTTAGTATTTTTCTACTAACACCTGCTCTGCGTCCACTCATCAACTCAGCTGTTTGCTCTCCCTAATCACCCGTCACTAAATAAATGCTCATACATACATATGAGTCATTTCAAAGAGTTGTCCACTCTTGTCTTGGCGTTCATCATATCAAGATTCAACTCCGTTTCTCTGATATGAGGTTGTTCTATCAACAACAGGTGAGGCATGAAGTCTTTAAGGTCCTTGAACTCCAATCTTGAGCTGCAGTAACAATTTCAGACAGTTTTTCTACCCACTGAATGCAGAGAAGAAAGGAGAAGGGAGAGGGAGGGACAGCTTTTACTTTTTCACAAAAACAAAAAAGGGAAAGGAAAGAAGAATGGAAAACTAGGCCATAAATGCCTCGTGGGCCCTTAGCGATGCTAATCTATGTTTCATTAGATTTCTCCTCTCCTCTTCCTCCCCGTCTCGCTCCCGTGTCGTATTTGTAAACAGAGCTTTTCCCGAGCCGTCAAAGGGAATTACTAGAGAGGCTGTTTCCCAAGCAAGCTCTGGGAGGCTGGTGCGAGCTGAGCGCCGGCGTAGCCGCCTTAATCTGGCCCGAGCAGGGGCTTCAGAGAGGGTCTTAAACAGATCAGAGACTGAACTCTGGGTTCACAGCCAAGAAACTGCTGTCATCACTTCTGACTGACTACCAGCTCTCACTGGAAGAGGGGCCACAGTGTGCTAACGGGGACGTCTGCGTGGCTTTTTCCTCTGTTTTTAAAGGCTTTTGCCTCTTTTTTTAACAGTAGTTTAGAGGTTTTTGTGCACCGTACAAGAGAGTTTTAGTGAAGCAGCTTGGAGGGCAGAGATGACAGCCTCTCCCTCCTGCCTCCACGCTCCCATTTCCTCCCGTCCATCTCCTCCCCCTCCTCCACTGCCACTCCCAGAGCATGCTGGGATGTTTCTTATCACGCAACACAGTTGAGTTTTTTTCCACGGTGCGTTTGTGTTCCCGCCAAAAGGCTCCGGCTCCCATGTCGGTCTCCTTCTCTTTCAACCGCCTTCCACTTCCACACTATCTAACACTTTCTCTCTCTCTCACACACACACACACACACACACACACACACCAGTTTTCTGTGTTTGCATTCCAGGGAATCAAAGTGAAGGTTCTGCTCTGTGCATTTTCAGCTAGGCTGCTCCAGTTTTACCAATAAATAACTTGTCTGAACTTTAAGAGCGCACACACTCAAACTCCAAACTCACCTAATATATGAAATTGCATTTCTGCTCATGAGCTCGGTAAATGCCATAATTCACGTGAGATATCCGAGGAATTAAATTTCCTCAGGAGGAGTTTGATAGTCTTCTGACATTTGTGTTGACATTTGTCTGACTTTTTCTCCGCCATATTTAAAGTTATCTAACGGCTTTCTGTCCTTCTTCTTCCCGCTGTCTGTCTCTGCCTGAATCTCCCCCCACCACCTCCCGCCCTCGCAGAACCCATAGCGGCGTTTTCTCCTGAAAGTCCAGGTGAGTTTCACTTCCTTTCCATTTGGTCTTGCTTCCTTCCCGTTTCTGTACCGGCTCTGGGTTTCTTGCTTGATACTCTCAACTGCAAAACAAAACAAATACAAAAACAAAACAAAAAAAAAACATAGATTCACCTAGAAGCACCTTTTTCACTCTTATTGTAAAGGCTAAATCTGCTGGAGCTGATTAGAATAATAAACATGCATTGATTACCTCCAACTGCAGCATGTAGACATAACTAAACTTTTACTAAATAGTAGAAAGCGCCCAACTCTTTTTTTAAGAAATGTGTTTTGCCTACCTTCTTTTATACCAATTCTAATACACAAAAATCCTCTGTTTTTTTGTAAAAACAACAGAGTTTTATTGGTTTTGGTGGAATCTTGGAAATAACGTTACACATGATCTGGTAGTGTTTACTGTGTGCGCTGGTGATGACTCTCTGCTACTCCCACACCAAATTTTAGCTTATCTGTAAAAAATAACTACACTGTAGCCATTTTTGTGTTGTCTGAGTTTGGTTAGCTACTTGAAAAGCCAATCAGTTGTAGATTCATTCAAGGCCAAGTGAAAAGCATTTTAAAATTACCATTAAATCAAAAGAAGGTAATTAATGGAGCTTGTTTTCAGGGTGTCGCAATTTAAAGGTTTCAGGCTAATTTTAAATTAATAATAAAATATTAAAATATTTCCTCTGGTCTATTTGGCTTTTTTTTTGTTATCACTCGGAAGTGTTATGAGATTGTTGCCAAATAAAGGGCCTGTAAACATAAAGATAGCCTGCCGATGAAATGGTTAGTTAAGTTTTAACTTGTAGACAAGAAAATTTAACAGATTTGGTTACTTAAGCTCTGGTGATAGAATTACGACTCACGTGACCGCAAAGTTGTGTGACCGACTGGGCAGTGAAGATGTTGAAGAAGTGCACCTTTTATCAGGGTAACCCATTGCACCACCCCTATTGGTGCACCTGAAGCACAAACCAAGAACTTTTGCCAAGATCCTTTGTTTTTATTTACACACTGAAGACAGATGTTTAGGAGTTAGCATTAGGTTGGATTCAGCAGCGACTTAATGCCATTTGACCTGGTTCTGATTCAGGTAGCTCCCTCCTTTTAAACACCCTGGTTCACTTAGGGATCATCAATAAATTACCAAACCAATAACACTTGAGAAACAAAAATTTTATAATAAAAATAAGAGCTACATTTTCACTGGTAAACAATTCAACCATAACTGCATTCAGTGCCTTAATTCAAGGTTGGGCAATCCTGGTCCTCAGGTGCCACTGCCCCACATGTTGTACTTATTTTTTCTGCTCCAACACACCTGAATCTTTGAATAAATCCCTTCTTCCAGTTCCGCAGAAGCCTGTTAATCACCTGTTCATACAAATCAGGTGTGTGGAGCAGAGAAACAAGTACAACATGCAGGACAGTGGCACCTGAGGACCAGTGTTCTGTCACAGCTAGCCGTGACACCGGTGACATCATCGACCATGGACAGTGACTCCTCCCACATGATCAGCCCACTGGGACACAAAAACACTAAAACAAGATCAGAGAAAATGGCCACTGGAATATTTGATAAAAAGCTAAAAGATAAACTTCTTACTTTAACATTTCATCACATTTGACCTTTAAAATCTGTTCATTTTGCGAACAGCCAGAACAAACACACATACACAACTACGTGATCACTCACCTTTCATGGCGGCAGGCGACAAAAAGTAGGTTAGCTGTAGTTTAACTTGTCGATCTCAACGGATACGGAAAAAAAAACCCTCCAACTCTGAGCAAGACGAGCTGAATCAAGGCCACAGCGTGGAGTCGGATGTTTGAAAAGAGCTCCATATTTCCAGTTCGAGGCTGTCTGAAGGGATTTAAATAACTGTCTGCCTCATGGAAAAATATTTAGAGCATCCTGCGGGGACTCCGGGAGATTGATGCAAGTGTTTCGGCATCTCATAATGCCTCGCAATAAGATTCCAGCTTTGCGGGTTTATTGTGATGCGTGTGCATTTCTTCAGCTTTTGAGTCCCAAACCCTTGACAAACACACGCGCGCGCACACACACACAGACACACAAGCACGGTGGCATCCCAAGTGAAAAGCAATCAGACAGAGTGACTGAGCAGCATCGAGCGCGGGGGTATCTCCTCTCTGCCTAATGAGTGTGTGCAGTGTGAAGTAGCAGGATCACGCACCATTTCACTCTGTAATTATGTGACACGGTCCAAAAATCAGGAAGTATTGAGCTCAACGTCCCCAGCTCAATGTGATTTTTCAAACATCAAGTTTGGAACGTACAGTTCTTTCTTTTATTTTTTAATACACTCATCTGGGTTTTATCTTAGCTGACTTGAATAAAAGCTTTTTTTCAAAGCCAAAGATTTTAAAAAAAAAAGGGGGAGTTTGACGCCAGGATAGAAGATCTGTGGAGATGGTCTCCGAGGAGACCGCGTTTGGCTTGAGGAGGAGAGGTCTCGGCCAGGAGGCTGACAGATGAGAAGGGAAAATGAAACAAATTACGCAAAAGAACAGAATAAATTTCAAACTCAGGACAAGTCGAGCTGGCTAGTTAACGAATCGCGATCCAGTATCAGCTCTTTGGATTTGGCGCCTCACTGATTCTTGCATGGCTCTGAGGGCTGTTTGTGACTTCCTGTGCCAGTGTGAAACCGGAAGAGGAGTGTGTCACTGCTTGTTTAAACTAATAGTTTCTGGCTTTCAGTTTCACACCAAGTGATGTCGCTGGAGCTTCAAAACTATTTAACTCCATTAGCATCTGATTGGATCAACCATTGGACTGATTTCAAATCAAATCTCTGGATGATCTTGGTGTGAAAGCTTTTCCTCCAACTGCAACCCAAGCCACACGACAGATATGGATGCTTTTTTTTTTAATTGCCTTGGACATGTATTTATTTTTGCAACTGGCATGTTTGGGCATGCTCATATGAGGTGCACGCCTGCTGTTCGTTACCTTAAGCCCCTCCCCCACAAAAAAGAAGATAGAAATCAGCAAATTCTTTTTTCCTCTGTTTTTTCCCGTTGGCCAATCACTGTGTATCTTTCCACCAGGGGGAGGCGTTCCTGTGCCTCCCTTGCCCATCCATTGGTATTACATTATGGCCGCCGGAGGCGCTCTCCTTCTCCTGGCGGTGGCCATCTTGGTCAGGGCGCTCTGTTGCTGCCGACAACACCTGGCCACCAAGAAGAGCCAGCTGTCCGTGGCCTACCACAGCTCCTCGCAGTGCTTCCAGTACTCGAACTGGGCCACCAGCATGGCCACCCCGGGGGTGGAGCCGGTCCTGACGGTGAGGCTGGACAGCCGGGACAGACACCGCACCCTCTGCTGAAAAGAAGCACCGATGTGGGACGATGTAGTTGGAAGTGTGACTCGATAAAGACTTCGGTTTACAGCTGCAACAGCGACGATGACACTAAATGGAAAATTTGCAAAGACACATTATTGCCTCTCTCTGCGTCTGTAATGGACGTAGCATTTGTTTCTCTTTGCTCTTAACATTTACCACCATGCTGCTCCTGATTAGAGGAACGAATCCAGAGTTACGTTTTTTTTTCTTTGAACAGCTTGATCCAGGCCTCTGAGCTCAGTCTGGCTCCTTGTAACCCCGACAGTCCTCTTGGAATGACCCCAGCATGGACGCACACAAAGACTTGTGTGGTCTGGGGAAGTGAGGGGGGGGGTTGGCCGGTTCTGCTGCTAGAGCCAGCCAGAGCTGCCAAACCGCAAGGCCAAAACAAGACCCGAGAGACACGAGGAGCTCTGCAGCACTCAGGGCGACCAGAGAAGAAAACTGTTAGCTTGAGACACGTTGGTCCGAAACGATCTGGCAAAAAATGATTAAGTTGTGCCAATACAGAGGGTGCTGCAACAAAGGGAGGGGAAAAAAATGTCCCCATTGTCCTCTAATTTTTAAAGAGCATGTGCACATTTAAAAAAACAACAGAATGCAAATCCATCATACTTAAAGCCGCGCATTTCAAATGGAGATAAGCAGCTCGTTTGATTGAACGGCTCATCCTCTCCTGATAAAGGCATCAGTCGGTGATGGATGCAGCCGTCCTCACTGCTTAGTGTTTCATCTTGATTCTCTGGTGTAATAAAGCACGTTGTTCCCACTCCCATCTGAGCTGCAGTACCACCCACTCCAGTTGTTCCCCTCGCCTTTCAGCTGCCCAGATGAAAGCCGCGCCGAGCCCCACTGAGTCTTGTCGCGTTTTCAGTGCGAATGTGCGCTTGTTGTTTTTAGGGTTGTAAATAGACACAGCTGTCTGCCATGGCCACTTCGCCCTTGATTTATGTTCCTACAAATCCCACAATGTCGCCGGCC
The DNA here is from genome assembly GCA_032275365.1 of Anablepsoides cearensis. Lineage (NCBI taxonomy): Eukaryota > Metazoa > Chordata > Actinopteri > Cyprinodontiformes > Rivulidae > Anablepsoides > Anablepsoides cearensis. The sequence goes on along the minus strand of JAUBOC010000097.1, from coordinate 3,564,556 downwards.
CAGCTGGAAGCCACAAGTGAAGTGTTTTTGCTGCGTATATGCGCACCCTGATGAAAACCAGAGGAGAGCTCAAGCGATTGATGAGCTTTTTCCCCTTTAAAAAGCAGTAAAATAAGACACTTTGAACCAATATTCAACACATGTAGGATCTAAAGCTGAATCTGTTGTGAAATTCGGTTCTGAAAAAGACAAATTGGCACTGATTTCTCTCTGCATCAGCTGCTCCGGGGGTGATAAAAATCGGATCCGAGCTTAGCTGTTTTGAATGAAACGCAGGTCTTTGCTCTGTCGCCTAATGGGGCATTACCTTCCAGGTCTGTCACAGCTGCAGAAAATCTGTCACCTGCAAACCCACAGCTCTGCAGAGTGCACCTGAATTTGTTGTCACAACTGTAAAAAAAAAAAAAAAAAAAAGAAGTCATCTCCCCCTTTTTTTTATTATTTTATTTTTTGGCACACTCTCACTTTATGCTTTTAAATCAACTTGGACGCCCGACTCGATCCATCTCGACACCATTACACACCGAGCTTCTAATAGTTGTAATTAGTTAATGGACAGATAGCATTTATTAAGGCTGCGGTAAGCACTTTTTTCCCCCTCCCATCTGCTGCACCTCCATCGCCCCCATTTGCTTCCAACTCCCGTTGCCCTGGAAACAGTATTAATAATGCCATTGGCCATCAAAGACCTCCAGATCTAGACGTGTGCCTTGCCAAGCAGTTACTCCCACTCCTGAACGCTTGCCAAGGGCAGCAAACGCACACACACACACATACATACACACACACACACACACACACACACACACACACACACACACACATAAAGACACAAAGTAAAAAGAAAACTCTTACAAAGTACACTTGAGCTTTTGAGCTCAACCAAAGTGCTGCAGCCTCTTTCTAGTTTCACCAGTTTACTAATTTAGTCATTTTTAAGGTCAGAAAACGCATTTTGCAAGCACTACATTTTATTTTTGGTCAACACACCACTCTTAAACTGATTTACACTACGATGTGAGGGTTTTGTTGCATTTGTATTCACACAGAATGAGCAGTCTTATACAGTCTTTATCTAATGTGATGCCTGTGTGTTTGACAGGAATGTATCTTAATAAAATTTCTCTATGAATAAAGTCATATTTTTCTATTATAATATAAAGTGTCTTTGTGTTTATCCTCAAACCAGAATGTGTAACTAGTTGTTTATGGATTTTTAGCTCAAATTGTTGACTCTGCCACACAGAAAGGCCTTGAAGAGGAGCTTTTATATTCAACTTTGTAACTTCAATACCCTGTTTTGATCTAAACCAAAGTTTCTTGTTCTTTATTTATGCACTAGTTTTCTATCATGTTTCATCACAGTCAGCTCTGTAGTTTTTAGTGTAAATTGGCTCTGTCTCTTGTCAGATTCCTTTATTCTTCCACAGCGGCTTGAAAAAAGGGCTGATCTGTAAATAACAGGATGAGTTTCGGCACTTCGGACTTGTGTTTCGGTGCGACGACTCTGTGTAAAGTGGTTTGCTGCTAAAGGTCAGCGTGTCCTGTGCTTCTCTTTGACAGATAACAGACACAGTAAAGTTGGAGACGGGAGACTCTCCAGTGGCAGAGACCCACAAGGCATAGGTGAGGCATTGCTCCTCCCACTTTTTGCAGAAAATCTAACTCTGTCTAATTTACTTATGTCCTTCCCTTCCTGCCGCAGGTTTGACGTTCCCTGAGTGGAACACGGCGTCCCCGTCGTCCGAACCTCCGGTGACCAGCGTCTCGGAGAAAGACAACTCCTGGCTGTACACCCTGGACCCCATCCTGGTCACCATCATCGTCATGAGCTCGCTGGGCGTCCTGCTGGGCGCAGTCTGCGCGGGCCTCCTCCTGTACTGCACCTGCTCGTACAGCGGCCTGTCGTCGCGCTCCTCCACCACTCTGGAGAACTACAACTTCGAACTGTACGACGGCCTCAAGCACAAAGTCAAACTCAACCAACAGCGCTGCTGCACCGAGGCGTGATGGGAGAGGAAAACCTCGCACTATGTTTCTTCGTTTACACCACTTCACTTTAGCGTCCGCTGACTTCCTCAGTGGTGCGGATCACAACGAGATCTCGTCCGGGGGGGGAACAAACCCGGGGCATTGTCCAGTATTTGACTGAGGATACCTCTACGGACTGCTCCATCGCAGGGATGATAGGCCTCAAATATCAACACATATCAATGACCAATCCTGGTTCACCAAAAGAGAAATGTCTATAAATGCATCATAGATTTGTCTAGTTTTGAAGCTGGATGCTGTAAAGTACACAGACCGAGCCGGACACATTGTGTTGGAAAGGTGGTAGGTTAGGAACGTCCTTAGAAAGTGTATTTTTTGATCACACGTGAACACAGTGGCCTAGATCTTAGCTCCTTAGTTTGGCCCCTCAACTCTTTTGTTCCATGTTTGACTCGGCCTCAGTTATCCCCTACGTTCCTGACAGTCTGTGGTATTTTTAGTCATCAGCGTCCCTAAGGTTTTTGCTCAATCAGTCTCTTTCTGTTTAATGTTTTTTTTCTGACCTGATGGCCGTCTGGGCTGGAAGATAAGTTTTGTTTTTTGGGGGGGGATGGCTGAAGAAAAGTATAAATATCTGTGTAGAGGTAGAGAGGTGGGAGCATTTTAAGGCATTATTTTCATGACGAAAAGGCGTTATTGTTAGATTTATTGTTTAAGACTGTTGTCGCAGGTTCTTGTTGAAGAGAAGGTCGTGTTTACATTGCGGTAAATGGTAAAAGGTCAAGGAGCTTTGAACGGTGCAACCTATGGATTGCTGGTTAGAGCAGAGACTGAAACCCTGAAGGAGAAGAAACAAAAGGAGAGTGAAACTGTGATGGACAGAGCACTGAACCCCCCTCCTCCTCCTCCCCTCGCCTCTCTCAGGGGGGAGGGGGGGGGGGGGGGACATTCTCCCTGTGCTTTAAAAGAAAAAACTACAAAACAAACAAATGGGATCAAAACACAACCCAACACAATCGACTGACTGTGTGCCCGGACACACAACAAGCCTTAAACTGTTTGTGGGGGAAACACTGGGGGGAAGAAACAAAGATGTTTAACATGTGGACCTCAAAAGCCATGATTGACAGGACCTACCCCATCTTCACCCACTTACACCCACCTCAACTTATTGGCTAACCGTAGCCTACTTTGGGAGTTTTGGGTTGATTTTCATGTTGACCCTTGCAGAGCGAGGCAACTTTGTCATTTGGATGTTATTATTTTTATTGTTTTGTATTTTTGGTTTTGACAAAGGGGTGAAGGGGGTGGGGGGTTGCATGCTCTGAATGGACACGCTGTGAGCAGAAGGGAACACGATCATCCAAACACTTCACTTGTACATACGGTTCTATATACAAAACACCAAACGCACCATCTGCATCTCAGACACATTGGAGTATTTGAGCACCCCACACACTGACCACAACATACTGGATTACAAATGAAATCCCATGGATTGACATGACGTCACCCTCACCACGCTCGCTGTCCTCTCTCCTTTGAGGCCCACATTACCGGACCCCGCTGACTCTCTTCAAAGTGCCTTGGAGCCTCGGGGATCCAGCTTGCCTTTGAAGCCAGTATCGTTATTTTGACAAGGACACAGCGCCCCCTTCTGCCCGGGAGGACCAAAATAACCTGAAACAGACAAACCCCCACCCCCTCTTACACACACACACACACACACAAACACACACCTGTTGCGCACTGCTAGGACTGCTGTTGTTGTTTTAAAGGGGTCTTTGTACAGAAATGCTCTTTTTATGATTGTTATTATAATTACTGTTATGCTAATTTAATAAAGGATTTATACCGTACTGAAAATGTTTTTTTAATTTGTTTTTTAATCAATTGAGTGATGGGCCATAACCAGACGCCTCCTGTCTAATTACCAGTGAGCTAAACTTTCACTTTTAACTGCACAAAGGAAAACACACACAGGCACGTGCGCGGCTGCTTTCCTGTGTAAACACACACACACACACACACACACACACACACACACACACATGACTGTGTTGCCAGCACGCTCCTCTCGGCCTCTAATCTCCCCATGATGTCCCATTAGTGCGGACCTCTGGTGGCCCTCATTTAGGGAGCCGCAACATCAAAGCTTTGAAGTACCCTGACGTCTCAGACACACACACACACACACACTCGTACAGTACACACTCAATTACTCGGTTTCTCTTTTATAAGGCTTTCTGAGTCTGCCACAAGCGATTCCGTTTACCTACACAAGCTCTCCTGACCTGTTAGCACATAAAGCACATGCCGTTCTTTTTTTTTTTTCCCCCCTTCCAGCTCCTCTGTGTCTTGATGTCTGTAAGACGTCTACACGGAAAGATTGGACCTTTGTGAGAAAATTGGAAGATAAATGAAAGTGTCAAAGTCAGTGTAGTGTTTTGTGGCTGAAGAGTGCACCTTAAATGTGTGATTTTCCTCGTGGAAACGCTGTCGTCGTAGCTTTTTTTTTCAGTTACAGCCATGTTAAACACAAGCGTGAGTTGATATTAAATGGAGCCTGTAGCTCATTCGGATCAGAACGTGTTGCCGCTGCACAGTGGTGATGGCAGTAGTTGTTAGCGCGCTCCGGTCCATGGCGTAGCAGGCCAATTACTGTTTCTGGGAAAAAAAATAAATAAAAAATAAAACCCCAGACAGTCCCCGGTCTGCTGGAGGAGTACGATGCCATCTGCTCGCAGGTTTGATTGATCCCTGCAGAACAGTCACAACCACATCACACGAACGAACGCCGACAGGAAATTACCAAAGGAGCCAGATTGTCATTGTTCCGTACCGCCTCTTGTTTTCACAACCAAATTAATCCCTTTTTTTTTTTTGTCTCGTTTCCTCTGTGAGTGTGTGTGTTACACAAATGTTGTTTTTCTGGGCATTTTTTTATCAGTCTGTAACGCCACACTGCAGGGGCCCTTTCCTTTAGCCGTCAGATCAGAGACTTTTTTTTTGTCTCCGAAGCCAAAGGCGGCCTTCAAAGAGAGAGGGAAAAAAAAACGGCGCCCTGTAAGTTGATAGGCCAGATTGCAGTGGGTGTCGGTTTGAGGGTCGCACTACAGGAAGTGACTAAAACACACAGCTAATTAATCTGGGGATTATATAATCGGGATAGAACAGAGGGCAGACAGGCAGAACATTAATCAACACAGTGAGGGGGGGGGGGTTGACTTGGTTTTCTAACTCTATCACTTTGTCTCTCCTTTATATTACTGCACACAGACGTCTCAGTGTGCTCCGGCACAGCAAGGCCTGGTTCAAACAAAGTACACTGGTTTTAAATCTCATCCTTCACAGTATAACTTTAGACTTGGCCAGGGGCTACAGTTTCAGTCAGAAGTTTATATACACTAATCATGGAGATGAATGGGTAATTCCTGCCTTAACCACAAAAATTTAAAAGATAAGAAAATGACTGTTAAACAATGTGACTTTTTTTCCCCATTTTGGTGAACCTGAACAGAACAGCATCTGTACCAAACAGTTGTAAAAAATATACAGATTTCTTTTTAGTGTTTACATTTTAATAGGTCAAACAGGGCAGCATAAGATTTCATTCATGCCCATGGGGTTGAGTGACAGCTGATAGGCCACACCCCTCGGTTCTTCGGCCTGAAGGCCAAACCTTTCAGCCAATGAGAGCGTACGTCAGGTGATGTCCTCTCCCCTTGTGTTTGCAGAATGCAGGCAGAGTAACAGCTAGCATTAGCATAAATATTATGGACTTTTTTACTTATTTTATTTGTTGCCAGTAATGATTTTGAGGATATAGATAAACTAATATTTTAACAAACTGAAAACTGTAGCTTTTGTTTTACTGTATTTTAAGGATGAGGTAATGTTAGCATTGTGCACACCAGTGATCTGCTGCCTGTGAAAAGACGTGAACTGAAGGAACTTGTAGATATAACGTCTGCAACGTAGCTTCAGATGACAGAAATCATTTTTTAACACTGGATGAGATGTTTACACAGCAGGACTTCATCCAGAATCAGACTTCATTGAAACTGGATTAACTTTTTAATTTTTGCTACTTAGAAGTCAAAAATCAGGTTTATTTTTTTTATTACTGGGGTTATTAGTTTGTTTCAATTTAATTGCGTCGAGGAGATTGGTGCAAATCAGTTTTAATAATTACAGCTGACATATTTAACATTTAGCACAATTAGCACATATTGCAGTGCAACATTTTCTCACCTTGTGCTTTAGGATTAAGTCTCTCTTAATGTCATTATGGTAAAAAAAAAGGGACAACTGAAGGTTATACGATGGGTCTCCCTTAGGCAAAGTGGTGGCACACCTAAATAACTTTAATGTTGTACAAAGTATAACTTGAATCAGGAGGAGTTCAGAAATCTTGCCAAACTTGTGTAACTGTGCAGTTCTTCAAAGATCTTCACTGACCTGCTTAGACTTTCCCATAGATCTGAGTATTAGTGAGTGCTGTCAAATCAAATTAAAAATCTATTTATGATATCTAAAAGTTAAAATTTCATGCAGGATTGTTTTTGACTGAAAGGCTACTAGACTTGTTTTTCTTTCTCTTTGCTTCTCATGAAAGGATTTTTCCTATTTCCAGCTGACATTTGATTTTGGTATTGTTGACAATAAGTGTTCAGTCTATCGTGCAGAGTCCTGTGAAGAAGTAATTCAGAAACGATGCATTTTTTAAAATCCCCTCTCTCCCTCCCTCCTCTGCCCTGTCAGTAAGTCTGTAAGAAGAGAACCACCTGGAGACTCAACCCTAAGATGCTTTAAACTCCTTCCAAAGTGCTGTCACAAATCAGAAGCTGTTTCTACACACACACACACAGAGACTGACAACATGCTTACATTTTTACATTTTTACATCATGCATGCACGCACCACCGTCACATACCCTCATCTCAGTGGTCTTCCTGGGAAGGGGGCCCAGAAATTCTTGTAAGGCCTGCCAGAGATTCAAAGCACCTATATGGGTCAGTGGTTGGGGTGAGGGGGGCTAGACTGGAACTCTGAGGCAGAATGTCTTCTAGTGACAGCAGACCCAATATGTATAAACACCCAACAGACCATCTCACTCCTTTCTCTTGGAAATTACCACCGCCTCGTCTCCGGAGGATGAAGGAAATCACTGTAAGCTTTAGAGCTCTAAAGTGAACCAGCAGTCCGGCCACTGCGAGTCAGAACAGAGGACTTAAAAATTACGATTTGATTTTATTGGCTTTTGACCAAGAACCACACGGCTGATAACTTCAGTTCTGCTTTTTTTTTTTTTACTTTTGCTTCGATATTACTGAAGCAAACTCAGTAGCACTGGATTTAATTTCCCAGAGGCATCGCAGCACACATTTTTTATTTTCTTTATATTTCATCAGCGCGTCTGAGCCGACCGTACTCCATCAAGCTATTAAAACACTCAAGCACTTCCTCAGAACTGAACTTTTATTGTGGACTCACAACATGAACAGTGTCCCTATGTGGCGGGCCACCTGTTCTCACCACTTGAAGCGGGTGTGTTTACAGTCACAGTTGTCCTAACAGGACCAGCAACCTTGTTATCGGGCACAGTGGGGGGCCCCCTCGTACCATCTGTTTGGAGTGGCAGTGGTTGGGTTTGAGTGTTGGTGTTGACAACCTTGAGCTCAAAAAGAGCTAGTTTCTTGATTTAATTGCTTTACATTAAAGCGAACGCTACACACAATTGGTGTCAGACTTAAATATGAAATTGAAATTAATCAGCTTTCTTTGCCCAAGGAAATGTTGAATATAAGATCTATTTTAGTATTGGGGTCATCATTGGTATCAGGTCACAATAAGGATTTTGTTGTAGTCTCAATAGTTAAAATGATCTGCTGTCTTGTTCTGTGCTTGTACCATAAAACCTTACTTCCTGTTTTATTTTGAAAAAGTTTGCAGGGTCTTTGCCACCTGGTCTCAGTGGCTGATTGCAATCACCTGTTCATCCTGAAGCGTGTACATCCATATGATCCTTTTTTCTTTGTACTTTCTCCTAGGTACTTGGTTTTGCTGTCTCCAGTTATCTATTTTGAAACAAATTTCCCACATTTGGGTGAAACCCAAACAAAGACACAAATATTATGAGATTAGTATTGCTAAAAATCATTCCTGTATGTCCAAAACTGTGTAATGAGTATAAAAAAGTACCAAAAAGTTTGTGTTGTGGGAAAATATTGAAACTATCTGATGAAGTGAAACAAATTGTTCCAAATACATAGCATTAAAAAAAATTGTTTTAACACCAAATCTTAAATTTTAAAACCTGAAAAGCTGCAGAATACAGGAGAAAGAGCGTCCAGTACTGGACACTTCAGTTTGACTGAAAATACAGTGGGGAAAATAAGTATTTAGTCAGTCACCAATTGTGCAAGTTCTCCCACTTAAAAAGATGAGAGAGGCCT
>JAUBOC010000097.1:3532217-3546704 GCA_032275365.1 Anablepsoides cearensis | reverse complement strand
AAGACCCAGGACACGCTGGAGGGACTATGTTTCTCGGCTGGCCTGGGAACGCCTTGGGATTCCCCCAGAGGAGCTGGCCCAAATGGCTGGAGAGAGGGAAGTCTGGGTCTCTCTGCTTAGGCTGCTGCCCCCGAGACCCAATCCCGGATAAGCGGCAGACAACAGACGGACGAACGGACGGAAATTCATCCATTTGTCATTCTTGTTTTGTCCTCAGTGTTGTAAAGAGGCTGTATTTTAATGATTCTTCTGCCAGTTCCGAGAAGCAAAGCAAAAAGCTTCAGCTTCTAAGCCACTTGGTGGGGACAATGAGGACATGTTAAGTCAACCACATGTCTGTAGCTTTTAATTTGAGCAGCTGTTCAGATCTGGTTTATTTCTATGGAAGTTCCCACCCCTCTTAAAGAAAAAAGGTTAAGGTCAGATGCACAAATATATTAGGATTCCACTTAACGATTATTTTAATAGTCGACCAATCTGTGAAATATTTTTTCAATAAATCTATTAATTGATTAGTCATTGTTAATTCTATCACAATGTTTATCTATGCTTCCTTACTTACACACTTGGATAGGCCATAATCATGCCTTCAGCGTGTAATCATTTCAGGTGTTCATGTTTTCACTGCCATCAAGCTGCCATGGAATAACCGAGTCTGAATTTTACTTTCTTTGGTTTATTTTTTTGTAAAATGTAGCGAGCTTTGGAAAGTGTAAGTCTTTTTTTAACATTTTTTTTCCTCTTTGACTTGATCATCTTTTCGTTCCACCATTATTATCACTCTTCGATGGGCTCGCTGCATATTCTTTAGTAGTTTGCAGGCCGGCACTTCTTCATGAGTAAATAATGGAACCACAGGCAATAGAAGCAGTTTGTGTATTTTATTGCAGTTATAATTAAACATTTACGTGGTAAAATACAACAAATAGTGGATATTATTAGTATGGAAGTGGCTTTCAAGGCAAGACGCAATGTGAAAATGTTGGTTTGCGAAAGAAGCAACTTGTGCAAGAGTCGAGCAAAGCTTGTCTTTCTTCTCTGAGCGGCTCTCGTTCATCTCAAACGGGGCGGGATTTAAATCAGGCAAACTCGCCGTCGAGAGACTACAAATGAATATTTATTTTCATCAAAGCGTCTTACCTAAATCATTAGCACGAGCAACATGATCAGAGGCAGCGGAAGCTAACGCGTAATTACCACTGAGAGGTCTGGACGTCAAACAGTCCACTTCATCATCCACAGAAGAAAACCTGACATTTGATAATTCTGGGTTGCTCTTCTTGCAGCGTGTGGAGGTTGGCCACTTGAAGGTAAAGAGGCCTTGAGAGGCAGTGGGCTGAGAGGCAGACAAGTCAGTCCCTTTCTGCCTGTGAAAGTGGATTTTCCTCTGTTAGATGGAGGGTGGAGAGGTGATGCTGCCTAAACTGTGGATGCTGCAAAAGTTCATTGTAGTTTCAGAAAATAGTGCTACGGGTTAGAAAAGAATATTAACATGCAAAAAAAAGTCTAGATATTAACAAGATTTTTGAAGATTTCTGTTCAACGAACAACAGTTTTCATCTTCAAGCTGTAAATAAAAATATTTTTTATAAATAAATCTTTTTACAGTTTCTTGCTGTAGGAGCTTAGTGTTTTCATTCAGCTGCAACTCTTTATCTGGATTTCACATAATTTTCATCAAAGTCTACTGTAGCTGTCTTTTCAATTCAGTAGTAAGATAACTGAATGAAGCCACAAGTATGTCTTTTGACACCATTCCCTCCGATATTTCTTTTCAAGCTTTGAAATTACAACTTTAATTTCTCACCTGCAGCAGTGCCAATTATCTTTTTTTGTGCAGCGTTCTTCACTCGACCCTAAAAAAACTCAAACCAGAACCCGACACAGCTGCTTCCAGTTCTCTGAAATGAAGATGGTGTTTATTTTTTTATTTTTAATACTGAACCCCTGATGTCAAGAAGCAGCCGTGGTCACGTTATTGCTTCCGCAGCTCCATTGTTCGGGTTGTGGAATTGGCAAAAGTTGAATTAAAATATTTGGAGGTCACATGCATCAACCTTCTGACATTTACAGCGGGTTGTTAAAGAGCCACGAGGAGCTGGTTTCAGTCATGAAAAGACTTCATCACTGGCAGTGGTGCTGACACCTTCCAAACACACACACACACACACACACACACACACACACACACACACACACACACACACACACACAGTCTAGCGCAGCTATCTTTAAGGGGACCTGACATTGACTTCCATTAATTTCTACAGCTTAACCCTGACCACCAACCCTAAAGCTAACCTCACAGGTACCTTCCTGACCCTAAAACTAACCTAAACTCAATTCACACCTTGGTCCTAAACCAAACCCCTGACCCACCAACGACATTTCCCTTCATGGAGACTAGATTCAGGTCCCCAAACGTAGGTGTGTATGCCGAAAATAAATCTGTCCCACGACGTAGGGAATACCAGCTCACACAATCACACACACACACACACATCTACAAACCTGTGACAATCACAGAAAAGATCAAGGCACAATTTTTTTTCTTCACTTTTTGCAACAGTTTTTTTTTACCAGAAATATATAATCTAAACCTTTTGAAGTTGAATGTTGTTAAAAGGACTAATTACATCTAACTTGGCCTATAGCTTCAATTGAAGAAATTGTTTAATTTTGATCTGATTAACGAGCAAACAGCTAGTCCGTGCCAATCAGAGGTTGAAAGGGGATTTCTGCCCTAAAACATTTACAGTCTCAAAAAAATCATATTCGTTGATGTGAACACTGTTTTATAAGCCTTTATATTCCCGTTGTTTTAAATGACAGTTATTTACACAGATTATTATGGTTATTTTTCAGACGCTAACAGCAGCAGCTAGCTGTAGACTTTAATCCAGCCTGGTCCTGATGAGAGCATCATGATATTTTTAAGAGGTGATGTTTATGAACAATCAGGATAATTTGCCTCAGTTGGAGGAGTTTAGTTATCTGGGTGTCTTTTTGACGGGTGATGGATCGATGGATTGGAGTCTCATCCTCAGTAATGAGGGTGTTGCTTTGAGAAGAGGGTCTCTGCAGTCTGAAAGTAGGTGTTTCTTGTTTTGTGGGAGGAGTTGGTCCAATACGTGACTGATCAGATTGACGGTGGGGTTTGAAGAAGCTGGGGGCAGTGGGGAGTAACTTGTTCGAGTCGGGCAAGAAGCACCTATGTTTTTTAAATATAGAGATTAATTTTAGTCGTAACTTGAGACAGGAAGGTGCTACTCGCGTGAAATTTGAAGTCAATAAATTATGTTTACATCACAATAATTTTTTATTGAGACATTGTTCTGTTTTAAACTGTACATAGAGTCAATAAATCATTATTTTACTATTATCATAACTTCTTCTTTTAAGTTGCCCCACAAGACAAGTCAATCCAATCAATCAAAGTTAAAGCGAACTCCGCCCACACACCAACTCCGCCAATCACAATTAGGGTCAACTACGCCCACAGGACAACAAGTACTGCAGAGACTCCTACTTGGTTGCTTTGGTCATCCGGTGAAGAAAGGGTTGATTAAAAAGGCTTCAAAAGCTCTTGATTTACTGGTCTGTCTATGTTCCAACCCTCACCTGCGGTCATGACACATGGATCATGACCAAAAGAGTGAGATCCTGGATACAAGCAGCTTCCTTCTTAGGGTGGCCAGGCTCATCCTTAGAGACAGGATGAGGAGCTCCATCATCCAGAGGGAGCTGCTGCTTCTCCACATCGAAAGGAGTCAGCTGAGGTGGTGCATCTGGTTAGGATGCCTCCCTTTAGAGGTGTTCTGGGCACATCCCACTAGTAGGAGGCTCTGGGGAAGATTATGTTCCCTCTCTGGCCTGGGAACATCTCATCCCCCAGGACGAGCTGGAAAGTGTCTCTGGGATAGAAGGATGTCTGGGTTTCTCTCCTGGACCTCTTGCCTCCACAACCTGACTATGGATAAGAGGTAAAAGATGGAGATGGATACAAACACGCAGGGTCCCCCTTTTCTGTTCCTCTGAAGCAAAGAACTGGCAAAGTAACAGGGTACAGCCTTGAGTTGTACCTCACTACGTACAATATTTGGTTTAGGCTGAACTACAATTAGTCAATTAGTCAGCTTTAGTTGTACCTGCAGGTAGATCTGATTAACTGTTCAAAACTTAACCCGCCCACAACATCCAGCTCCCCTCAAAGAGCCAAAATCCCATCTCTAAACCAGTAAATCACATTTCTACCAGGATAATGTATACTTAAAATTATTCATAAATGTTTTTAGATGTCTTCAGCATTTATTTAAAATTTAACTTTCAACTGTGAGAATTGAGTTAAAACAGCAGCAATTCACACTGGTGTTTGACCCATTCAGACTAGCCATTAACTCATCTGTTCTGTCAGAATTAAACTTCAAACTATCATTGTCTGCATAATTTCACAAAAAAAATGATACAGTTGTTTTTATGTCTTTTTATGTCACTATAGTCAGGAGAGAGATGCTTCTAGGTTTGCAAAAAGCACATTTGTTCTTTTGTATCAAATCTATCATTTTGTCTGCTGGAGCTGTTCTCCTTTAAAGCTCACTGTAATTTTACTGTTCACCATAAAGCCGTGTGCAGCAGTGCATGTCTGCCCTGAGGTCTGAGCGAATGAAAGACCCAAGGACCAGTTTCATTAAGTTTTTGTTAATCTGCATAATATTTCTCACAGGAGGCGACATATTTATAACCCTAATGGTAAAACGTTGTAGAAGAGCAGCTCCAGATGTCAAGCCTTTACAGGTTATAACTGTGCAAGGGTGCTCGGTTGGCGTCCACGTGTGAGAAAAGTACTATTAGTTTTTAAGTTCATTGTACCTGCAGTGTGTAGACAGGTTAGTTCAGCACCTCTAACAACACCTCTTTGTCTCCTTATCTGTGATAGAATCCTTTATACTGTGTTGCCACAGAGGCTCAGACTGGTTTCTTTAACCACGTTATCTTAAACACGCTGTCTTTTTTTTCACAATCTAGTTCTTTTTCTGCTACTTTCAGCTTCTGAGGCCTCTCTCCCTCCGTCAGTGTGTGTGTGTGTGTGTGTGTGTCTCGGTCTGCAGTGAGGGTTCACTTCAGTCGCAGCGGAGAGAGCACCTTTGTGTTTGTCAAGAGCGAGTCGACAGCAGATCTTATCTCCGGTGCTGTTTTTTTCACAGCAGGACAGGTGGTTGAGTTAATGTTGATGGGCTGGAAGGGTCAGACAGTACTGAGAGCCAAACTGAAGGCATTGCTTCACGTAGAGCCGGAAAATATTGCTTGAGTGTAGTTTTGTGGGAAGGTAACAAACAATTAAGGTCTTACTTGTTGTAGATAGCTCTTTGAATTGACTCCGTTTGTAGAAATAAAGTTGCAGTTTGACTGGATTAACGAGCTAACGGCTAAGATAAAAAACAGGTTGGTGTTGTCCTGAACCAGCTCAAATCTCAACATTTTCCAAAGCTGTTTATGTGTACGGTATTTTATTCATATTTACATCAGTTTTACATCACATGGTTGTTCTGGCAGAACTTGGATAACATTCATGCTGGAGGTGGCTACATTCTCCGGTTTTTTCCAGTTGCTGCAAACCCAAAAATGTGATTTTTACTCACTGTCAAAGGAAACCCTGCAGTTATTTGGATTATGCCTGATCTTTAACTCAACCCCAGCTTGACATATTCTACCTTACCCTTACCCTATCCTCTAACCTTTGATGTAATGTACAGATGGTACAGGTAGATGCTAATGCTAGTGTCTGTTTCAAGCTGTTATCTGTGAAGGTTAAGGTCAGGATAGAGTTAAGGTTGTATATAATACAAAACAAAAATTGTGGAGATCACATTATTTGCTGGAGATTGACATCAGTGAGTAAAGCTAGCTATTATCCCATTGAGCCTGAGATACTTTAAACAGCTATCTACAGAAGGTAAGATATTAACTCTTCATGTTTCCACAGAACCCTGTTTCACAGCTGTTGTTTTAAGGTTTTTTGGCTTTTTACTGAGAGACTTATAATCCTTTCAAAACCTCTGAAGTATTAAAAAATGTAAAAGATGGATTCACAGAAAATGAGCCTTAGAAATTAAAGTTACTCATTGAAATTTTATGAAGACGAGAAAATCTGCACAATGATTTTCTTATATTGATGGTTAATGTGTCCTTAAGATATGAATTAGTGAACAGCTTTTTAACTATTCTTTTGTTTAGTTTATTCACAAGATTACAGTCGGTACACATTTCCACAGTGCCTCTTAGGAAGTTATTAAAATGTATTAACAAGGGTCCAGTTTTCCATATACACAATAATGATCCGTTTACCTTAAAGTAGCATGAAGTAGCTGTTTTAAACAGCCAAAGTGACGGAAAATATCAGTAATTAAACCATTCATGGAGGAAGAGCTTTTTGGGATGGAGAAATGTAACAGTTTTGGTTTATTAGTGCAGAGGTGGAAACTCAGATTATGCAGCTTGATACAGTTCAGAATAACGATTTTATGTTTGATTTCATTATAAATAGTCTCAATCTATATTTAGGAGACCACTTAGCCATTGTCAGGTCGCACAGGCAACAGGTCCAGGAGAGAAACTCTGACATCCTTCTCTCCAGCGGCGCTTTCCCTGCTCCCTTCAGTGAGTTCTGGGTCTTACCCAGAGGATTATACCAGTGGGACATGCCTGAAACCCTCCAAAGGGAGATGTCCATCTTAACCCTTTAACAGTCGCCCTTGAAATTCCTTGAAAGCCTTTTGACATTTTAAGTTTTTTGTAAAGGTGGCAAGCTAAAGGTAAGAACCGGAAGAAGTTGTCTGACACATTCTGGTTTTAAAAAAAGGCCCAGATAGCATCTGTAAAATCTTAAAAAAACTGCACCATTTTTTGCCCATCAGTGTAACACAGACTGTTAAGGAACCACCTCAACTCACTCCTTTCGATGTGGAGGAGCAGCGGCTCTACTCTGAGCTCTCTCTGGATAAACTTAAGGCCGAGCTCAGCCACCCTTTGAAGAAAGCTCATTTCAGCTGCTTATATCCAGGACCTCACGACCACAGGTGAGGGTTGGAACATAGACGGAACAGTAACTCGAGAAATTTGGCTTTTGACTCAACTCTTTCTTCATCACAACCAGCCAAAGCAACACCCTCATTACTGAGGGTGTGACCCTGATCTGTCCATCCATCTCCTGCAGATACTTGAACTCCTCCTCCTGAGGCACAGATATTGAAAAATATGACTGAATGCACATATTGCATGCTGAAAGTTTTAAGACACTCATAACTTTGTTATATTTTGCTTCCAGGAAGCCAGACTTTCTTGTAATCTCCTGATCAGTGATTCTTTAAGCCTAATGAAGGTTTTTTGTAAGTAATTCTTGTGACTGTGGCTTTTGTACTTCACAATGTTTCAGTTTAGTTCTTGTAACTGACAGTGGCAGCATATCTTAAAGGGAACAATTGGAGGACATGTGTCAGGTCTAACAAACTATCTCCAGCAGATAATCTGGAATTCCAAAACATCTGACACAGGAGCTGAGATGCTCCATCCTTCAGTTGGAGTGTTAGAGGCAGAAACGGTCGTCTGAGCTCTCAGAGCCGCGTCTTTCAGTGAAAACTCCATTCAGCAGAATCGAAAGCTCCATCGATCGCCCTCAGCACTAATAAGATTGGATGTAGCACTCCTAACGCCACCAATATTCCTTTCTCACTAAATCAACGGCTCAGATCGGCACATCCATCCATCTTCTCTGCCCCCCGCAGCCCACCTCTCATCGTCCATATGTGTCAGGCAGCTTCAGGCAAACAAAGGAAGCAGAATGAGGCACACCTAAAGGACTTACAGGGGCCTGGGCCGATGCTGGGAGCGAAGGGCTCCACAAAAGAGGAGAGAGATGAGGTTTGTGATGGGCAGGCCGTCACATCCCGAGACGGACAAAAGAGCGGGGTGACGAGCGGCCGGGTGGACAGAGGGTCCATTTCCACTCTCACAAAGGAACCGGGGAGATGAAGCAGATTAGCAGCTCTTTATTCCCTTTGTGAAGGCTCTAAATGATAAGATTTAGCTCCTTTTTTTCTTCCTCGCCTGTGTTTTGTGTGTGAGCCCACACAACACATCACAAGCTCTTTCATTTCTTCTTCTTTACACTCAACATCAGGATGTGTTTTTCCCCTCATATACCGACAAATAAATCCACTTTTTCTGAAGAGTAATTTATTCATCCTCAGAGAGAGGACAGATTTGACAGGTGGCTTTTGAGTCTCTTCTCCTCTTCTTCCTAAACCCTGAATTTACAGTTTGAATGGAAAGGCTCTTAGCTTAAAACCCTCTCATCACCACGAGATGTTTTTTTTTTTGTGAGTCCCTGAGCTGAAAATTACCCCTTTTAATGGAAGCGATGCACTGTTGCTACTGGACAATATCATCAGCCAGTCAGGGGCTTTTGTGGAGCTGTCACATGTTATTAATAAGCTGTGATTATATGACACATATAAGAGCTGTTTTTACTTTTCCACCTGCATAGTTTTGCTCATAAAGATTTTATAAAAAAAAAAAAAACAACAAAAGTAGTCAGAGTTCACAACTTTTCTAAATATATGTTTGTATTTGGTGCCATCTAGAGGACATTTTGTAATATTGCAATCTTTTATAGGTTAATTTATAAGGACAAAAAAAGCTACTATATAAAAGATGGATTAGTCAAGATTAGATCATTTGAAGCCAGCGTATTATGTGACGTGGGAATAAGTACTGAAAATACTAAAATTCTGTAAAAAAAAAAAAAAAAAAAAAAAAAAAAAAAAACATAAGACATTACTGGGTTTGATTGTTGCTGCTTTTGCTTTTAATTGTTGTACCAGACTTGCATTCAATTTATTTCAGCTTTAACAGCTGATGCCTAAACATGATAGGTGGGCAGTAATGTTTTTACACATGTACGCATGTGTTGGTGTGTCTGTCCATTTTCAAATTTAGCCACTGAATGGATTTTAGTTGAATGACTAGTTGTAAAGTAACAAAGTACAAATGATTTGTTACTAAGATATAAATTTTGGTTATCTGTACTTTATTTAAGTAATTATTGTTCAATAAACCTTTTGCATCTACTCCTACTTTCTACTACTTACATAAAAAAAATGTAAGAAATAGAAAGTTGATACTCCTATTTCATTTTGACTTGTTTTCACTCCAGTTTGTTGTTGTTAAGAAAATTTCAAGATAAATTGCATCTTCTGAATAGAACAGAGGTAGGATGAAAATTAAAAAAATATATATCTATAGCTGAAACAGGAAGACTAGTGCATCCCAAAGATTTCAACATTACAGTAACTTTGTTATCATTGTGGCCTTTAGAAAAAAGTTTTTTTAATGAGGTCATCTTCTAATAAATGTAATTTTGAAAAATCTAACCGTCCCCTTCTAGTCAATATTTTTACTTTTAACACTTAAATACATTTTATATTAGAAATTTACTTTTGATACTCAAATACAGAAAATGTCAGACACTTTAAGACTTTTGCCGAAGTAATAATCTTAGAGAAGACTTTAATTTTTACCGAAGTAATTTTATGATAAGATACTTTTACTCAAGTATCACTTTGATGTATTTATACAACACTGCTGGTAGATAAAGGCCAGACTGAGATAGTTTGGACATGTGCAGAGGAGAGACAATGGGCATTTTTGTTTTGCAAGGATGTTAGAGATGCAGCTGCCAGGAAAAAGACAAAGAAGAGATATATGGAATTAGTTGGAGTGAGATGGATGAGGATGACTTACAGAAAGAGGATGACTTATCATAGTAACATTCATATAGTTCTATGATTGTTTTTTCATCTTAACGTGTTCCTTTACAATGTAATTGTGTCTTTTAATGCACTTGAGTCGTTTTCCTCATTATATATATATATTTTGTTTGCGTCAGTTCCGGATTTTCCCACTTGGGGGCGCCGACGTTCAACCTGCGCAGCCCACGTTGCGTAAGCGTCGATTGCCGAGTCATGGATCGCTGTTTTCACGCCACAAGGACACCGGTTTTTGGGAGCAGAGGCGGGCACAATTGCTGGGAGGGAAACAAAATAAAGAACGATTATGCAGATACATACATTTTAGCTTCTGGTTAAGGCGGCGGTTCGGGTCAAAGAAGTGGTGAAGAAAAGCCGGGTCGCTAGCTTGAGTGGATCGATTCCTTTTGAACGAGAACCTTCTTCACCTGCAAGGTAACCACACAGCGCAGCCGGTTGATGTCAAATGTCTTTAAAAAAAACTATGCTAACAGTGATATGCTTGTCTTTTATTGTTGTTTAGAGAATTTATGTTTTCGTGTTCAGTTCCAGCAACAAAATATTGTTCAGTTATCTGTAACATGCAGGGTTTTTACTGTTTAAAGCTTTGTTAAAGGATATCACTTCGCTTCATTTAGCTATTGTAGTCAAAGTGTTTTAAACAAGATTGTCCAAAGGTTTAAACATGTCTTCTAAATGTTTAAAGGGCTGTTTATCCGCTTTAGAAAACGTTTTAAAAGTATTTTTCTTATGTATTTCATTTTGCTCATTCTAAAGAGCCAACAGCTAAAGTGCTGTGTCATGCTCAGCCGTAAGGACTAAGCATGACACAGCATGTTGTGAAACGTTTGACAAAGCTTCTGAAAGTCTGAAGAGATGTTGATCAAGACCTCGTTAAAAGATTTATAGTAGAAAGTCTGGCTCTTTGGAAGGATGTAAACAAGTCATTTGTGTTGTGACTGTCTGAATATCAAGCTGTTTCTGATCAAGCTGTTCCTCAGCTGCAGCCATGCTCATCCAGAGCTACTGTGAGGTGAACACCTCAATCTCCCACACCTGGCTGGACGGTGGCCTCTCCCCCTGCTTCTACTTCACCCTGGTCCCCAGCATCCTACTCAGCATCTCCTTCCTCCTCGGCACCCTCCACTGCGTCTTCTACCAGAAGTTCGGCACGGTGATGGAGCCCAAGTTCATCCCGCGCTCCCGCCTCTACGCTTTCCAGCTGGCCCTCACCGTCCTCCTCTTGCTCCAGTTTCTGGGTGGGATGGTCTGGCAGGCTGTCGGCGCAGGAGAGCTCCCGGGCTACGTGGTGCTGTACGGCTGCTTCTGCACCCTGGGATGGGCCTGGGCCTTGGCCCTGCTCAGGGTGGAGAGACGGAGGGTCCTCCTGATGGACCGGACCAGGGGACACAGTGCTGTCCTGCTGGTGTTCTGGGCCGTGGCTTTCTCAGCGGAGAACTTGGCCTTCATCTCCTGGTACAGTCCTCACTGGTGGTGGGGGCTGGAGAACAACCAGCAGCAGGTGAGGGGAAAACTACATTTTTAATCATTGTTTTGGGGGGAATAAATTAAAAATGGTAAATCTTGTGAGCCATAATGCTGGATTTATATACATTTTTTGTCAACCTGGTTTAAAACCCTCAGTAACATGACAACAACAGCAATGATCAGCTTGTATTGTTTGTGGTTAATCCAAGACCGTCATAAAGCAGCTTTTATTATAGCCTATCTAATAGACCAAAGGTTAGTTTGTCAACATTGTGTTTTGTGAGACACTCCTCATTAAACTATGCCTTGAAATGTAGTTAAGAAACAAACAAGAGCCCAAAATATGTTTTTTGCTGAGTCATTGCTGATCAGTCTATACACCACTTGCAGGCGTTTTAGGAAAATTCTCAGTGCTCCTCTGCTGAGTCACAGGAAGGAAATGCAACATTTTGAATAAAGACTCCGAGCATGACCTCATTTTATTATGTTTTTGTTTCTCCATTTGACAAGATATGCATTTTTTTGTTATTTAAAAAGCGACATTTTAATTAGTTATAAAGCAAGCACTGAAGACAGTGAGGTTGTTTACAGTTACACAGCTGCTTTATGAATATTAAATTGCTGTCCATATCCATATCGATCCGCCTTTAACCATCTGTAAACCCCTCAGGTGCAGTTTGCCCTGTGGCTGATGCGCTACATCGGCGCCGGTCTGCTCTTCTTCATCGGTCTCCGAGCTCCCGGCCTGCCTCGAAAGCCCTACATGCTGCTGATAAATGAAGACGAGCGAGATGTGGAAAATGGTGGCCAGGTAGTGACGCGCTGATAGCTCGCATCAGTCTGTTTACACTGTTTCCACAACAGTACAAACACGCGACATTCTTGTTCGGCAACATTTTCGATGCTCGAGTGCGTCCTTTTATTCTGCTGATGTGTGACACTTACTGTGTTTCTGCGTGTCAGAACCTGTTGGGAAGGACGGAGGAGAACCAGTCCACCTGGCAGGGGTTCAGGAACAAGGTCCGCCTGCTGCTGCCCTACATGTGGCCGCGAGGCAACGTCTTCCTCCAGCTGCTGGTCTTGTTTTGTTTGGGACTGCTGGGCGTCGAGAGGACTGTTAACGTCTTTGTGCCCATCTACTACAAAAATATTGGTGAGTGAAGCGTTTTCTGCAAATTAAACAAGCCCGTCTCAGTATAGAAAAGTGTTTAGGGCTGTAGCTAATGGTTATTTTAGTAAACAATTGGTCTGTTAATTATTCTGCTGATTAATAGAGTAATCGCATTAAATGGTCAGTTTCTGCAGTAACGACTTAGGCTTGTTTTATGATTAATACATTTATTTAATATTATGATGACCATGCTGCAGTCAAAGTAAAATTACTGTACCAGTTGTATTTAATATCTGGATTTCAAGTTTAATTGTTTGTATTTATATGTGTGAGGTTTGAGGGTGCGTTAATTAAAAGCATTCATACTTAACCATCACAGTAAAACCTAAATGCTGTAAATTCATTTTTGTTTATTGGAAATCAGAATGTGATTTTTTTTGTTAGAAATTGGTTAAGTAAAATAGACCAGGAAGCTGCTATGATCAGTCAGTACATGTAACATTAGCCAAAATATACCTGCTGGTACGTCTGTATCATGATACATCATCACAGACTTTGGTAAACAGATTTTGCAACAGGAACATAAAGGATGCCTGTTGTTAACTCTGGAGGCGTTTATCATGCAGTGGATGTTTTCTGTTCTGAACACATTAAGGACATGCAGCGTGTGCACTGCTGTGTTGTCTCTGTTTAGTTTAAAATGTTCCCACAAGTTTGACAATTTTTGTTGTTTTCTGGACGCTTTGTCTCCCTTCATAGCTAAAAGTAACACTTAGCATACAACAGTGTAGAGCTAGCGTTGTGCAACAAAAATAACATTCCAGCCGGACAAACGTGCGCTGAATAGTTTAACAGTATCTATTTCTAAGAAAGCGTCAAAGCAGATAATTTACCTCAAGGATTCTCAGTAATTGAGATACTGAAATAATTTGAGGAGTAGTTTTAGCCCTCAAAGTGTAACAATGATGTGTTTATTTCTCTCACAGTGAATGATCTGACCGGTGGCTCCAGCTGGCACACAGTATCTGTTACAGTGGGCGTGTACGTTGTGCTCAAGTTCCTGCAGGGTGGAGGTGCAGGTAAATGTGACACAAAATAAAACCCGGCATATTTTAAATGAATACTCAACACCCACCACCTTTCATGCCACAGTATAATATATTTTGTTTTGTTGTCTTTTCTTTAGGTTCCTCCGGGTTTGTCAGTAATCTGCGCAGTTTCCTGTGGATCCGGGTGCAGCAGTTCACCAATCGCGTGGTTCAGGTTCGCCTGTTTGCCCACCTGCATGCCCTGTCTCTGCGCTGGCATCTGGGCCGCAAAACAGGCGACGTGCTTAGAAGCATCGACCGCGGAACGTCCTCCATCAACAGCCTGCTCAGGTACCACGCCACACAGATTCATTCGTTCAATTAATGATGGAAAAAGAGCTAATCAAACAATTTAAGTGTTTTATCTTGTGTTTTAGTACCACCTGGGTGTGTGTTCGGTCTCATGTTCCAGTTAATCATAAAATTTACCCAACTATTGTTTTTCTGTTTGTGTTTTCTTCACAGCTACATAGTGTTCAGCATCTTTCCAACCATTGCTGATATCGTCATTTCCATCATCTACTTCAGCACAAATTTCAACGCCTGGTTTGGCCTCATTGTCTTCATCTGCATGACTGTGTATCTAAGTAAGTGGTGATCTTCAACCAGAATGATGACCACAAACATGATCAAAGTGTTCTGATGGCTTGTTGTTGCCCCCTTAGCTTTGACCATCATAATCACAGAGTGGAGAACAAAGTACAGACGAGACATGAATCGGCAGGACAACGCTGCCAAGTCGAGAGCTGTGGACTCCTTGTTAAACTTTGAGACGGTACTTTCAACGTTTTACCTTCTGACTCCAAGTTTGACTAATCAGGACCCTAACAATGCTGACAAAAATAGCATAAAACCCGAGATCTACAGTTTGCAAATTAAATGTAAACTTTCAAGGCAGTAAAATTAGAAAACAGTGGAGACAATGTCAATGTCAATGTCAATTTATTTGTATAGCACATAAAAACAACAAAAGTTGACCAAAGTGCTTCACAATTCA
>JAUBOC010000097.1:3438143-3449597 GCA_032275365.1 Anablepsoides cearensis | reverse complement strand
GTGTGTGTGTGTGTGTGTGTGTGTGTGTGTGTGTGTGTGTGTGTGTGTGTGTGTGTGTGTGTGTGTGTGTAATACAGAGTCTGGATGATGGCAGGCCACAGAAAGCTCTGCAGAAGCCGCCTCTGAGGCAGGAGACCAACATAGCCAACTTCTCCTACCGCTTCTCAATGTATAACATCAACGGTGAGACGTTAAAGTGTCCACATCAGTCAAATAGCAGAGATTTGTCCCCTTCTTTCTGCTCTACATGCTTTTTTGATCTTTGCAGAGGCTCTGAATCAGGGGGACACGGTGGACCTGGACGCTCTGATGGCTGACCTGTGTTCAATCGAGCAAGAGTTGAGCACCATCTCCAAACCCAACTCCACGTCTCGCAGCCAGGGCAAAAGCCATCAGAGGGGCCTCGGGGGCCGCAGTGCCAGCACAAAGCACACCGGCACAAGTGGAGGAGGAAGCAGCGGAGGTAGATTTATGTTCATCTATAAAATACTGTGTTTATAAGAGGTTAAATTATGAGCTTTTTTTAGTTTTCCCAGTGTGTTTTATAAAGAATAACTTCCTCAAAGAGTGCAGGTTGTATTTTTTAGGACTTATGCCGCCTGTGTTGAAACCTCCCTGACAGGAAGTAGCTGTAGCAGCACCCGAGCGTCACCAGCCAACACCGTACGAGGCGGCAGCCTGAACGCTCGGCCCGCGGCCTCCAACATCTCGCTGGATGACATCACCTCTCAGCTGGAGAGGGCCTCGCTCAGCATGGACGAAGCGGCGCGTCAGACGTCCTCTTCCTCCTCCTCCTCTTCGTCCTCGGTTTCCTCCGCCACTCTCAGACGCCCCTCCTCAGGATCCGGGTCGTCCGGCGTCATGCAGCACCGAAGGACCGGGTCGGTGGGCACCGTCAGCGAGCAGGACGCTCGGTCCCAGCGGTCCAGCGTAAATTCAGCCTCGGCTTCCAGCATGGACTCCCTGGACACGGACAAAGTGATGGGAGGAGACGCCGAGGACCAGAGCAGTCCCAGCAAAGGACAGAACCAGACCAGCACAGAGGTACACCACTCCAGCTTGAAGCACTGTAGGTCGGCGTGAGGAAGTGTGTGTCCGTGTGAGATCAGTCCAGTTTCACAGTGTTTTAGTATCGCCATGTTAACCCCTACCTTTCTAAACTCCTGTGTTGACTTACTAAACATACTGGCTCTCTAACAAAAGCAAACTGTCCTCCTTAAAACAGGTTTAACCTGCTCAAACTGCAGCAAATCTCAGCTAATGCTTTGCTTAAAATAAATGGAAATAAAATCACTATACAGAAATCTTGCATGTCCCGTGTCTCTGCCCCTCCCCCACTGCATGTGACTATTTTGTTTGTTTTGCACCCTTTGATGTATCACTGGCCTCTTTCCCCACACACACACTGACACACTCACTCACCCTGCCTGCACCTCCCGACTCTCCCAGCATGCCACTCTGCGACGGGCCAACAGTAAGAGAGCCAGGCGGCAGCTTGATTTCACCTCACGGGAGGGTGAAGTGGACCGGGCCACTGTAAGTGCACGTGTGTGTGTGTGTGTGTTTGCATGTGAAGCTGCACATTTTAATCCTAAGGTCTAACAAAATCTGAAAAGGTTTGAACAGAATGGAAAAAGCCAAACATTTTGTGGTTAAGTCAATCAATTTGTTTATCATCACCCTCTGCTGAATGATTTGTAATGTATTCATTTGTCTGTCATATTGGCAAAATACTTCATGAACGACTGGACATACCTTTACACCTGGTCTGTGATTAATTCTAATTCAATCCCTTCTCATCATAAACACATTCTTAGCTTTAAATCCTGACATGAAAGGCGGCAGGCGATGTGAATTCTTTCAGGCAATACTAGGCTTTTAATTTATGTTTGTATTTTCCATCCTGCTTCAACGTTTTCTGACTTGGTTGTGCTTTTCCTGTCAATTGTTTACAACATTTTTTGCAAGACAGAGACATATTTTCTTAAAGTGAAGTTCATGAGGATTAAATCTGTTATCTCCTGACAGATTAGCTGCAGACTGTTGTGAAACAGAAGAATTATATTATGTCTTCAGTTCTAATGCTTCTCACAATCATTGCTTCTTTACCCACAGCTGCAGCTAAATGCTGAGTCCTCTCACTTCACGCTTCGTTTTTTTTTTTTTTAGATCAAAACACCTGCTATTAATAAGCCTCAAAGAATCATCTGGCACTGACTTCTCCATATTTTTTGTCTTCTCCTCACCCTAAGCATTCCTATCTGGATCGAGAAACCTCGCTCATTCTGAAAAGCATAGCAGGAAAACCTTCTCACCTCCTGACCAAGGTGACTTCCTTTTACACTCGCTGATTTGTGTGTGTGTGTGTGCTGCTCCTTCCTCCTGCTCTGCATGCCCATTAGGATACAAATCTTGTCTTAGCGGGTGGGTCTTCCCTACTCGTGGGGACCAAGTACCTAAGCCTAGTCCCGATGGAGGTAAAATACTGTTGGTGGTTCGGAGGTTAGGTTTAGGGTAAGGGGTCAGGATTAGGCTGTTGAAATTAATATAAGTCAATGCAATGTCCCCACAAAGATAGCTCTACTAGACTACACACACAGGCTTTCTAACAGAATCAAATTTGATTTGATTTTTTGTGAATTAAAATAAATTCAAATACATCTCATCTTGATTGACTTGTTAGTATTGTCCAACACTTTGGTAGATAGTGCATGGTTTTTCAACATCTGACACACTGGGTGACCTCCGTCTGGCCTACAGTTCTTCTTTAATCAGGGGCTAAAAAATCAGGAAAAGAAATGCTTAGGTAAGCATTTAAACAAATCTGAACTGACACATCTTTTTATCAAAGATGTGATCTTGTTACATAGATCTGGGACAGGACTATACATCTCACTCTGTCTGCCATTGAAAATAAAACTAGATTTTAAATCGTGAATTATTTTTACATAATGTCAGCAACGGCCCGCCCCCTCCAAGACACCTGAGTGTTGATGGAAAAAAAACTTGATTATATGAAACTTTATTACAGACTCGAGGTCCACAATAACAAAGACAAGAAAAACAGATCAACCATACAATATAATCCAAGAACAACAAAAACACCCAATAGTAGACAGCTGTACTACTGCCTCCACAACTGGGACTGGTAACGTGTGACACTGAGTCTTATGTTAGTCAGGCTCATTTTGTTTTTTGTTTTTTATGTACTAGAAACATCAAAGTGACTTGGGGTTTTCAGCTGAATTCTGTTTAATGTTTTAGAGTGCAAGTCAATCAATCTTTCTTTGCCAAACTTTGACAACTGATCAGTGTCCTCCACTCATCTCTTGCTCTCGTTGGCTGTAGTCCTAACACTGTTCACGCTTACTAATTTTCTAAGAGAACTGCCCTTCCAGACATTTGATCAGAGTCTGAGTGTTGGTGACTCATCTCTGTGGTCACGCAAGCAAATTAACAAATAATCAAACAACAGTTTTGCATCAGATCTGGGCCAGTTTTCAGGACCTGCGTCTGCTACTGAAAATGTATCGAGTCGTTTAAATCAACCTTCATCCTTCTGGAAAACTAGAGCTTGGCCTTGTATGTTGTCAGCTCGAAGACTCTGTCTTAGAGAAAACAAGAGCTAGAAAAATGTATAAGCGAAAATGCAAATTGAAACAAACCGAACTGAACTGAGATTAGCAGCAGTAGCTGAAAGCTATAAGTAGCGTATGAAAACAGAACTGAAGTCTGCTGAAGTAGATTTCAGTGAAGTGTTTTTGAAGGAATCGACGTATTTTGACGGAGAAAATTTATGCAAATAAAGCTAAATATTTCAAGAAACATAAAAGACAAATGCTAAAAGTCATAGCACACTATTCTTGATCGAGCTGAACGTTTGGATGTGTAATATTTTATTCCTGGCTTTTGTATTTCTGACACTGGGGGCTAAGGTAGCTTGGCGGTCTCAGGTTGCATCAGGAACAGCATCTGTTGTAAAATCGTCTCCAAACCTTTCCTGTGAATCCACTGGCTGTGGCGACCCCTGAAGGAGGAGAGTTCTGGCGTTTGCATTGAAAGCCTTTGGTTCGTTAAAAAGCAGCAGAAAAGTATCAGACTCCTGCAGCGCTCAGGCTAACAGGGACCCGCTCAGCAGAATACAGAATCTCAGAAGGAGCCATGCAGTGAAGGGGGAGCGAGTGTGAAGACATCAAAGGAGGACGGTGCCAGGATTTCTTTCCCACCAGGCAGAAGAGCTTTTTAATTTTTGCTGCGGTTGTGGTTGAGCCCGTGGAATACGAATCAGGTTCTTGTTTTATATAGAACGAGTTGCAGCCGTCACATGTAGAGGGGATACTGGAGCTGAGGACAGAATGGAGAAAAGGCACACGCAGATATTTGTGTGTGTGTGTGTGGTTCGACTCTACAAAGCTCCCATGAACTCTTCTCCATTTACTTTTACTCGCTCTCACTGGAGCGGCTAAAAGCCTTGCCGCCGTGCGTTGGCTTTTATTGCTTTAACGCGTGTGAGCGTCTGAAAGTTGCTCACGCGGAAAAGTGAGTCTGGGTCAACGGGGGGAGGAAGAGGAGGAGGAAGAGGAGGAGGGTGAAGGGCTCTTGAGATAAGAGGCTTGAGCAGCAGCACCCTGGTCTCTCTCTGAACTCCTGTATTTACACACAACGTGAAATATTCAGAACTCCACTCGTCTCATGCACCTAAATTCCACTCCACATCCAGCTGTGGTTTAGCTCAGTGGGGGGAGGGGGGGTTCGTCACGGTTCTCCCGCCTCATGCCAATTGGCTAAAGGGGTTTTGGTGAAAGGTGCCTGCTGGTTGGCCGAGCCTCGACTTTTACTATTTTTGCAAGATGATGCTTCCCATTGATTGGGCATGCTGTCAAAGCCTCTGCTGCTGTTCTGGTTAGGGAGGGGCAGGAGTAGCATCATCCTAGCATCATCTCATCTGGGCTTTTGTCAAGTCGTGCTCATCTGGAGCACACGTGTGTCAGTGAACCGCCACAAAGTTTCTGCTCAGCGCCGTCCTGATCCATATCGTATGAACAGCTTTAACCTTGTTTCCATTTTGTGTTTTATTAGGAACACTTTTGGATATTTCTCCCCCTTTTTTTTAATTTTATTTTTCTTTTACGACTTTTTTTTTTTTCATTTTGAAGTGAACATGCTGGATTTTCTTTTTGAAGTCCCCTCGCGTTCCTCTGCAGCCTCTGTAGGGATCTCCCACCATTGTTTCCCCCCTCGTCTCCAGGATCAAACAGAAGCTGCTGCAGCTCTAAATAAATCCAGTATGAAAGCGTGAACCAATGATGGAGCGCCATTTTTTGCGGCAACCCTGGACCCGTGTCACTGCTGACAGAGATTTAAGCAGCTGAGCCGTTTTGTTTTTGTTTGTCTGAATGTTTCCGCGCTTACACCTGTAGGATGGAGGTGATGGCTTCTTGTTGGAGGGGGCAGGTAAGCAACGAAATAAGGGTCCGTTTCTAAACTTCGGGGAATTAAACGCTGTTTAATTGAGACGTGTGTGCGTGGTGTCTTGAGTTAAAGAAAGGGCGACTAAAAACTAATGATTTTAGGTTTTTGTGTGTGACAACTTGATTCATCATGCTCCTTTTTCCTCCTTTTGTGTCCAACTAGGAGGAACAAGCCGCCAAGCTGAAGGCAGAGAAGATCCGAGTCGCTCTGGAGAAAATCAAGGAAGCTCAGGTCAAAAAGGTAGACATCCCCCCCTCAGTTCTCCCCACATAAAGACCTCTCTGGTTTTTATATAAGACGTGCTGTCAGGTCCCGTTATCTGCACGCCGTGTTTCTTTTGAACTTCATTCAGACGGCGGAAGCGCGACAGGGAGAAAATAGGTCATTGCGGTATTTGATTGTGGATCTGCTGGAGAGGGAGTGTGGAGACGTGTTTTTTTTATTTCGTTTTTTAATTTTTTTACAAAAAAAAAAACATTTTGAATGTGCATTTGGAGGCGAACATATGAATGTCTCCATTTTGGGAAATGACTATAAGCAGATCATGTTTGTTGGCATTTTTCTATGTGACTGGACTGTCAGTGGTGTGTGTGTGTGTGTGTGTGTGTGTGTGTGTGTGTGTGTGTGTGTGTGTGTGTGTGTGTGAGCGTGTGTGCGCGTGTGTGCGCGCGTGTGCGCGCGTGCTGGGGACTGTTTTAGTGAAATGACTGGACTTTAATCTTAAGTAGATGTAAGCCACTAATACAGCTGTGACAAAAAAAACACACAGATATCCTTCATAGTAGCTATATTTTTCATTTATTTTATTTTTATCAGAAATTTCTATTTTTATTTTAAACTATTATCTTTTGCAGAGTAGTTTTTGTTTTTTGGGGGGTGGTGGTCTTTCCTCTGACAAATGTAGGTCAGGCTCCCCTCGTCTCAGATCCTCGTCTTATCCTCTTATTGGTTTGAGCTCTGGTTCAATCATTCATCCCAGCCCCCTGATTGGACATCAGGGTTGAAGTGGGAGGGAATCCAGCAGCTGGTGGAGGAAGACACCCCACCAGTGTGGGTCTGAGGGGAGGTGGGCTTGGCTCCATCTTTTGTCACGCTTGGATGTCTTTAAAGTCCTTAAAGACATGAGTAGATGTTTGATGAGGTTTCAAAGCGGTTTATAGAAACTAGACATCTGTCTGAATTTGTCTGTTAGCAGAATGTTTTGTGAACTGCTGGATGGATTTTAATGCAGTTTTCAGTTAATAATCACCGAATGCATCTCTGCAACTAATGAACTTTTGGAGCCAACTGGATGATTCAGGATGTCTGCGACAGCCAGCTGATTCTAGAAAACACAAATAAAAAGCTGTAGCTCAGTCAGTTTTACAGATATCATGCTAAAGTTTATTAGCTGAGAGTCATTCACACAATTTGATGAGATGATCTTATTTGAAAACTCTTGCATGAAAGACAGCGGGCAATGTGCATTTCTACAAGGAATTCTAATTCTTTTAGTTGTAAATAGTATCTAGAGTTTTTAAATAAGGGCAATATTTAATTTTATGAATATTTATTTTTGGTCAGGTGAGTGGTACAGAGGTACAACTCAGTACTGGTTTAAAAGATTTGTTTTGTTTTTCACTTGCAATTTTAATGATAAATAATTACCAGTAGGTGTTTAGACAACTGAACAGATTTAGTTGTATGTGATGATCAGAGTATTTTAATATATTATAAAATAAAATAATAGCAGACATTTTGGTATCAGTTCTCAGAGATGTAGTTAATCTCTTGTCCCACTGGCTCCAGGCAGAAGAAGATAATGTTTTTATGGCCATATTCTGTTCTGTTCGTTTCATTCATTAAACTAATCTACATGGAAAATTGAGGACTTCACTACTTTGATTTTAGAAAGTAGTTTATTTAGTAAAATAAATCATTACACAAGTTTGTCAAAAAAATTTTGTTCTTTGGTAAGTACATTTACACATTAGTTGTTCTCAACAAGTACATTGTGTATAATATTTTATAACCTTATCTGGGTATAGTTTATTTATTCTGTAGAATAATCACTGGTTACTCAGATTAATGAAGAGTTTCTCAGCTGCTTTGTTACTGGGGATGTAACAACACATCAATCCACATATGTGTATGGAGATGAATATGTGTCTCTAAATATTGGCAGGTATAATGTGGACTTTGGATATTAGATTAAATTTAGCATATTGTTTAAATATATATTTGGCTCTCTTAATTGAGCAGCCTTGTTTCTAAAGATAAACGATACAGTAAAATAAAAGACAAAACCATTTAATTTCATATATGAATGTAAATTGGCAGTGAGATTTTGTAAATTTCACAGAGGGCACTGCCTGAAATCTTTTGGGAAGTGATCTGTATGTAGAAACAAACTCTCCAATAGGATGTGGGAGGAATCCTTTTAGGATATCATGAGGTGTATAAAGAAATTCAGTCAAAAACATGTCATTAATATTGTTGTTATCATTATTTTGGCTGTGGTGTAGTGGTAGAGCAGCCAACCTGGGACCAGAAAGTCACAGGTTTGATTCCCTGCCATGCCCACATCTCATGGTGTTCTTGAGCAAGACACATAACCCCCAACTGCTCCCTGGGCACTTGCATAGCTGCCCACTGCTCCACTTGGGTGTTTGTCACGTGTGATGGGTCAAATGTAGAGCACAAATCTTGATGACAAATAAAGTACCTTTATGTAGTTAACGTGTGCATAACAGCACGTGTATCATACATTGTATTAAAATTGTTCAACAATAACACATTCGGCAGTAGCAGTAGGTAGTTACCGTCGCTGGTGGTCCTTGAACTTGAGAAAATTGGTCCTGGAGGGTACTTGAAAGGTCCTTGAATTTGATGTGAACCAAGGGTTGGAACCCTGTATTTTAAAGTTTAAATAACAATAAGTTAACAGTAATTATCTTCTGAATTTGTATTATTATTATTTATATTATTATTATTGTTGTTGTTGTTGTTATTGTTATTGTTATTATTATTATTATTGTTTATCATGCAATTTCTTCACTCTCTTCTTCTTTTGGGAGGTGGGTAGCTGGTTCTTATGTCCAGCAGTCATTGTGTAAGAGGCGGGGACACCCTGGATAGGTCTCAAATCCATCACATAAAGACACACCTAGGGACAATTTAAAGTTTCCTAATAACCTAACCTGCAGGTTGTAAACTCAACACAGAACAGCCCTGTCAATGATATTATGTGATATTATGGCGCTTTTCAAATAAAATGATTATTATTATTATTATATGTTGTTGCTGTTGTTGTTGTTGTTGTCTCTCATAATGGGGATTAGCTGGAAGAGCAACCCAAAGAAAACTACTTCAAACAACATGTAAAACCTGTAATATTTATTTCATGGATGATTGTTTTTAAGACAACTACAAAAAACTAGGGATCCTTATTTTTTGCAACATAACAAAAAAATTGTTTGTCTTTAAAGAACAAGATAAGTCACCATTGTACGTCCATTGTAAGATGAACCAGGAAACACTGAACCCAGACATTGAAAACATAAAACAGAGCACTTATAACAAAAAAAGCTCTTAGACTGTTTTTACAAATTGTTTGAAACTAGGTCATAGTTTGTTTTATAGCAACTACTGTTTTTAAATGGAAAATGAGAAATTATGTGCATAAGATATTTATCTCGTTTTAACCCCTTTTCTGCTGTTCTCCAGCTGGTGATCAGAGTCCACATGTCAGACGAGAGCTCAAAGACCATGATGGTGGATGAGCGGCAGTCGGTCAGGCAGGTTCTGGACAGCCTGTTGGACAAGTCTCACTGTGGTTACAGCCCAGACTGGTCCCTTGTGGAAACCATCAGTGAGCTGCAGATGGGTAAGAGCGGGAGAGTTTTATGATTGGTTTGTAGTCTGTTGACGGGGTCTGTTCATTCTTCCTCTTTGTTTCCCTCTCCCCCAGAGCGGATCTTTGAGGATCACGAAAACCTGGTGGAGAACTTGTTAAACTGGACGCGGGACAGCCACAACAAGCTGATGTTCATCGAGCGCATTGAGAAATATGCTCTTTTCAAGAACCCCCAGGTGACTGTTCGTTACTGTCTGCCTTCAGTTTGTGTAGTATGAGACACACACACACACACACACACACACACACGTTTATGCTGCATGCCTACACAGCTGCAAACAGGGAGAGTGTGTTGGAGTTGGAAGTAGGTCAGAGCTCTAAAGCGAGTAAAGATGAATAATTTATTTAATGTTAGACGAGTTACGCTGTCAGCTTCACCCCCACTTACCATCTATTCACTTTTTATTATTTTATCCGATCACTTTCAGAACTATTTGTTGGGGCGGAAGGAGACGTCAGAAATGATTGACAGGAACAAAGAAGCTTTACTAGAAGTAAGTCTGGGAAAAAAAAAAAAATTCTAATATTTTTTAGGGATTGGAGTATCATGTTGATTTATTTTGTTTTTGTGTCCTCCAGGAATGTTTCTGCGGAGGATCAGTGTCCGTGCCGGAGATCGAGGGTGTCCTTTGGCTCAAAGAGGATGGGAAGAAGTCATGGAAGAAGCGTTACTTCCTCCTCAGGGCTTCGGGGATCTATTACGTCCCAAAAGGCAAAGCTAAGGTCAGCTGAGACTTAAAGACAGTGCACAGTAAGCCCACTTCCACACCACTCGCACCAGATGAGACGGAACAGAAATGTGTGTCAGGGTTATGGGAACCAGATCTGTGCAGTCAGTCCTGTGGCATTTCCTGTTTTGGTCTTGAAGACTTTGAAAAGCAGACGCAGCAAACAATGCATGACTTTTGGTATTAATTGAGCTGGAAGCTGAAACATTAGCATGCCCAATTTATGTCAGTGCAGCTGATACCTGCACTGCTAATGAAATTAATTTATTTAAGAATCTTTTTAAAGTGATGCAGAAAGGCCCCATCAGTCAACATGTGTGTCTTTATTATGTAACATTTCCTGCATGTCCTTTCTCCACAGGCATCCAGAGATCTCATGTGCTTCCTGCAGCTGGACCATGTTAACGTGTATTATGGTCAAGACTACCGCAGCAAGTACAAGGCTCCTACAGACTACTGCCTGGCACTGAAGGTGAGTGGTTTCAATCCCTGAGAGAAGAGCTTCACTCAGGAAACACACAGCCTAAAGCTCTTTACAAATATGAGACGTGCAGCTTTTATTTCTATCTGCCAAAGCAAAGGCAGGTAACCACTAAGATATCAGTCAC
The DNA here is from genome assembly GCA_032275365.1 of Anablepsoides cearensis. Lineage (NCBI taxonomy): Eukaryota > Metazoa > Chordata > Actinopteri > Cyprinodontiformes > Rivulidae > Anablepsoides > Anablepsoides cearensis. The sequence continues at coordinate 3,438,894 of JAUBOC010000097.1, read as the reverse complement.
GTCTCTAGTAAAAGGATCCCTGATTAGTTATAACATTAGACTTTATTTGATAAACATATAATATTTTAACTGTAAAATAAAGACTGTAAAAATAATGTAGACTGTTTAGTTTTTATAATATTTAAACTAAACGTTTTAAAATATATTACACGGACGGAGCCATTTTATTTACATGCAAAGCATTCTGGGTAAATGATGACATGGATAGGTCTATTAGTGCAAGGCTGCTAGCAGCTATATCCACCCTGAAGGTTAATCTTGAACAATATCTGACAATTGGCTCTTTTAAATGAAAGCAAATATGGATGGAGAACAACAGAGCTGCTTCATGGAAGAACAACCTCAGCTTAGCCTGTTAGCTTTAGCCTTAGCCCAGACACTATCAACATATATATATTAGCTCAGCGCTACACATTCTCCTCTCGTCCTCCATCCACATGACAGAGAGGAGAAGGTAGAAACCACTCAGCCTGCAGCTGAAAATATTGATGGAGGACCTCAGTTTAGCTTGTTTGTCAGGCTAGCACTGAGCTAATACATATAAGGCAATATAGCGTCTGCGCTAGCGCGAAGGCTAACAGGCTAAGCTGAGGTTCTTCCTTCATGAAGCAGCTCTGTTGTCCAAGTACCTTTGTCTGCGGTATGCGGATTGGCGCAGGGTCGGACATTAGGCGGGGTCAGACGTCCAATGGGCGTGGTCACAGCTTGTGGTACGTGGCTTGAAATACTGGGAGTGGTTAATTTTAGAATT
>JAUBOC010000097.1:3408232-3418991 GCA_032275365.1 Anablepsoides cearensis | reverse complement strand
ATTTTAAAAACATTAAAGATACCTTTTGTGATGGACTTAGAAAAAATTTGGGAAAAATAAATTTTACACCCACTTTAGGAAACAACAATGCAACGACTCCATCTGTGGGCCCTGTACAGGGCCCGTAGGGCTTAACAAGGCTAGCAAAAACTCCAACAAAATGTTTGTGCTGTTGCTGAGACCTAAAAGGGATAGTTCAAACATTCAGAAGTGGGGCTGTGTAGGTACGTTAATATCTTAACTGTTGTAGATGGCTCTGGATTGGCAAAGCAAAGCTGATCGTAAAATTAATATCTTAAAACAACTTTAGTTTTTATTAACGCAGAAATTGAATTAGGGTTCCTACATGTTGTTCTGGGGCGGAGTTTGCCCTAATCGTGATTGGTCAGACGAGGCCACTTAAAACAGGAAGTAATGATAATAGTAAAATAATATGATTTATTGACTGTCTATGTACAGTTTAAAACAGAACAATGGCTCAAATAAAAAAAGTGATTGTGAACATGTAAACATAATTTATTGACTTCAAATTTCATGCATTTATTTTTCAGCTCACAGGATGGACAGGATTTCCAAGTCCTCTCTTTTATTTTCTTCAGGGGAGGATGAATTGAAAAAAAAATAGTTTTCATCTTTCTAATGATAAGCTTCGGGTCATCACAGCAAATTGCTTTTACTCTGTATGCCTCTCCTGACATGTCCTGGCAACCGAGCTACAGTAGATTTGGGGTCATATCTTTAGAAGATTGTAATTAATCCTTCCTTCATTTTTCTTTATTTACATATATATATTTATCAGAGGTTAGCACCGACGCCTCACAGCAAGAAGGTCCTGGGTTTGATCCACGGTTCAGACATGGGGTCTTTCTGTGTGGAGTTTGCATGTTCTCCTCGTGTTTGCGTGGGTTTTCTCCGGGTACTCCGGATTCCCCCACCCCCAAAACATGTTGCCTTCAGGCCCAGGCCTCCTTTGAAAAAGCAGTTGTTACTGAAGCATAATATTTAACCAAAAATGCTACTAAACAAAATATCCCTGAATGTTGAAGCATGAACCATCAGGGGGTCTTCATTGAAAATATAGTTTGTCTTGTATGGATGGTTTTTTTATGTTTAAAACTAATTTAAAAAATAGCAAACTGGAAACTAAAGAGCCATCTACGATAGGTGAGATGTGTGTTCATATTCTTTTCACCGAGCCCTACTTCAAAAGATCAGAACTATGCCTTTTAACAAAATAGGTAGGTGGTGTCGTCACTGAAAACATCAGTTATTTGTTTGAAATGATGCAGAGACTGGTGCTCTGTGCAGATAATGTATAACTTTTTTCTGGTCACCTCTGTGTGTGTTCTCTTTTTAGGAGATAAAAATGAACCCGCGACATGACAAAACGAGGGAGAGGTAGTTAAAGTGAGGAGAAGACAGTCAGTTGAGGTTTGGGAATAGGTAGAGGAGCTGCTGGCTGCTGACATGATGGGCAGCCAGAAAGACAAAAAAAAAAGCGTGTTAAGAAAACCAGACAGAAGTCACGGGTCACATGACAGAGCGTGGAAGGAAAGCACATGAAAGTATTTAGTGCTGCAGATGGGAGTTATGAATCTAATAAAACAGTACAAAGACAACTGTAGCAACGTCAGCAGCATGACTCAGCAAGTTAGAAGGCAGATGATGATAGGGAGACAAGGTTTGAGTCATTAAAGTGGATTAACAAGAAAAACAAAAAGATTTTAGTGATGACATCTTGATCTGTCAGTAAAAATGTGTATGAAATTTAAAATATTATAAGCAAAGGTCATTGAATCCTGGTCCTCGAGGGGCTGCTATCCCTGCTCCAACACACCTGATTCAGTGAATAAATGACCTCTTCAGCTTCAACAGTAGCCTATTTATCACCCACTCATTCAAATCAGGCGTGTTGGCGTGAGGAAAAACCCTGTAAAACATGCAGGATGGTGGCCCTCGAGGACCAGGATTAGACCTACAGCTGTTCTTCAGCCACTAGAGGGGGCTGCAGCTTCACCAACTGCTGCTAAAAGAGTGACGTTACCAGAAAGCATCCTCAGGATCCAACAGATGGGATTGGTTCCTTCTTGTCGTGTCACATTTAACAGTTCGAGGGGTCGTGAGTCGACCGGACCCTGAACCTGTCTGCAACATTCTGACCTGTACTTCTCACATGTTCTGTATGAGGACACACCTCTGCGCTGATCTGCACTGATAAAGCAATAAAGCTGATGCCAACCAGATAGTTTATAACAGTTTGACTAATAAAGCAGAACCAGACCACTAGCTAATTATGATGATTTTTTTTGTTTTGTTTTTTTCTGCTCACGAGCTGCAGGGAGGGATGGGGAAGGGGGACAGACGGAGACGAGTGAAGGATGACGTCAGCGTTTCTCCAGCTCCTTGTCCCACATGCATCTTTAAAGAGTCGCTCCGCTTCCTGCAGCTACCGCTCCTGCATGCCAATTACAGGAAGAGGCGGTGACTCACAGGAAGTGTGCGTGGAACGTCGCTGCCCAAGGAGGAGCAAGAAGGTGCTGCGATTAATGATGGAGGAGAAAAGGAGGACTATTGTAATCGAGTGTAGACAAAAACAAACAGAAACAAAAAATAGTTTTAAATTAATAATCATAAAAATGATCTAATGCTGCTTTAAAAATGGGACAATTGTACATTCTAATTAGTGTCGGGATAAAAATGTAAATAGTTTTACACAACTGCTTTCCTTCATGTTAACATAAAAGCTTTGTTCTGGACCGGTTCTGCTGCCTGCGGCCACGTTTCAACATGTGGAGCACGTTTTCCTGTGTCCTCAAAGCACCTCGGCACAGACCTTCTAGTAAATGATTACAGGCTGTGCGCGTGAGGCCAGAGGGTCCGCCATTGTGTTGAAGTTTCCAGGATAAAAATGGGGGCGCACGTGCGTCACACCGGCATTCAGACCTGGCCCTACTTCACTGGCTCCCGCTGACCCTGAGCTGCCGCTCAGAGGCCATTTTCAGACGTTTTCCCCTCGTCTGTCTCGCCTCGACAACTGAACCGCTGCTTTAAAAAAACGTAAAAACGAGGGATCCAAGATGGCTGCTGATATGATTGTGTATTTGTGTGTGTGTGTGTGTTTGCGTAGCACACAAGCAGTTCAGATGACACTGCAGATGGAACAAGAAAACATGCAAAAACAAAACCAGGAAGTGGTGCAACACAACACAAGTACTACTTGCAAAATGTGGGAGCTCTGAAGAAGTGCGTTCAGCGAGCGCGTGACGTGCTTTAGAAGAGGCCAGCCGCTCTTACAGGTAGCCTTCACTTCTTTATTTCTTTTTATTTCTTTTTTTCTTTTTTGCTCAGATTTGTCCAGGAAAACACCCACTCGCAGGCTTTTATGCCGGCGTGAGCTCGCTCGGCCCTTTTTGCCGGCGCGCAGCTGATTGCGGCAGGACTTATTCAGAGCTCCGGGGACTGATGAAAGAAAGCTTTAAAAAGGAGCAAACCTGATTGGCTGGTGCTGTTGCTGCGTAGGGGACACTTGTGGCAGGAGTTGTTGCTGCAGAGACAGTAGCAGGCGTAGCACTGTACATCATTGGGACTTTGTTTTTTTTTTTGTTTTTTTTGGAGGGTGAAGTGGGGAGGGGAAGGGGAGAAGGGTGGGGGGGGGGAGGTAGCGATGGACAGGTAGCATTATGGCAACCGTGGTGACAGTCGAGGCGTGTGCGTGGACGGTTTGAGCAGAGAGCCAGCGAGGCCGTCGTTAGGAGGCGGGGGGTGGGGGGTTACACACCGGCAGATGGCATGCGACCATTCACAATGCAAAGCCAGGACAGAAAAATAAAGATAGAAGGAGGAGGAGGACAGCATGGGAGGACAACAAAAACAAAAACAAGAGGAGAAAAGCTGATTACAATCACAAGTTAGGAAATTTACACCCAAAATCAGTTTGCTGTTGTTCCCAGAGAAGTTAGCATCAATTAGCATGAAACACTTTTTTTTTTTGAAGTGCAGTTTTAAAAGTCCTCAAATCTGGTCAAAAACTGGCCATTAAGGATCTTAAAGTTGCTGCTACGTCAGGATTTCTCTGGGAAACTGATTGAAATTTCCTGCTCGACACAGAACAGCAAACAGCTCAAAACTTTTAATCAGAAACTTAACACTCAGGAGCTACAAAGTCAGAAGGGAGACGAGAAACTGAAGCTTCTTCAGGTGACACAAAATAAATTAAAAAAGCACATTTGATTAAGAAAAGGGCACATTAAAGAAGTTTCATCACCACCTTAATGGGAGGCAATGACATGTCTCACCTGCGAGGGGCTGCACACCCCCCACAAAAAAATAAAAAGTAAATCAGACTTGAGTGTGTGTAGGACAGCAACGTCAGGACCTACCAAGACTGCTAGCAGGAGTCATGCACAACACTGACCCTGTTGGGTTCATGCAGAGAAAAGGAGACAGAGAGAGAAAAAGGAGGGGAGACAAAGAAGGAGAGAAATGGGTTAATGGAGGTGTGTGGTGGGGGGGGGACAACAAGGCTCGACAAGACAAAATTGATAAAAAACTGAAGTAAAAGCTTCACTCAGCTCGGATGTTACAGCAGCAATGAAAGCAGTAAAGCTGCTGAAAATTAGTGGAGGAAAAATAAAATGGTTTATATCAAATATAAAGTGAAACTTAGAGTTTCTATGAAATGAAATGAATGTCTAGTGTTACAAAGCTGAGGGCGAGTGTAAATATCAGTGGGGTTTGGGGAAATAAACTTTTATATTTATGCTTTCCTAAAAATGCCAAATCGGCTGTTTTTCCTCATAAACTAACAAATCTTTATGAGATGCTGATTTTTAAACAAAATGTGAAACTCATCAGCATCAACTTGCTGTTTTACGTTTTATGTTTCAGCAAGTTTCCATCAATCTGTAGCTTCTTCACGATTACAAAAATCTAAAAAATAAATAGCTGCAACTAATTTAATTTACATTTCTGATCTAACAATATGAGAGGAGAAAAAAAATCAAACAAAATACAGAGATGCAATCTCGTGTTAGAACAAAAGGGAAAGTGAATAAAACTAAAGAGGTGAGAGAAACGGCCTCGTGCAGCGTCACTATCATGATGTGCAGAGGTTTTTATTCAAATCTGGGTTAAATCAAGTTAGAAACATTGGTTTCACAAACAGGTTATCACACAAAGCTTCCAGCCAAGTGATAAGTTTTTTCTCTCATATTTTGATCAAACATCAAAATGTTTAAAATAGGGCTGCACAATATACTAATATCTGACGTCAGCACAGAGATAATACAACACACAGGAAGTGTTGGAGCTCTGATGTGCTAACCTCATCACTGAAATATTCAGAATACATTTTTCTGAAACTGTGTAGCCCTAGTTTTAAGACATCATTAGTAAAAGGACTTTAACCTGACAAAGATATAAGGGGACCAATGTAGAAATCCAGTGGTGGGCACAGATCTGCTAACAGCTAACTATAAGCCTGCCAACAAAAACAACTATTCCCTCACACATGCAGCGCTGCAGCACCGCTTCATGTGCATTGTGTGTGTGTGTGTGTGTGTGTTTGTGTGTGTGTGTGTGTGTGTAGCATCTTTTGTGTGTCCGCCTGCGTTAGTCTTCAACTGGAAGAGGTGAAGATGTGTGACACAGACTGGGTGAGTCGCCTTCATTCACTCAAATCCTTCTAAGATTGTCAAAAAGGCTGATTCTGGCTGGGGAAAATGCCCTAAAGCACTCTGGGAGATGTAGTTACTCAGTTTATATGTTTTTATCCTGTGGATTAATGATTCAGAGACAATGCACCAAATGATGGATTTTCTGATTAAATATAATTCTTGTTTATTTGCTTGTGGTTCAGTGAATCCTGGTTGGACTGTGATGAAACTTACAGCAAACATGTTGGTTGTGTGTGAAGAAGGGGTGAACAACTGAGACTTAAGCTTTTAGTTTACGTTACTTTTTTGCAATTTGTTTACTTGCTGATTCAACTCTTTGGGTTTGTTAGACATAGAAATGATTATTATGAGATTTTTAGCCAAGATTTCTGTGGATCCCACATATCTCTGTTTAAAGGAGTCAGTGAGTTAGCGGCTATATGTTAACGTTAGCTTCCACTAACTTTCTTACCTGTGTAGCAGTTTAGCGTTTGCGAAGCTAACGCTTTAGTTGGCGGTTTGGGGTTTAGCGATGCTAGCTTTTTAGTTAGCTGTGCCCACCGCTGGAGAGATCACTCCAAGTCTCATTCTGTGCCGCTACAAGCTATCACATTAGCTATCATTATGGTTTCTAAAAGAAATGTAGCAGTAAAAAGCAGTAAAGCTGCTAAAAGATGTCCAGATGTGCTTCCAGACGTGTGCAGATCTGTTTGCGTGTGTCAGGTGGGAGCTCTTACCTGTGGGAAAGAAAGCGGGCTGCTGGAGCTGTGCGTTAGCCAGAGCCTGCTGGTAATGCAAAACACTGGGGTTAAACAGGGAGCTGGCTCCGTTGCTCTTCTCAAGTGCTGGTCTCTTTGGTAGCGGCTGGAGGACGCCGTGGGGGAACGCCTTGCCACCGAGAAACACACAGAAAGCAGAAGCATGGGAGATCTGAACTGTATTCTCATCCACTCATATTATTATTTGTCTACGCACAGCACAAGAAAGGCAGAAATGGAAACTTTGCTGTATGGCTACGTCATAGCAAGACAATTGTCTACAAGAGCTGAAATTGTTTTTTAACATTACTTGTTCAGTTCATTACAATCTAAAATAAAAGAAATCCACTTGGGAGTTGACATTAAAGTGTCTTACAGAGTTTTCACAACAACAAAAGAGCCAAATCAAACTCTGTGAGTGGCTACAGTACAATTAAAGAAGCTACATGCAAAGCAAAAGGTGAAAGGTCAAAGTACCAGGTCTACAGTTGCCTCGAGGGGTCGCTTCATTGCTTTGGCAGTCGACTGAGTCTTTAATTAGCAGGCAGCGAGCACATGATGGCAGTGGGCCAATGGGATTCAAGCGTATTAACATACAGGTAACAGCAAGCAGAGGTGCATCATGGGGGACAGCATTGCATTGTGGATAGGTGAGAAGGAAAAAACAAAACAAAAAAATAATCTGAATGCAAGTATACCACATACAAAACAATAGGCATGCACAGAAACAAAAAACTTTACTTTAAAGAAACATTGCTAAGTTTTGAATTAGTACAAAAAGCACAAAAAAGCATCTATATTAACTTTTTGTTAATATGTTTTTTTGTTTGTTTCTGAACCAGCTAGTTAAGTTTTAAAATATCTTCACAAGAACAAATACAAAAAAATAATAAAGTAGAAAACAACTGGTTCAACTGATTATGTGAGGTGGCTCCTGAAATGTCTGTAAGGTCAGGTCAAAGGTCATTTGGATGAGTCAACTCCGCCCTCACAACGGGCAGGTTTCAACCGGCTGCTGCACGAGTCGGGAAGCACCAGAATCGTCTGATTTTTGGCTTCATAGACCAATCTGACATAAAAATCCAATTTTTTTCCTTGTTCACTCTTTTTTTTTTAATTCCCTGGTAATTCACACTAGTAAAAGTCTATTTTTGTCTATTTTTTAAAGGTTTTCTTGTGTGATATTTGAAAATGTATATTTTGTATACTGTTAATTATTTTGAGTCGTCACAGTACCGATACAGATACTACTATCAGTATTGGGGAGCAATACCAGCCACAAATACTCATAAAAACACCAGATTTTTAAGACTTTTATGCTTGGTGACATCATTTCCTGTCCCACTGTGCAAGGTCAAAAGATAAAAATGTTGGTAGTTTGGAGATATTTTAAGATAAACAGGTGACGGTAAGATAGCAGACTGTTTGCTGTATTATTATTTTTTTTAAGTGTTTCTAAAGTCATTGTGTAAGGCTTAGGTAATAACTCCTTTAACTGTTCAGCATTGATACTCTGTATCGGCAAGTACCTAAACTGAAGTACTTGTACTTTGTATCGAGGCACCCCGAATTTTAAGAAATGAGAATTTGCTAAAATTGGTCAACAGACTGAAGCTTAACAAGAATCAGCAGAATTTGCAGAAGTTACTGCTTAATAACAGAATGTGGAGCTCTGTTTATTATTTGAGTCATATATGTCCAAAAGATTTAGGGTCCTGTCACACTATAATGTTTTAGACAACTTATGCTAACTTATGAAAGGTTTGTCCAACACTAAAGATGTCGAAGCTAAAGATGGAATAAAAAAATATATATACTGAAAACCTCTTGGACCTATCCATCCTAGATCAAGTAGGATATGAGTAAAATAGTCATAACAAAATTTTCATAAGTCCGTGTAAGTATTATAGCGTGACAGGGCCTTTATGTGGCATTAGAGAAACATTGTTAAAATTTGATGCGAGTGCTGGAAAGAGAGAGAGAAAAAAAGAGACATGAATATGATGAATGAGGCACCTAAAGGGGATCCATGCACAAGCCTCTGGATTCACATGTGGACTTTCTCACAGTTTCCATCCATCCGCGTTAAAAACACTGATGCTCTGTGGTGTTAGCAGACTGCTGTTAGTTGGAATGAGAGATGGTCTAATAAAGTGATGGGGAAAAGAAAAAGATGATTGCATTTGACTTGCAATGAGGGAGGAGATCACAGCATGGCGAACGACACAATGTGGCACAGTAAAAACAACAGAACCTTCATAAAGATGATCGTGTTCCCGCTTTGGTTAATGTGTAACCTTTTCTACAACAGACTTCTTCTTTTCTTAAAGTGAATTATGGATAATGACATGTGCAGCGGTGCAGCTTTTATGGATTACGCTTCAATAAAAGGACTTCAGCTTAGGCTAAAGCTCAAAGACAATTGGATTAAAGACGCTGAGTAAACAACTCATTGTCTTCAGGTTAACCCTCTTCACCTCTAGCATAGACTGGAACGGGTGAGGGTAATTAAGAACTGGGTCATATAGATAATAAACTAGAGCATATGAGCATTGTAGTGTTATGCTTTTTAAATAAAGGTGTGTTTTAATTTGCCGTTTTCTGTTCTTTAATGCAGCTGCCACACTGTGGGCTCATAAAGGAAAAAAAAAGAAAAAAGAAACAGCAAAGCAGCAGCAATGGAGGTACAGGATGTACAGCGCGTACAGCATGCCCATGCCATGGAGGAGGGAAAAAAATAAATAAATAATAAGAGTCAGTCAGCACACTGGCGCAGTGCAAGGTGTGCAAGTGCAGTAGAGGAAGGACCAATCAAAAGAAGCCACTCAAAACCCGGAGAGGGAGGAGGTGGAGAAACAGCCAAACTATTCTATGGTCCTGTATTGGAATTTTCCCCTTTCCTGTCTACTTTTGTCTCGTTTGTGGGAGGGTTTTCTTCAAACTGAGAGAAAAAAGGAGTGTAAACTCCCATACAGGATGCTGAATTCATCCCAGATTCAATTTGCACGGATGTGCAGAGAACTGCACTTATCACTGAGAGAGCAGTGAAGTGGGATGGTGGGGGTTGAGCCAGCGCATTGTCTTTGTATGAACCAAGGGCATAGGAAAATTAAAAAAAAAAAAAAGGACTGCAGTGAAATAACAGATTGTTGTTGTGGCGTTCTACTGATCTGTTTAGGTCTGTTTGTTGTACGCAGCTGCTTCTCTGCGGGGTGATTATTGTTGGTGGATTGTACACTGGAGTCCACTAGAATAAACCAGCAGAGGAGGGTTTGCTTCATACACTAATAAAACAGTGCTCCACATTATAGATTGCTGATTGTGTCTTTGTAAGCAACACAGAGTTAAAAACTGTGTTTTGCATAAAAAATATAAATTTATAAAAAGGAGTAAAAACTCAAGTACTTATAATTAAATCTATATTATATTTATACAAAGAAGTTTAAAAATATAAAGTTGTGTTTATTTATTTTGGATAATGGGACAACATATGTTTGTTGTTTGTAAAAAAATATAAATATATATTTATAATTTAGTCCCCATCTGGACCTTACAAGTCTTGTTCTGTTACAACTCAGAACAAGCAGAACCTTTGTGATGAATGACTACGTTACTAAAAGTTTGTGAGGGTTACTGTCTTAATGAGTCAGAACAAAGTACAGTGGATGTCCTGTGGAGTGGCGCTCTCACCATGGCGGCAGCTGTGGCGGCAGCTTGCGCGGCCACAGCTGTCTGGTTGGCCTGGTGCTGGGCGGCCTTGATCTTGGCCTGGAGGTGGGCCGGGGGGTGGAAGTACTTGCACTTCTCACGAGAGCAGCGGCTCTTGATGTAGTCCATGCAGACGGTGACGGTGTTGTCGCTGGTGTCGATCATGGGGCTGTCGCTTGGGTGAGCGAAGCGGCAGTCCGTCTCACCGCGGGCGCAGTTACCCCGCTGGAACTCACGGCAGACCTGGGAGCAGGAGAGGCAGGTGGACCCACACACACACACACACACACACACACACACACACACACACACACACGAGAAGAGTACACACAAACAGGCAAACAAACTTTGAATGTTTACATTCTGCCTGTAAACAAAGACATAATTATCACTCGATTAACAGTTTTTTTGGCTTTATAAACACTCTCACTTTTGTCTGTTTGGGTTGGTCAATTAACCTAAATAAAATGAACTAATATTATGTACAGAAACTGTTCACAATAAAACACTATACCAATAAACAGGGTTCCCTCACCTTTGTCAATATCAAATTCAAGGACCCTTCAAGGACTTTCCAGTGCCAATTTCCTCAAATTCATGAACCACGCACATCGGCAATTGCCTACTGCTACCACAGAA
>JAUBOC010000097.1:3384164-3403202 GCA_032275365.1 Anablepsoides cearensis | reverse complement strand
TTTTTTGTATCGAAAAAATATTGAACCATGAGACTAAATTATCGAACCGAACCGTGAATTTTCTGTATCGTTGCACCCCTAATAATATATATATAAAATATATAAATAAATAAAAAATGGTGCACTTTTCTCTTTCATTTTAAGTAGCTGTAGTCTGATTTCTGAAAAAGACATGTAATTTCCTTTTGTTGAGTTTTATTTGCAATATCTTCCCATCTGGAGATTATTTTGTATTTGGTTGCGTTTTGTTGGTAGGAAAATGTATTGACATTGTGTTGTTTTGAGGGTCTATGAAAAAAAAAAAGTCGATCTTCCAAAATTTGGTTATGTTAGGCCAGAAATTTACAAAAATTTGAAATCGGAATTGGCCAACATAAGTATAATTGGTGCATCTCTACAATTATTATATTATATAATAATTAATAATATTAATATTACTAATAATAATATTAAGCGACCAAGTCACTCATTGTTTTCCAAGTAGTTCAAGGGACCTGATGAAATTGTGAGTCATAATTTAATGTTAGTACAGTTGTTTCATAAGCTCATTATTTTTATTGTACAGATAATTAGTCTATCTGTGAAGTTTAGTAAAACAAGTTTAAAAAAATAATCAAGACAACAAAGTACAAGTCTGTTTAGTTAAAGCACTAAAATTGGAACATGTCTCTAGGGTTTTGACACAAAAGAACAAAAGAATATGGATTTTTTTTTACATTTGAAAGTTTATAGTTGCAACAGGAATTCTATGTTGAAGCTAAACCCTTTCAATTCGACGCATCAATACTGAGAGATTTGTTCTTTTTTTCACTTTACACAATAAAAGGTGACAGAAAAAAACCCACTTTTAATCAAGCACAGCTCAAGGTATAATCCTTGTTCTCAGTGTAAACATCCAGAACTAATAAAACCTGGCTGCTCGGTTCTTCCTGTCCGATATTAAAGATACTCCACAGAGCCTCAAACGCTGTTAGCAGGGTTACAATTACTCGTCCTTCAATTGATTTTGAGTACAAAAATGTTCAAAGGAGACCACATCTTTAAACTCTGCAGGCATTTTAGAAACTCTATCTTTAATATCAGCTAGAAAATAAACAAATAACGATCAGAGCTGTAGGTTGGAAGAGACCGACCTCTAAAATCTGTTATAAAGGCTACAGTGATCTCCTCCCATACCCCCCTCAGTCCACCTTCACAAGTTATCACCTACCTACACATGTGCATACTAAATCACTGGATCACAACACACATCACCCACACACACACACACAGGCCAGTACACACACACACAGTGTTTCTCACAAACATGTGCACACGGCTCAGTTCAGATGTATCCAGAACAGAGGGACAATGATAGCGCTGAATGCTGCAACCAGAAGCCTCGCTGGTGTCAAAAATAATTAGAGCCCTGCGCTTCGCCGCCGCCATCAGAAGTGGTAAAAAAGATGTGCGTGTCTATATTGTACGGGCGTCTTGTGTTATCGGTAGCCACAAGAAAGGAAGGGTGCGTGGGCTGGTGTAGCTGTGCAGAAGAAACTGTGTGGGTGGGTGCGAGGAAGGGAAGCTGGTGATGGAGCTGAGCTCTGGACACCATCTCAGACCGGGTCTGTGGGGAAGCGCACCCTGTAAGGATCAGAGGCACAGACGCACACAAACACACAACAAATAACTACAGTATGTGGCGTGCTTCATCTATTAGTTTGGCCTGAGATTGAGCCCTTTATGTTTTTTTATTCCTCTCATTTATGGCTTAGGTTTGCAAAATCTTTTGGTGTTGAGGTAAATGGTGTTGAGGCTGCTCGAAAACACTCATCTACTGTCTTACTAAGTGCAGGCCATGTACTTGAAAAACTCCTAGTGTCATCATGTCACATTCTGTTTCAGAACTGATCTATTCATCATCTATCACACCACTCTGTGCTTGGTCTGTGCATAAATTAGTATTATTCATCTTCTCCTTTTATCTCATCTTGAGATGGAACCAAGTACTTCAATGAGGGCTGCCACTGTGATGGAAATTTAAACACTTGAAAACACCCAAATTACACCTTTACCCAGGTTTGTTCCTGATACTAATAGCGAAGGGTTTAAATTGGATCATATAAAGAAACAAACCTTACTGAGAAGAAGACCTAAGTATCAAAGTTTTGACTCCTTTAAAATTGCAACGGACATTATTTCTGCTATACTAAATAAAGCAAAACAAAAATCACATTTTTGATCAAAGATATGTGCTCTTTGTGGTCATTTATGGCAATGGTTCCTAACATTTTGGCTTTAGAACAACAAAATAAAAGTTGCAGACACTTGTGACGTCAACTGTGGCAGGTTGAATAATAGAATAGCTAAAAAACAAGGAACCCCATCAGGCGTCATCTTCATCTCAATCTTCTACCGCTTACCGCTGATCCTATAGTCGAGTTGCAAAGGCAACAGGTCCAGTAAAAAAAAAAAGTCCTTCTCCTCAGCAACAGTTTCCAGTTTGACATACAGTCACCAAGGTGTTCCCAGTCCAGACAGAATATTCTGTATAATCAGGACCTTCACTGGGGCCTCTTTCCAGTGGGACATACCTGAAAAACATCCAAAGGGAGGCGTCCAGAAGGCATCCTAATCAGATGCCAGAACCACTTCAACTGACTCCTTTTGATGCAGAGGAGCAGTGGCTCTACTCTGAGCTCCTACAGGATGATGGAGCTCCTCGCCCTATCTCTAAGGTTAAGCTCCGCCACCCAACAAAGAAACTCTTATTGGAGCTTGAACCTGAGACCCCAATTTTTTTGGTCATGATCCAGACCTCATAGGGTTAAAACATAGAGGGACCACTTAATCCAGAGCTTTACATTTCAACTTAAATCTCTTTTTCACCATGAAGCAAATCCCTCATTGCTGAGGATGAGGCCCCCTCCTACTCAATCCTACCATCACTTGTGAACAAGAAACTACTGACACAGAGGGAGCATTCCACTTGTTTCCAGTTGAGAACCATGGCCTCAGATAGGAACTAACTCTTGTTGCAGCCCCCACCCCGTTTGGTGTTCCACAACCCACAAACTCTAAGATAATTGTTTCTGAGCACCATGTTTAATGGTATAACTACATTTTTTTTATCTAAAAAGTAGTTAGTATATCAAACATAATACAATGATTCAATGTGATATTTGTGTGATTTGATTCAATGACATATTTTGATGACAATGACGTTTGTTTTAAACAGAAGTTTGCTAGACAACTGAAACAGACCTTGTTTCATTAATAGTCTTGTTTGTTGCAAATGATAAATGTGGAATCAGAACAATTAGGTTTCTGTTAAGTTTCTCATTTTATGGCATTTTTAATGTTAAATTTTACGATTTGTCCAGTGTCCACAATATCCACATCACGGAAATCAGAGGAAGAGAGGCAGACAAAAAGAGGGCAAACGTTTCACCCAATTGGTGACACAGAGTCGAGGAGGTAGCATTATCTCAGCTCAAACATGACATAATCATACTGCGATGTTTTGATTTTTTCAGTTCCAGTTAGGTCTGAGCCCTGAACGGATAAAGTAAACACATTATTCTGACCATATTCTAAGCTGCCAGTGACCCACTTCTAGTAATGGGCTTTTTGTTTGGTAAAGATGTCTTTCTGCAAATAACAGATGTTTTAAAGATGAATCTCATCCTAATTGTAAACAGGTTCCAACAGAAAATTTGATCTCATGAGTCATTTGTGCAACAGGAGTGTCTGATTTAGTGCCGGTTTTAGATTAACTGCCAACCAAAGCGAAAGATGAGGCAAGGGAACATTTTCAGAATATTTCTCTGCCTGTTTATTTGCCAGGATTACTCAAGAAAGAGTCAAGCTTTATTTATGAAGCCTAGGGTAGAAGTTTCATTAATAACTAGTATTAGCAGCGCCTGCCCGAGCTTCTTGGAAGGCCTTTCTTCGACCCTCTGTCTCCTTCAATGGTCCATCTGAATGGTCAAAGTGATGACTGTTGTGTGTCTGTGGGTGGCACAGACACAGAGGGCCAGTCTTACACCGGCTATGAAGAATAGCGCTTCAGTTGTAGGCCTCCTTCCTTCACCACTGTAACATTTGCATTTTCCGCTCAATGGGCGCTTTATCTGGAGGCCTGCTGGAAACAGAAAGCGTCCGCCTATGGAGGAGCCGTAAACGTCCTCGTAAATACGACTGGAAACACCTTTATTTTACACAGCTGTGCTTCCAATCACTGTGCCTAACAGGAAAAACTGGCATCCTGCTGATGGCCAAGATGGTCATGTATGAAATGAGCTATTGCTGTCTCTCCCTCATCAACACTTTAATCTGAGAAAGAGTTCTGAAATATTAGGTGTTTTCTAGAGAATCAGAGATGTGTATTTGTGATTCTATATTAAGCCATTGTGTTTGTTTTTTGTTCCTGCCGTAGGGAAGCAAGGCCGGTTTTCTGTTTCTTATTAAACTTGATGTTTTGTGTAACTGGTATTATTGGCAGATCTGGAAAAAAACAATCACGGAGGGAGATAAATGGGGAAGAGATGCTTGGAGATAAGCAGGGTCAGCACAAAGCCGGCTGCAACAGAGGGGCTGGTTGATCGCACTGGCAAGACCAGGAGGTAGCAGCACACTTTGGGTCAGACAGATGGGACTGTGACTAACTGTGTTCAAACACAACAAGGATCACAGTGATGCTGGATTGCTGGAGCAGAGAAAACTTAACATGCTTTATATTC
This sequence comes from Anablepsoides cearensis, assembly GCA_032275365.1. NCBI lineage: Eukaryota > Metazoa > Chordata > Actinopteri > Cyprinodontiformes > Rivulidae > Anablepsoides > Anablepsoides cearensis. The sequence continues at coordinate 3,398,481 of JAUBOC010000097.1, read as the reverse complement.
CGACAGGGAGAGTAAAATACACTGAGAGAAATCTCTTGTGGGTGGTGTTCTAGTGACTGAGAATCACTGTTAAGATCCAAGGAGACTGTTTTCTGGTTACCTACATCCGTCAGGCGGCTTTCTCCAGTTTATCTAATTTCTGCTGTGAAAAGACGACGGCATTAGTAAAAAACTGAAACTGGCCACGTATGTGTGATCTCCTTACAGCGCTGCTGAAGAACCTTTACTCGTTTGGACTGGTCAGAGAAACAAAGTGAGAAAGCACCCACACTTTCTTCATCTCTTTTAATATTCCTACATCTTAATAGTTTCATTTTAGTCCAGTATCTGGTTTCCGCAGTGTGTAGTTAAATATCTCCTGCTGTTAGTAGTAGGTCATCTGCAGTGGTAAAAAATAGAACAAAAACACAGTTTGTGCTGCTTCTTTTGTACTCCATGTTCAGATGTTGTATTCGTGGCTATAAATATCCAAATAAAAAGAATTTCTTGGCCAGGAGTAACTACTCAAAGGTACTGAAGAGATCCTGTCAACTCACCTCCTTTTGCTTCTTTGTTCTTCTCTCAGTTTGAACTTTTGCACATCGAGTTTCAGAAAAGAAACCCAACTATGTTTTTCTAGTTTGCAATGTCTGTCCTTTCTCGGTTTACTCCAGGAGTCGTTTCCGGGCACACCAACAGCTGGATATGGTACGACCTTTAACGGTTCACTAGAAAAGCACTTTGAAGAACCCACAGCTTTGAGATGCCAGCACTCCAGTGCTCAGAGGACTGAGAAAGGCAGACCCAGTGATCCCAGCACTCGGTTAAGTTGTGAGGCTCCGGATGCACATGGACAGGGGTTCCCTTTATCCTCAAAGATGGAGACGTCAGCTTGAAGATCTCGTTTTTGTTTTTGGGCTCTAATGGATTGCTTTAAGCTAATGGGTTTGTTTGAAGCGGTGAGGCAGAGCAGCAGGAAACACTGAAAATCCATTTTGAAATCACAGCCAAAAAGCTTTTTGCTCAAATTTCAGCTGGTAATGGAGATAAAAGATCAATGTTGAACAGTTGAACCATTCAAAACATAAAAACTGGTAAAAGCCATTTTACTCTCTCATTTTACTCATTATGTTGTAGGCTGGTAGAATAAAAGACAATTAAGATATTGTGATGAAATGCAAACAAAAATATCTAGAGATATTTGCTTGTTTTGCTTCTCAAAGTGACACACACATTCAGCAGACACTATTAGACTGTGTTGCCTCAGCAGTAATTTAAGTGTCTTTGTTTCTCCAGCTATAACCCCACAGATGAAGGAGTGGCACTGCTGTTGACACACCTGAGATTACCTAAGGATAGAGAGAAGGAGAGCGCTAAGGGAAGACACACAGAGAAGGGAGAGTGGGATCAAGGTTTGTCCAGAGATACCTAGATATCACAAATCTTTCTCCCACAGGGCCCAAAACATAAACATCTAGGATGAGTAATAAATCTTAACACAATGTGTTTGTTCTGTTTAGCTGATATCATTTTAAAGTTTCATCTGGCTTTTCTTTCATCGACTTTACTTTTCCCAGTAAAGTCTGTGTGGCAACCTCTCAGAATAGCAGCATCAGCTGAAGATCACATGCTTGTGTTATCATTGTACTGGCACTCTGAACTTGCGATCAGTTACCTCAGGCAGTTTTGTCAAATCTTTAAAGTCCAAATGATACAGCTAGATATGGGTTATTGACAGTATGGAAATGTTATATTTAGATCACAAGGAAATTAGAGTAATCTTATGACTTGCACAGTAGTTAAAGGCTCAGATGCAGATCAACACTAAAAATGTTTAGGCTTTGTTCACACTGCAGACAAAAGTGACCCAAATCCAATTTCTTACCCATATCTGTTTGACTGTTTTTTTTTTAGATCAAACTTGAGTTTTTCATATGGTACTAACTCAAATACACATCTTATGTTTTTCAAAGTCACCTCAGTCTGAACAGTCATGTCTCATTTCATTTGACTTTTACGTCATTCAAGTAATGACGTAAAAGTAATTGATGTAATCAGTATCAACATCATACAGTTTAAAGCTAGGAACACAGCACATCTGAAGCTACAGAACAGAAGTCATGTTGCTTTCTTTTTTTTATCGTTAGGGGTCCAAGCCCGCGGTGCGGGGGGAACGTAGCTGCAACACAGTAGCATTTCCATGCATCCAGTGGAGCATGGAACCCCATTGTATCTGTTCCGTTTTCTTTTTTCCTTCTGTCAGAAAAACTCATACTGCAACCCAAACTGTAGGGACTACAGAAAAGATTTTAACATGGTAGTAAAAAAAATAAAATTATGGAGGACAAAAATAATTAGACATGTCAATCTATAGGGGCCGCCATAGTCAATGTCTTTGAAATTGGTCCTCTAGCTTCTAAACCAGGGATAGTCAATCCTGGTCCTTGAGGTCCGCAGCCCAGCACGTTTTACTTGTTTCTCTGCTCTCACACACCTGATTTGAATGAATGGATGATTTTCAGGCTTTTGCAGAATTTATAAGGTGTAATTTAATGACTGAATAAGATGTGTTAGAGAAGGGAAAAAAGTCAAACAAGCAGGGCTGCGGCACTCGAGGACCAGGACTGAATATCCCTGTTCTATACGATAAGTCACAAAAAGTTTTGGCTTATAGCAACATAATCCCTGGACACCACTCAGTCACATGGTATAGGCCACACCCATTTCCACCTAATTTTTTTTTTCTACAGTGTAAAATTTGTTAAAACATTTTATTAGCTTTTATTCAAAGGTTTAAAGTTCAATCGCCACAAAACCTACCATCCTATATCTAGTAAGTATGGTTATTCTAAGTTTCAAAGGACAAGTATAAAAATTGTGAAATGTGTAAGTTATGCCTATGCAAATACAGTAGCTAAGGCAAGCTAGCTAAACAGGAAATCTGCTATATCTTCAAAACAGTAGTACGTGACCAGATGAAAATCATACACATAGTACACAACTCCGTTCTAAGTTGGTAACCCAAACTGGAAAATCATTGAGGTATAGGGGGCACTATAAACCACAAAAATTTTTCATGCAAAAATGGTTAAACAGATATTCATGATTCAATTTGGCACAGACCTTTAGACCCTCACCCTGAGCCTAAAGCTAAAAGGCCATTATGCACAAAAACCCGGGGGTCCACCTGACCGACAAACTCACATGGAGAACCAACACAACCAGCCTGATTCGGAAATCCCACCAGCGCCTCTACTTCATGAGACGACTGAAGCAAGCAGGACTGAGTGGCCCTGTCCTGACCTCCTTCCACAGGTGTGCAGTGGAGAGCATCCTGTGCTCCTGCATCACTGTGTGGCACGGCAGCTGCTTTGCAGCAGAGAAAAAGTCTCTGCGCAGAGTGGTTAAAACTGCACAGAAGATTGTTGGGACCTCACTCACAACAGAGAACATATACACATCGAGATGCAGGAAAAAAGCCACCTGCATCATGAGAGACCCCACCCACCCTGCCCACACCTTATTCATCCCACTGCCATCAGGCAGAAGGCTGCGGAGCATCAGGAGCAGAACCAGCAGGCTGAGAAACAGCTTCTACCCTGAAGCTTTCAGGCTGCTGAACTCTGGGGGGATGTTGTTGTAAACTTTCTGTTTCTGTCAATGCCTATTTGTGTAAATATTGCTAATGTGTAATGTGCAAGTATTGTGTAAATGTTTCAATTTTATTCTAATGTACTTTTTCCACTTTATCGTTTACACTGAACACCGGGACCTGTGCAACCAGTTTCGTTACCCTTCATGAACATCTGATGTTTGTGTATGAGGGAATGACAAATAAATATCCACGAATCCTTGAAAATAAAGTGGTTGTTGCTTATACTTTCTTAAACAAAAAATTTCCCATAATCAGTCATGGAGTCGAAATTATCAAAGATTTTGAGAAGTTTTTCATAGTAAAAATGGTGTGTTCACTGACTGCTACATAATACAACAAAATCTACACCAGTCCACCAATAGGTGGCGCTAGTGTAAGGGGTAAAACATTTTGATCCATTACTCTTGTATACTTAGTGCAATCAACAAAAACGTTCCACCTCTTAATTTTTCATTTGTACTGCATTTTTGATTAAATATGAGTTTGTTTGTTTTTTAAAAAGAGTGTTAATGCAAATTGGCAAAATATGCCAAACCTTTAAAATCTCTTTAAATCTCCTCCAAAGGCGCAACTTCAATAAGCATGAAACTTCTCATGTAGCACCTAGAATAGTGGCTCTCCTAAATTGGTGAGAACCCCTTATAGGCACACTCATGGCCTTCAAATAGGCCTTATAAAAACTCCCTATCATGCTACAATTCTGTGGTACACAAGGTTCACAGGGTGCTAGAAATAACACGAGACAAAAATTGGCATGCATAAACGGGCTTGGACACCGGTCATAACTGCTTTGCAGTTCTAGTTATTTTTATTTTATTTATATGTTTATTTTTGCTTTTTAGATTTGCCCTGTTCTGAGTGACTGAGAAGTTGCGTCAACACAATACCAACATTGGTAACTTGGATTGAATTGATACTAGCATAATGGGATCCATAATTGAGTTTGTTTCTACTTTCAGTCACTCCTGTTCCAGAAATGCAGTTCATTACCTGAGTAGACAGGAAGTGGCAAGATGAAATGTTGACATTGGATGAAGCAATCATCTTCTATAATAATTCAGTCTGCTCCGACTGTGCAACTTCAGAATGGATCCACACATGCTAACATGTGCAGCATCCATATTTACTTCTGTAAGCACAAGGTGCTGCGTGTGACATCATGTCTTCTTCTAAGAGTTGCTTCAGGGCTGCGAACTGTTCACACTGGAGACTAGTGCTGGGCGGTATACCGTTTTGTACCGAAAACCGGTTTTTATTTCTGTTCTGATATGAATTTCAGACATACCGGTTTAAATAGCCTGAACACAATCGGAACGTTTCGTCGCGGCCGCCAGTGAATTGTTTGGGGACACTTTTCCTCGCAGCACGCTATGTGTATTAGCATGCTAATGTTATTGTCGGAGCAGGTTGTTGAGTAACTGGTGGTGGGTGGTGTTTCAGCTGCTTATATTGACTAAATACATCCCATTTTCACCATCGCTGAATGTAGTAAACAGTGACGTGCACAATTAGATTTAACACACTACGTTATGATCATGGAGACGCATGGAGACTTTAACGTGCTTTTATTGTGAAAAGCCCGGGGGAAATAGTTTTGTAGTAGAGCGGAGTTGACTGGTCTGTCGTCCTGTTAAATTTTATTAAATACACAAAAGATAGACACGATAATGATTTTTTTGTCAACATTTCACGATCGGACCAAAATGCATGATTACTGTCTACGACCAGGCAAAGAAAAGACGTACTAGATGGAAACAGCGACACAGACAGAGGTACAGTAAAAAAAAAAGCCAATAAACAACGTTTGTACATTTTATTATCAGCTTAGCTGTGATGGAAAAAATAATAATACTGTCAAATACAGTGAAACTGGTGTAATTGTTGAAAATACTGTGATATAAAATTTGGGTCATACCGCCCAGCTCTACTGGAGACTGATGGAGGTTGCATTCAAATTATGTGAACGTCAGGCCAAAAAAATTATCGGATCAAAAAAATGTAATTTGAGCATTAAGACCTGTAGTGTGAACAGCCTTAGTTGGACCTTGATGTGAGAGCTACCAATTACATATAATTGCATGCCACAAAGAGCTTCCAGTTTAAACATTATAAACAATCAATTAGTGATTTTTCCAGTCGCAAAAATAAACATGCACAGCTAGCTTAAAAAAACAACATATAACTGGCAACAACAACAAACAAAAAGGTGTCTATAATTTGTCTTGGTGTAAAAACACAAAGTAGTGGTTCCTGTTAACTGGTACACAGTTGCATAGCACTTTTAACCTCCTCAGGTTCTGCAAAGCATTGTGAGGTTTCTCATTCACCCATTTAGACACACACATGCACACAAGTTTGTATTTCTATCCTTATTAAGACAGTGTATTAATTTCCAATAATTTTTAGTTATTTGTGTAGCCTGAGTCCGACCCTAAACCTAGCCCCTAACCCAAAAATTGCTTTCCACCATATTAGGACCAGTCTTTGGTCCCCAACAGGACTACTGACATGACTCCTGAATTTCCCCTCGGCGGGACAATAAAGGCTATTTCTATTCTATTCAATTCTATTCTATTCTATGTCATAACAACTAAGGTAACAAAAACCATGTACACAGACTCAGTGCTTACTATAATATATTTTTACACACTATATAAAGCATTCTCACTCATAAACCCAACAGACAAATCGGTAGGCAGGGGGAACGTTACTAAGACAGATTTAAAATAATGACAATGCTGTCCTTTAAGTCTAAAACTATATATATTCAACAAAACAGTGGCTTACTGACACCTGAGGATAAAGAGTTATTTTACTAAATAAAAAACGATAGGCATGGTAAAAAGATGTAAAACATATTTTAATACAAACAGCTCTTTAACCACAGAATCATAGTTACAACGAACTGTAAAGTCAGCCAAGATTCACAGCTCTGGTAATTACCCGCACTGAAGCCGAGTGTGACCATCTCAGCTGAGCTCAAAGTGCGGCTGCAACGGCACCACTGTGAGGCACCTGCAAAGCCCCTGGTCCCTGCTGCTAATCCAGCCGGACACTGGAGCCCTGCTTCGGGTTAATCTGATCATCTGTGACCTGCTGAGACATGAAACCCACCCTCCAGAGCTTGTATAATCTGCGCAAACAAACGGGTGTCTACGCAGCTTGTGAAAGCAGTCCGTCCATACAAACAGGTGCTTGATGGATGCTTTCAACAAGCTAATTTTCCTCTGTGTTGAGGTGATAGGTCATGTCAGCGCTGCACAGAGTCCTACAACAACGGCAAAAGATTTCACAGAAATAGGTTGCACAATGCTGATGGCCCAGTTTGGAAAGAACTGTGTCGCAGCCCCAAGAGGAAGGACCAGAGAGAGACCTTATTTTAAGTTTCTAATTATACATTTGTTAACAAATTTCAATCCGCTGAAACAAATCCACTGTGATAGTCCAATAATTGGAAAAAAAGGAATCAATTTAAGAAAAAGTATAAAAACATCTTGAGTGCCAGTTGAGGTTATTGACAGCATGTCAGAGCGTGTTGAGGAGTTGTGTAAATCCATATAACAGATAAAGGAGGATAATGAGATGGAAGGGAGAGACCAGATCTATTCATCCAAGCTCCTTTCTAACACACTCAGCAGATAAGGGAAAAAATGCTGCATGGCTGCTTACTCCCCAGTTTTGAGATTAAAGCTTTGGTTACTGACTAAAAAAAGAAAGAAAAAGTTGATATTACTGTACTCTTAATCATAGATCAATCATACATCAAATTGTTGTTTTGACTTGTTTGACACAAAGAATAAGAAGCAGCACTGACTAGATCGTCAGGTTGTTTGTTGGCTGTGGTGATGAGGCCTCTGAGATTTCAGTAAACTCCTGTGGGCTGAGGATGCTCTCTCTCTAAGCCCTTGTGATAATGATAAAAACAATCCCTGTAAGGATGAAAAAAATCAAAGAAGAAAGATGTGAACGAGTGCCTTTGTAAAGTTATGTTCGCCTCAACCTTTAAGCTGGGCGGTGTGTTTGATCTTAAAACCCACAAATGCAGGTAAACATATTGATCATACTATTCACCCATGTCATCACTTAGCTCTGTTTTCTCTGAAGCACGTTTTGGTTTTGAAGTGAGTCAAAAAAAAAAAAAAAAACAAGTCAGAACAGCAACAGATACCAATTTATTGCCACCTCTCTTTTATTTCCTCACCCACCGAGAGTTCAGTCAACTCTGGGATGGTGCCCGCTGCCAATTAGCGCACCCACCTGTCACTGCGGGTCATGGGCGCAGGCATCTGTTGGGTGCGAAATTGGTCCTCTCACTTTCATCCATGAACTTTGCACGCCACTTCGCCCCAACATACACACATGCTGCAACGGCCTGACGCTGACCTTTATGGTATGGTCACAATGTGAAGCTGAGGGTGGGTGGTGCTACAAATAAGAGCTCCAGCTCAGACAGGGCATTAAACCCTAACTCTTCTAGAAACAGCATCCAGTCTAATTTGTTTGTGTGTGGCTGTTTTAAGCATTGTCAGCACATTTTGATTTTGAACTGTAAGTTGTCCCTCCTTTCACTCATTGGTACAAAACATGTATATTAAGTGCAAAATGCACCTTTAATAAAAACCAAGGGTGGAAACTCAATTTCATTACTGGTTTAGATTCACACTATTTTTCCTGATCAAACAAAGTCTACTTTTTTTACAAGTTAGACATCTCTTTCATTATTTTAGGAATACTAATGATGTCATATACATAAACTGTTATTCTTTACGAATAAGCTCACTGGAAGCCAATTATTTATGATAGCTCCACCCCTACAGCCTTCATGGTTACTCCCAACATGTTAGGGACCAAACCAATGTTAGATTGATGATGGAAAGGGACTTAATTTTTTAGTTGGATAAGAGAATGAATGAATGAATGAATTTAAAGTATGGTTTACTTAAATGATTTATTAGTAGGGTTTGGCGATATTGGCAAAAAAAAATCAATCACAATTAATTGTGACATTTAGCTAATGATTATTAATTTTGAGTCTCCATTCAGCTCATTAGATCAAATAGTCTTGGACCAAATAGAGTTCAGACTGTTTATAGTTTAAAATAAGGTTTGTTTGCTAATTTGGTTAAAAAAAATCTATTTTATTTATTTATTTTGTATAAACTCTAAAAACTTGAAAGTTTAAATTACTTTAGAAACTCAATTATTGAAAAACAAAATAGAAATACCTTCAGCACAACCAATTTAAACTCCCCACTTTATTAAACCATAAAGTCCTGAGGCTTGGTCTAAAAATAAGAACGGGCACATTTTACATTTAAACATGTCTTTGTTCAGATGAGGAATTTACTACAGTAAACACGTCCTCACAAGGGACTGGGACAACATGGTTTGGCCAGTTTGACAAAGGACCAGGAGTCATTTAGACAAAGAAAAAGGCTATGAGCCCATTCTGCTTTAAATCCCCCAAAGATTTCAGCGTTTTTGTTGCTTCATTAGATGAAGCCAATTAAGAAGATCTCTGTCTCATTATAAAAGCAGGCCCCTGGGAGACAGCAGAACCTGTCTGACTGTTTGTAGCTCCCTCGGTGTGCGCTCATGTCTGTATGTGTGTACTTTTAGGCTGACAGGTTCATCTTTAGCACTGTGTCTTTGTCCATTTTCTAATAAGAAAAAAATTAGAGAATGTCAGAGTTGGAATCAACAATTAAACACCACAGCTTTCTGGTGGTAATTATAGCTAACAGTAGGCATCTGGCAGAAGAATCAAGCTGATTTTCAGGGAGATAAATGCTTCTGTCAGACAACCTGAGACCGTTTCTGACTGATGATCAAAAAAAAAGACTTATCAATAAGTAATGAGCCCAATCGTAAAGGTCAAGCACACAGCGAGCCTCTTGCACAACTCGTCATGGATTCAGCTTTACTGCAGAGGTGCTCACAACAGCAACAACCACTGCAGAGGTAAGAGAGTCCGAGTCCAGCTGGCTTGGAAACCATCAGATGTGAATTGATTCTGCAGCACTGATTTAAGCTGCAGTTTTATAACAAGAGGATAAGAAGGGAAAAAAAAAAGAAAAGATGCAAAAAAATCGAGCACTTTACCAGAACCGTGGGCAGCATCTAGTGATGGAAAACATGGATGACTCAGAGGTAGTGGGCAGACTTAGACCAGGTGAGACACTGGTACAGCAGATGGGCAGATTTTTTAGTGCTCAGTCTTTACCGTCATGTTGCATACGCAGCTCAAAGGTTGAAGAACACCTACTACATGATGTATACATTGACAATACCGCCTTACAGTTTTTGTTTTACGAGTGAGAACTTATGGAGTTCAAAGTATAACTCCATTATAAAACAACAGTACTTTAACAGAACGATAGAGTACTGCACTACAAAACCAATTTAGCCTGCAGCAGCATGAGGTCTGCAACCAAAAAGATAGAATGTTGACTGAAAATTCTTAAAATAACAGGCTACAAGGTTAAAAAACATAAACATAAGTTATTATTGTACTCAATTTTACTGGATTGTTACTTATTGAATTGGCTAGTAGATATTAGATTATGTAGCATATTTTGCTATAGAGTGTAGAACTTCTGAATCATGCCACAAAGTGGCACAAATTATTAAATATTACAAGTTGGTTGTGCCTCTGATTTATGTAATATTTCCATCCATCCATTTTCCTCCATTTATCCAGGGTCAGGTCACGAGAGCAGCAGCCTAAGCAGAGAGACCCAGACTTCCCTCTCCCCAGCCACTTGAACCAGCTCGTCCGGGGGAATACCAAGGTGTTCCCAGGCCAGCTGAGAAACATAGTCCCTCCAGTGTGTCCTGGGTCTTCCTCTGGGCCTCCTCCCAGTGGGACGTGCCCAGAACACCTCAACTGGCTCCTCTCGACGTGTCAGAGTAGCGGCTCTATTCGGAGCCCCTCTCGGATGACCAAGCTTCTCACACTATCTTTGCATAGTGTAAAATATTATAAAGATGGTTATTTTTAAGTTTCTTTTAAGATAAACCTGACCTGTTGAGAAGATGGTTAAACAATATCAGTAGAGGCCAGTTCCATCCTGAAGTATCACCAGGTATACAGTGAACATTTTCTAAGTGTTGACACAGAGCCAGTTGGACTTGCTGCTAATCAAATAGTGGTTTGCCTGTTTGTTCGCTATCTCTGTTCTTTCATGCTGTTACAGATGTTAGGTGATGTACAAGAAGTAAAACCACATGAAAGAAATTAACTTTGCCACTATTTTTACCTGTTTAAAAAAAAGTACAAATATTAGCCTGTTTAAGCGACAGCAGCACAGTCGGGGGTCTCAGAGGAGCTCATCAAAGTGTCCACTGCGGCGTCACATTAGGCTCAAGCCGGCGCTTCGTCGTGTCTGTGTGAATGACCCTCAGGGGAACACCAGCTCGCGCCGTGCTGCACATATTCCCCCCTACACTTGTTTGTTTTGCCCCGGGGTGTGGCCCGGTTTGAGAGGATTACACAGAGGAATGTAGCCGAGCCCATCTTTTAAAACAAGAGCGGACAAGTGGGGATGGGTGGGCATGAAGCTCACTGAAGCGTCGCAAAGATTTTACAAAAAAAAAATGCAAATGCAACAAGCTGGGACGATGTTGGCTGATTGGATGGATTCTTACAATCATAAAAGGTTTTCGTTGGCATAGAATGGAGTTATTATAAGTCTGATTTCTGTCTGGACAAGTGTCTCTGAAACAACGTCCTGATGTTCTTTTAACGCTGAGGCTGGACGACTTTATAACGTCTTTCCCGGCTTCTAAGCTTATTTATTTACCTGATTCAACCATACAATGTCTTTCCCCCCAAAACCCAAAAAATAAACAATAGACCCAGTTTAGAGCAGAGCCTGGATTAAGATGCCCTGACAAAAACCAGGGCACTTTAACCCCCCAAGGGAACTTCACAGAGCTTGTGGAACATAAGAAGCTCCTTCTTGTTACTCCTAGTTTACTGTTTTCATTTTAAACATGGCGAAATATGATGGTGGTGAAATGCAGCAAGTAAACCCCTTCCTCTCAAATTTATGGAAGGACATTAGTGCTAGTCTCCGGGTAAAGTGCGTCTGATACAAAACAAATGTACGACAGTATGAGACACAAAGAATTGTAAAAAAATATGAATATTCTTCACATCTTAAGTGAAGAACGAACCATGCAGGCCACTAAGGAGAAGGGAGAAGTATCAACAAAAAGGCTAATGTCTGCAGGCCAGACAATGTGACGGTAACACATGACCGGCATGATTGCATTTACTTCCATTAAGGGAAGGTATTCTCGCTCATTTCCTGCAGCCCCCCCACCTCCGTTCAACCCACAACTACCACTCTGTCACCGTTTCCATGGCCACGGCGCAACAAGTACTGAAGAGCCTCGAGGAAAAAGGTCCGCCAGACACGAGCGTGTGGTTTTGTTGGATTAACGAAAAGCAAGACATGTGGATTCAAACCTCCTGAGCTACATGTAATAAGCTCACTGATACCAATGTGTGCTTTAAAATTAAAAACAGGAATTTAAATACCCTGTTGTATCTAGCAGTCATTATGTCAGTCTGAACAAGCTGGATTTACAGTCGTTTTCCTACTTCAAACAGCTTAAACGTATGGTAACAGTCACGCAACACTAAAATCACAATAAAGAGTCCTCTGCACAGAAGAGGTCACCGCTGACAATTACTCTCAACTTGTGGTTTAATAGAAATGAATAATAATACCCTACAGCTATCTCACAGCTACAAATGTGAGTTCAGCTTTAGTCGGATTGGGGAAAAAAGCGGCTTGTTGTCTTTTTAATAAATGACAAATGCAGCACAAGGTAAATGTAGAGCGAGAGACAAAAAATAATCTCTGCGATACCAGACTAGGGGAAAGCTCAGAGTTGAGTGGTGAAAAAGAAGGAGCAAACCAGTCCGGAGTGATGCCTTAGAATCATTTGGCTCATAAGAATATAAAATGCAAAACTAGCGTTCTTGCCTTAAATAAATAAAAGTTGTGCAGAAGACACTTTAGCTCCTTTAAACCCCACTGTCTTAGTCCGTGTCGGTCGATAACCTGCCAGCTGGAGACGCAAAATCTACAAGACACTTATGTTACCTTCCCATAGGCAATAACACCAAAATGCAGCTTTTATTTAAAAAAAAAATATAAAAAAATAAAATGATTATAGATCTTTTCTGTCCAGCTTACAAATCAAAACAAATCTTATTTTTGGCAATCCTAAAAAAAGCAGAAAGAGAGTTAAACAACAAGCCATTGTCACTAGGGGGTTTCTTTTTAACAAATTAGCCTGAAAACAAGCCGGACGTTCAAACGCTCCACTGACTTGGCGTGCCTTCCTGTCGTTGTAAAACAAGAGTAACACCTTAGTCTTTTCCTCTTTTGAGTGTTACCTTTCACATTTTTTTTCCTTTTTTGAAAAGGGCCCCTATAATCGTCGGCCAAGTTACGCCTGGCAGCCCACAACCCAGCACAATAGACCTATCAGGTGGGAAGACCCATGAAGCGGGATATGGGTGTAATGGGGTGAAAATCGGCCCGCCATAGAGTAAAACACACTTTCTAGTTTCTAATGTATAATAAAGCATTCATTATTCTAGCATTCATGAGGAAAGTTAAAGTACAAAGGATCCTGTATGCACCTTTGAGAAAAGCAACTGAAAAAGAGGAGGAAGTACATCTCTCTGTTTACATGTTGAAAATGACATTTAAATTCAGTGTTTAGCTCACGGGCATGTTGAGGCAGCCATACCAGACAGAAACAGAATTCCTAGACTGACAAAACCACAACTGAGTTCACAAGGATGTTATTGTGGTACAAGAAACAGGATGACAAATTGTGTCCTAAGGTAACCTCATCAGAACAACATTTTTAGACTTTATAGGTATGAGGCTGTTCGCATTATTAGAAATATCGTACTTTCATTGGATAGTGACTGGAATCAGTGATTATGGGCTTTTAAGTTTAACCAGTGACTGGCTGATCCAACATAAAAAAAAAAAATCTTTATTTTGGTACTTTTATAATTTGCTTAACTTGTTTTTGGAGTTATTTGGAGAATTAGCATTTATTATATTTGTAGCTTTCCAGTAAAATCATGTACAATAGGTTGCCTTCAGGCCCAGGCCGCCCTTGAAAAAGAGATCTGAGATCTCAATGGGACTTGACTGGTTAAATAACGATAAATAAAATAATAACATTGGGCTGTTTTAGAGAAAGTGATAAAAATATTAATCCATTCATCTTTAGTAGGAAGGCCCAAACATCTTTTCCTACAACCAGCTCTTCTGAGAGGACTCCAAGGTGTTTCCAGACCAGCTAGAGACAGTCTCTCCAGCGTGTCCAGGGCCTTTCACAGGGTCTCTTACCAATTAGACATGTCCCGAAAACCTCCCTAGGTAAGCATCATGGGGTCATCCTTACCAGATGCCTGAACCATCTCAACTGGTCTCACTGGATGTGGAGAAGCAGCAGCTCTTCTCAGACTATCTCCTGGTTAACTGAACTTCACACCCTATCTAAGGCAGTGGTTCCCAACTCTGGTCCTCAAGTACCCCTATCCAGCATGTTTTACTTCAGCAGGTCCTCAGAAGATTGTTAATCACTCATTCATTCAAACCAGGTGTGTCAAATCAGGGAAACATCTAAAAATCACTGCTTTAA
>JAUBOC010000097.1:3328566-3341699 GCA_032275365.1 Anablepsoides cearensis | reverse complement strand
CAAGTCATATCGTCATCGCAATATTAAGCAGTGTTATCGCACATCGCAGGTTTTCCTAATATCGTGCAGCCCTAGTTGTGGACATACGTTTGCTTTGCAGAATTATCTTGATATTTGGGACCCATGCTGGCAAAATGAGTGGGAGCGAGCACAGAACCAGCAGTCTTGTTAACAAAAGTAACTTGTTGACAAGGCCAGGTCATAAATCACCAGATTTAACTATGTCTTAAAAATATAATAACCTAATTGTGACTCATTTTGTCAGCTTGGTTCGCATTTATTTTGGGTTGACATTGACAATGTAAAACAAAGTTGGCAGCAGCTCAGAGGTTTAAAAAAAAAAAAAGAGTTTGTATCTCACTGGACGGCAACTGTTGAAAAAAAATTGCTAAAACATATTTAAATTTTCACCTGGATTCACACTAGGTGTTGGCAACTCGGCCCTTCCAAAGTACAGTACAGCTCTGCGAGGGGGCAGAACTTAATGACGTAACGTGTCAATGGTGATCTCCACTCTGATGGCCTCAGAAAACAGAAGGCTGTTGTTTTTAAAGCAAGATTGAAACTACAAGCAGGCCTCACTGTGTAATAGATTTATAAACTCCCCTTCATATCCAAACTCCCAAAGGCATAAAGTGCAAAAAGCTTTAATCACATCATCACTGACAGGTTTAAACCACAAACTCTTTTGTTCCCATTCCTGTTAGTCTTCTTTTTGTGTAGATTTCTAAATATATGTTTATAAAAATGAATTGTTTTAGCTAGCTGTGACTTTGACATGACTTAGGGTGTATTCAAACCAGGAAGTCCTTTGGTCCCATGTTTTGGTCCAGACCAAAAAGCGGACTTGAAGGGTTCAGGACAGAGCACAGACCCAGACAGAAGGATGGAAGTCTAATCAAAGTTTATTCACTTTAATTCAGCTTTGTTCTGGAGACTGCTTGAATCCCAGCTCTGTTCATTTTCTTCCTAAAAAAGGAAAACACCACCTCATTCTTTTGTGTCTTCTCTAGCTTATGAGCTGTGTGTGCATCTGTCCAGATGTCCAGGAGGCACAGTGTCTCCTCATTACTCCAGGTCTGTCCATGACTCATTGCTTGTAGCATTAGCAACACTGAAGGGCTAACTGTTGTTATGTTGCAACGGTGGCTCGTGAAGTCCAAAAAGGCACATGTTTCCTGTAGAAGCCAAGCTGAGCTTCCCTGCCCCCCAATCCCACACTACTCCCTACCTCTCCCAAAAACCCATTTAACCAAGAACTGAGTTACACAGTTTTAATAACTGGACTTGTTTTGTTGATTTTTTATATAAAAACAAAAAAATTGATATTTTCACAGCCTCTGAGCAGTCAAGGTTGTTACAGAAACTATATTGTAAAGGGTTTGAGATGGGTTCCAGATGACGATGGCAACTATTTTGAGAGGGATATTGTTAATTGTTGTTCATTTTTGGATCGTGCTCAGATTTTCTTTGACGCAAAAGTGAGGTCTTACAATTTGCACAAAGTAAACTGAGAACAAATGCAAAGGTTTTGTTCCCAACAGCGAGAGAGGACAAAGTTAGACTTGTGTTTTTGTTCATTCTTCTATCAGCCTAGAGATTAGGTTTTTCTGTTTACCGGTTGTTATCATAGACCAATGAGAGAAAACTATTGGGACAAGGCTATCAACTGGATTCATAACTCGGCGTCTGGGTTTGGATCTAATCCATTGAAACACAAAGTTTTTGAGATTGAAGCTGTTCCACTTTGGTCTCATCTGACCTCTGAACAGCTGTAAGTTCAGTAACTTTATTTTTTAAACTTTCTACAAAATGTAAATTATTGTTTGTAACATTTCTATGACCTCATGTCAAAGGATCCAAACTTTTAATTTTCCCCTCTCCTCAGATTGTAATCCATAATGTAAACCTGTAGAAATAAATATGTTGTTCAGAATGGTATGTCTGAATAAAACAGGTTCAGAGTACAGCACTGTGCGTAAAGCCTTGAGCTAAAACCAAAACAAAACAGCCCAGTCTGTCCAGGCTGGATCTAACAGAGAGACTCTGCAACACACTGACAACTTCTTTTTCTATAATAATGAATTGACCTTATAATGTTCATCTCTTCCTGGTTACACCCTGGAGGTGTTACCTTTTACGTCAGTTTACGTCTCATTTTTGTTTAGGCTAAAAGAAAGAACACATGATAAGACACACACCAACTCTTTCTGCTTTAACCTTAATGATCAGAAAGTATAACTTACAAACTGCAACATTCAACTAATCAGTTACAATATTTCCTTCAAACCAGTCAGCACACAGGAAAAGCAGCCGTAGCCTCTTCCTGTTTGGATGTATGGTACCAGTGATGCACAGATGGCCGAAGAGATAACCTCCACACGTCAGGTTAATCCGGAGCAGCCACTGGTGAAACCATCGGTGACTTTTGACCCAACCTAGGTTTAAATAAACATACGGTGATCTCCCTTGACCCGGCAGGATTAAGTCAGAGGATTGAATAATCTCCTTTCCTTCAGACCTCCTAGAGGGAAAACGCCTGCTGGGTTTACTTCAGAGGAGGGTGCAAGAGTTTCTGTCTATAGGTGTAAACATGTTCTTTAATAAATGATGAGCTGATATTTTTTTGTTTTTACTCCCCACCACCTCCAGGTTCCCCCTCTGTTCCTGTAACCGTGTCGACCATCAAACACAAGGTGGAAGTGGAGGAGTTCTCAGGTAAAAACAAAAAATGCTTCAGTTTGATTATTCTTGACAGTAAACCAGACAGCTATAAATAGACCAAGCAAGTTAAAAATGCCACAAAAGCTTTGCCACTGTAAGAGGGAAAGAAAAAAACCTCACTGGTCACACTGCCTCTGTTTTAGATGCAGTGCTGTCGTGCACGTTCCGCACAGAAATCGACCCGAGCCCACGCATCGAGTGGAAGAAAACGGGGAAAGATGTCAACTTTGTGTACTTTAACGGACAATTCAAAGGTGAGAAAACGACTCGTTAAAAAGCTTTTCTTTGAATCAACTCAAAGGGATACAAAGAACAAGTCTGTGGTGTTGAGATATAAAAAACTAACCTGTGTCCTCTCCTCGGCGTCACATCTTGGTGGGTTTTGGGGGGGTGGATTTAATGAGACTAACTAATGAATGCAGGCGGTGTCACCAGGGCAGTCGCTTTTAAAGATCTTCTAAAGTATGTCAGGGATTTGAAACGTCTTTCACCCTCTGTCCCCTCCTTTATTAACATATATAAAACGTATGAAATAGTCACATAGTGATTTTTGTCTGGCCCACACAATGCACTAACACTCTGTCCAGTTGTGGTTTGCCTGAGGTGGTCCATACATGGACCAGCACCACATAAACTAAACCACAACTGGGCCAGTGGTGGTACACCATCTTAAAAACAATGTCATCATTGCCAGACCTGGCCCACATCCAGTTACCAGCAGTCAATCAGAAGACCTTGCCTTCCTACGCAGTTCCGCTCAATTCTAGAAGGACAGGGTCTGGTTTTTACCAGGCTACATCTGACCCCCACCTGTCTTCTATGATGTAACTTATTGGCTACTTTATGTCCAACATATCCATTAGAGTAAAACATCAAACCTTTTGTTGAACGACTTGTGGTTGGGTTTTATTTAGGTCGTTCTTTGGTTCCTGACTATCTTTGTCTTGAGATTCAGTTCTGAATAAATGAGAATTTACCCGCAGAGTGAAGAAACTGGTGTAGCAGAACTGGTCCAAACCATCAATGGTGGGCACAGCTAACCAAAAAGTTTGCTTCGCTTACTTTAAACAGCAAAATACGTAATAAATACATCAATTTGCAGAAGCTAATGCTAACAGCTAAGACAACTGTCTCAGTCAGCGTCACACGTTTTCATCTACTGGTGGAACCGACACAAACCTGTTGATGGTAGTTTGTTAGTTAGCTGTTAGCGGACACAAAGATGACCTAATTTAGCAGAGGCCAATTGGTCTGCTAACTGTTTTCAAAGTTAGTGAAAAAGCTAAATGAAAAATAAGTTCCATTGTTAGTGATTAGTGGAACCATGTCACCACTGTTGGAATGGATGTTTTTTTTTTTTGTCTTTAAACTGAATGTTGTAGTTTTTATTTGTTACTGTGAAAGAGTATTTCCATACAAGTAAAGTACCTTAGATTTGAATGTTTGTTGCTTTCAAAACCAACTGTTTGTACTGATGAAATTCCTTAAGCGTGTGCCATAAGCTTGTCTTTTATTTTTCCAAGTTCATGGTCAGATTAGAGCTGAGAGCAGTGATTTATTTCATGCACGCAGCAGCTGTAGCCTTCAGCAAGACGAGACATTTCCCTCTCACGACCTTCCGATATTCCCCTCAGGTTCCTTCGAGGGCCGAGCCACCATCGAAGGGGCCACGGTGACGCTGCGCAGGGTGACCCAGGAGGACGCGGGAGAGTACCGCTGCGAGATCAGCGCTCATCTGGACGCCGTCAACCTGGGAGAGACCAACGTCACGCTCAAAGTCCTGGGTAAGGGCTCGACGGGGGAAATGTTCTGGAGTGTGTCTTCTGCTGAGTTTCTGCTCATGTTCTGCTCACCTTGTCGCTCAGTGCCTCCACACACACCGTCCTGTGAAATCCCCGCTTCAGCCGTGACGGGCTCGGTGGTGCAGCTGCTCTGCCGGGACCAGCAGAGCATCCCACCTGCCACCTACTCCTGGTTCAAGGACAGCAAGCCAATCAGCCCGCCCCGCCACGCTAACGCCACATATCAGATCAACTCCCACATGGGAATACTGGTGAGACATTATGCACGCAGGTTTAATAAATAAAACAGGCGACAGCTGGAGTGTGTGCGCGCTGGAAAATGTTTGACACTTTCTCCTTCGTGCCGGAGGTGAGATAAAGGATTTGTGCTTTTTTTTTCTCTCTTTCAGGAATTTAAATCTGTGGCCAAAGAGGACAGCGGTCGCTACAGCTGCCTGGCGTCGAACGGCGTGGGACTACCCAAGATGTGTGAGGGGAAACACATGACAGTAGGTGTGTTGGTTTCCACACGCCATCCTGCCTCTCACCTGTCAGCTCCTGGCTAAACACAATAAACAGTGGGAAAGAAAACAAACACATTAAGAGATCTTTGCAGTTAAAAGCTTTCTTCTTGGATAAATTAGAGTTGATTTCATTAGTACATGTGTCAAACTAAAGACCCGTGGGCCAAATATGGCCCTCATTAACATTTAACTGTAAAATACTTTTATGATTTTTCTTTTTGTCACTGGATTTTGTGCCAAATTTCAAGCCAAGAAATGTAATTTTTCTGTAGCACACCTGTCATCTTGAAAGCCACCATATTGAATCAAAGTCAGGTTTTTCTAATGGGTCATGTAATCAAAGAAGGTCAGAATTATCGCAAAAGTTAACTGTTTCAAAAATATGTCCAATATCTCTTGATGTTAAAAAGCTGTCAACACAGAAAGTTGCAGCAACAGCTGGGAACGTTGCCCGTCATGTCCTGTTGCATCTCAGTAAAAAGTTGAGTCTGGTCCTCTGGATGGGTTTTTCTTTGTTTAAATGTTTCGTCTCTTCTCCAAGAGACTGATTTAGTTTGAGGCGTTGCAGGTAAGCTCAGCCTTATAAGCAGTACCTTTACATATTTGTGGATCAACCAGTTTACCTGTTACACTGTTTGTTCACATGCAAAAGAGGACCATCAGCCTAACATAGGCTCCCTCACCCATTACTTGCTGGAGTACTCAGATATACCACAGATACTTCATTTTTTTAATAAATGTGTATTTTGTATATCTATAAAATAATTTATGTGTGACCCATCACATCAAAACAAAGATTAAGCCAAAAAGTGGAATGTGGACAAATAGGCAGATATAGGGTTTTGATTTAAACGTGTGCAAAAATTGCATTTTGTCAAAATATAATTAATGCCATATCAATGTATCATATGAATGAACTGTCTGAAATATAATCCTAAAAAAATGTTTTGAAGCATTTTTTGGAGCAGTAGCAACAAAAAACCTGATTTAGAGAAACATTTTTTGAAATTTTCCCTCTGAGCTAGGAAATATTAATATACAAATACTATTTGAGATTTCCTCTTTATACTGGCATCAAAAATCATAAAATTAGGATTCAGACCAAACAGTAATGTATTATCAAGACAAATTACATCATATCTCTGGATAAGCTTATGATATCAGGATGATCCAGGTATCAAAATGTAGCTTTTAAAGCCAGAAATCTGAAAATATAACTAGGTCATTTTGACCAAATTTGACCTAATCCTCATTTTGATATGATGGGTCACTCATAACATTTTCCCAATAATATTGACAGAAATTGGCCCTTGGCTTGGACTGAGTTTTGAATTTTGTCCCTCTTGTGTATCAGAGTTTGTCACCTCTGCTTTAATACTGGGTGAGTCAAAAGTCACAGGACACCCTTTTATTTTGATCCAGTATGAAGAATTTCAAAATGACGGCCATGCTCTGGACATAACCTAAAAGATAGGCCTCCTCACCCATTGCTGGGGCTTTCAGATATTTCACTTTCACTTTTGTTTCTGATATAAAAGGGTGTCCTGAGACTTTTGACTCACCCTAATTCAGATTTAAAGAGTGCATATCGCCCGACTGTCTACATGGCAAAGCTGTAACACTTTGCGAGACAGACTCAAACAGATTTATTCCACCGTCTTCTCCACCTGGTTTCCAGAGGACGTAAACATCACGGCCGTGGTGGCAGTAGTGGTGGTGGTCCTCCTGCTTGTGGTCGTCTGCGGCTGCGGGGGACTCCTCCTCCACAGGAACGGCATCCTCACCCGTAAGTCTGACTCTGCATTAGATCAACACTCACCCTCTCTCCAGCAGTGACTGACGTGGAGTCTATTTTCTCTCCCTCACGTCTGCGACTCATCCATCAGCAGGACACAGAGGAAGGTAAGAGCTCTGATTGGATTAACACTGATGTGAACAAACACTCGCATCTTACACACCGAGGGCTGCGGGAGGGAGCTGGTTTTGTTGTTGCGACTGCACCCGTGTGCTGAGTCAGGACCAAGCGGAGCGACGGCACAGTTTGTTTAGATGCAGGAGGGAAGGAAAGGTTTGTTGCCAAATGTTTGAAGCTAGTTTTGAAACAAAAAGATTGAAGGAGGAGAAACAATCAGAGGCACATAATTAGAGAATAATTACTCAGCGAGGAGGACAACATTGGCAGCAGAAGCGACTGCAGGCAATTAAACTGATTGGACGGGTAATTTGAGATGGATTATTCAGATATTAAAAGACGAGGCTGTTTGTGCAGTTGGTCGCGAACATGAGTGGGCGTGGGGGAGGGTCCGGATACCCGGCTGGTCGTCCAGCTAGAAGCCACAGGAACCTGGTTTTGCGTCCTCGCGTGCCTGGCCCGACTTCATTTGATTACTGGCCCGTTGCTGCTGTGAGTCAACGTGGAGCCTCTCCTCTCCTCTCCTCCGAAAGCTCTTTGTCTGGGTTAAAGTCTTGACGCTTATCCCACTGATCTAACTGGAGCTGTCAGTGTCAACTTCCTATTTATAGAACAGGCTTTCTTCACAAAGACAATGTGATGCACTGATAGCAGGCAAAAAAAAAGCAATTACAGAGGAGGAAGGCAGGAAAAATGGAGGACACAATTATTATTAGCCCTGTCTGTAAAATGAATCGTACTAAAGTTTAGCAGAAAAATTGACAAACTGAACAAAATAATGTCTCAGAATTCATTTCATTATTTCATATGTACAAACTGAAATTAAATAGGGAGAAAAATCTTGTAAATAATATAGTAAAAATGCCAATTTTACTCTATTTGATCATTCTTAAAGATTAGCTTTTTTAGCTTATAGGCTAAAATATTTTTTAAATATAAAATTATAAAACACTTTTAGAACATCAAGGCTGGTTTTTGTTGTCTGGGAGCCAAAAAATGCTTTAAAAGTTTGAGTTTTTCTAAAACGTCTAACATAAAAAAAAGGTTTGAGACGAAACTGCTTGTAAAAAATCCACCAAAGTTTGTTTTAAAGGCAGTTTGGAGCAAAGCTGGTGTGCTCTCCTCCACATGTTCTGACAGTTTCTACAAGTTGTTGAACCAATTCAGAAGAAGTTTGACTCTCTTTGTCTTGTTGGGTTTCTGTGGTCAGTGATAAAGAAAAGTCTGAAGAAGAATCTCCTTCAGGACATCCAGAGGTTGAAGCGCAGCTGTGGTCTAAAGTTCCTGGTCTTCCTTGATGAGTTTAAGTCAATGTTGAATCAGTTTGATGTGATTTTGTGTTTTCCTCTGGCTTTGTAAAACTACGGTCCATGTTCAGTGCACGGTTGGTAGTTGATCAAAGTTTTACCAAGAGCCAGGCCACACCCCCACCTAATTCTGATTGGTTAGTAGACTTTTAGGGGGTGTTTTGTGAGCAAAAACTGTCTCATATCCAGAAACATGTCTGTTAAAACTCTGCAAACCCGAAGATGGGCATGATGCCTTGAGGGTGTCCTAAGGTGTCGCCACACTGAAGGAAGGCATTGTAAAACTGAAAAAGCTGCTCTAGCTAAAGGCTTTTTATAGAGTCCCAATAATGAGTGTTGATGTCCAGAGAGGTGCTGCTGCCAGAGACATGGCCTTCTGTCTGACCCCCATCAGGTCCTCCATCGCTGGTACCTTCAGATCCTGGACGTTCCTGAGATCGCTCCACATTCAGAGATGTTGTTTTTGTTGAAAAGTTATGTGTTAAAAACCCATTGAGACCACAGTCTTTTTTTTTCCAAGGGTGACCTGGCCAAGAGGTTAGCAGCACACGTCATAAAATAATTTATTTTAAAAAGTACATAACATTGTTATACAGGTGTAACAGGTTTAAACAGTCAAGCTTCCAGGCAGTGACCCTGACTATAACTCCATGATTTAGTGAAATTACAAGTGATCAAATGAAGGAACAGAGAATGGTTGTGGTACAGCTAGCGACTAAAAAGGTAATGTTTAAAAACATAAGCATCGATCAAAGGACTTGGTAACACGGTTTGTTGCGGTTGAAATGAAGGATCTTTAAAAGAATGAGTCCTGGCAGTAATAATGAACTTGCTCCATGAGATGATCTTGAAACAACAGCACTGTGGGTCTCTAAACAGGAAACATACCTACATGTTTTGTGAGAAACCTTAAGTAACTAGAAGTTGAATTGGCCAACAACCATTACTACAGTAACCACTGACACACTAAAGTTAGCCCACTTGCCTTTTTAAAATTTCAGATGAAGTTTGACTTCTTTTTCTTTTGTTGGTTGTTGTTGATTGAAGAAAAGTTTGATCCAGAAGGATAGGTTTTAACTGTGGTGCTGATGATGATGATGGTTGATCCCCCCACTGATCCTTCATCCTGGCTCCCTCCTGCCGTACCAGTAGTTCATTCAAACAGGCATTTATCCGTGCACGTCTGGTTGCAGTAGCTCATCAGAGCGTTCCTGTTCCCCAACATCTGACTCTGTCCTTGTTGATGAGCAGACACAGCTTCATTATTCTGTCTCACTCATTGTGTTGCTCAGAGGTTGGCACCAGGAGTCGTACCCCTCATGTACCAATGTGACTTTGGTGAGTGGGATTTAGAGTCTGTTTGGACAACTTGTCCAACTTATATAACGTGGTATTATTTTGTCTTTTTGGTGGACGTTTTAGTTTTGCTTTGTTGTGACTTCTCCCTCTAATTCAGTTAGTTTTAATAGACTATTAAAGTGAGTTTGCTAGTTTTATTAGGTATTATATGTGTTTAATGTTTAGTTTTCATGAGATCAAGTATGTTTAATTTCCCTGAAGGAATCTTCCCACGGGATCTTTAAAGTTGTATCTAATTTAACACACAGAGAAAGGCTTGTGAGGCAGAGGCACCAGTAAGATCCAGTGCCACAGGAGAAGTCTGAGATAGACGTTCTCTCTTGATCTGCAGAACTGCAGCCGTGTCTCATTAAAGCCACTCTGTTGACTGAAGTGAAGAAGTGTGTCGGTGACGTCAAACAAACTGTCTGTACCATCAGGCTGATGTGTCAATGACACACTGACCTCCAAATGAGACACAAGGAAGCTGTTTCTGGAGGACAGTAGGAGGAAGGTCTGCTGCATTTTGAGTGAAGTACTGGTTCTTATATCTCAGATCCAACATTGGTGCCATACAGTACTGGGGTTCTTCATCAACATGAGCAAATAACCACTTGTAACAGGATGTCCTCTGATGTTGTCACTCCCTGGTCTGTTGGAACACTTTTCTGAAGCAGGTGCACCCAGAATTTGATGGAGAGGCTCACATCTTAGCTGTGGCCTCGCCCTGTTTTTCATCAGCTCTTCACATGGATGGAGGATGGTCAGCATATTTTCCACCAGGCTCCATTGGTGGGCGTTGAGCAACTCCTTGTTGGAGTCGTGTTTGTGGCGCTTGCAGCCGTCCTTGTACCGGTGGATGCTACTGGTGCGTGTCTAAAATGTCCAACAATCAATCTTGTACCCGATGGCAACAGAGTCGGCCCCAGCTTTTTGACTCAGGGTGGGCCATGCAACCCTGTGTGGGTGTGTGTACTTGTGTTTATTACCTTTTTAGGACAGTTTCTGGTATACACACCTTCCTTGTCAAGACCAGTGGTCCTTATGGGGAACCAAAGACCAGTCCTAATGTGGTGGAACTCCATTTTTGGGTTGGGGTTAGGTTTAGGGTAAGGGGTCTGAGTTAAACTATGGAAACACATGGAAGTGAATGGAAGTCAATGAGTGGTCCTAATAAAGATAGAAATACAAACGTGTGTGTGTGTGTGTGTGTGTGTGTGTGTGTGTGTGTGTGTGTGTGTGTGTGTGTGTGTGAGCGAGCCTTGTATAGTTTTAAAGTGCCTGTGACACAAATATCCATGAAATACAAAAAGTCAAAGAAAAAAAATATATATATACTGTATATTTGAGAAACTTGGCATAATACACATGATTTGATCCATTATGTCACATAATTGGCCTATTTTCTCTTGAATTTTGCTCAGCTAAAGGGAAACAGGAAGTTACATCAAAGGGGAACTCTTTGAGAAAGAAAACTGCCTGGTTTTCTTTATTGAAACAATATTATTTGAACTATGACTCTTTCTCATCTCTCTCTATGATAATGAATAAAATAATATAAAGAAACATCAGATTCTTCTCTACAGTCTGTGCTGTTAGCCATTATAGCAACGCTCATTCAGACATTCCCCTTTGACATCACTTCCTGTTTCTTCACGTTAATATCTCAACAACTGTTTATCTCAGCGGCATGAAATCTTATTTACAATATGTTATGAATATTATCTTCCCAAAAATACATTTATATTTATTATAAGATTTTGATGTCACAGCACAGGCACTTTAAAGTCTGTATCCAACAGCAGCTCTCTGGTAAGCCTCACCACTGGATCTAAGTCCCTTTGGCTTCTTGAAGGCCTGCTTGTCAGCAGCGTGGGCGTCCTCGTACGCTTCCAACACAGAGTTTGTTCGCTGAACGTTCAGCAGAACACAGCGGCACCGGCGTGTGGAGGCGAACGCACTGACTGCTCCAAACTGCCTGAAGAACTTGTCCAGGAGTTTTCCTGGCTTCTTCAGGTGGAAAGTTCCCGATGTTTGCTCATCAGATCATAGAGGTGGTTTGTTGTTTGAAGGAGACCTTTTTCCCATGTTGGACCTGAAACAACAGCTGCAGGATGGTAGGCCAGAAGGCACCAGATAAGAATGGTTTCTAACACTAGGGTGTTGGTCTGCTGCATGTGATTGGCTGCATGGCTTCATTACATCATTCAGGAACATGTGGTTTAGTTTACTGCCAGTCATTTCAAAAGGAGTGAGTTAAAATATAGTTTAGATTTGTCACTAATGCTGGACTAATCTGGGGTCTTGTGTTTGCAGTCTGGATGGTATTTCAGCTGTATGATGCAGATCAGTGCTATAAACGCTGCGGGTGAGTCTGTAGATAATTAGCACTGCGCTCCTCAAGCTTAGATCCAGTCTTTTACAATTAGCTACTTTTCTGTGAGGCTTTGTGTTTTCCTCCACCAAGCATTATTTCTGTCGTTACTCCACCTCGCTTTGTCCTGAAACGCTGACTTAAAGGTGTAGTCCGGTCAAATGGTAACTTATCAGCCAAGAGGAAGAGTGCGAAAGAAATGCTAAAGTGTTCTCCATGGCTGATAAGGTACTGACTGTTAGATAAACATCCCTCTGACTCCCACGTCTCCATATCTTCAAGCTCTTGGGACGTTGTGCACTGACTGTGACTGCTGAAGACACATGTTTACCACAGGCAGAACGTCAGGGTCATCCCTCCATCCAAACAGGTGCTAATGTTTGTTGGACCAAAACCAAAAGTTTTTGTGTCCTTGAGTGGTAAATAGTTCAAAGGTGGCAAATCTCACAGGATTTTCTCTAAACAAATAGTTTAACTGTTTTATTTTATTTTTTCCTCTGTGGAAAAAATAAAATCTGGGCTGCACACAGAACCATTTGTGCAACAGATGGACATGTGTCTTGATATAATTTATCACTCAGACAAAAACTGCATCTAATCCTTGATGAGGACCCAGATCTCTTTAAATCCAAACATGAGGTGGGAATCCCCTGTCAAACCCTTTAAATTAGTTGTAACATTAGACTTTATTTGATAAACATGTATTTTAACTGTAAAATAAAGACTGTAAAAATAATGTAGACTGTTTAGTTTTTATCATTTTAAAAATATATTTTAACACGGACGGAGCCATTTTATTTACATGCAAAGCATTCTGGGT
The DNA here is from genome assembly GCA_032275365.1 of Anablepsoides cearensis. Classification (NCBI taxonomy): domain Eukaryota; kingdom Metazoa; phylum Chordata; class Actinopteri; order Cyprinodontiformes; family Rivulidae; genus Anablepsoides; species Anablepsoides cearensis. Next base: position 3,328,919 of record JAUBOC010000097.1, on the reverse strand, counting down.
AAATTATGACGTCAACTAGTTCCTCGGTGTGAGGCTGCTAACAGCTATATCCACCCTGAAGGTTAATGTTGGACAATATCTGACGATTGTCTCTTTTAAATAAAACCAGAGAGAGTTGACAGAGAGGAGAACACAAAAATGACTCAGCCTGCAACTGAAAATATAGATGGAGGACAACAGAGCTGCTTCATGAAGGAAGAACCTCAACTTAGCCTGTTAGCCTTCACGCTAGCGCCAACGCTATATTGCCTTATATGTATTAGCTCAGTGCTAGCTCGACAAACAAGCTAAACTGAGGTCCTCCATCAATATTTTCAGCTGCAGGCTGAGTCATTTTTGTGTTCTCCTCTCTG
>JAUBOC010000097.1:3267893-3281359 GCA_032275365.1 Anablepsoides cearensis | reverse complement strand
GAAGGCTCTGGAGGAGATCTGTATGGAGGAGTGGGCCAAAATCCCTGCTGCAGTGTGTGCAAACCTGGTCAAGAACTGCATGCTTTGCAAGTGGGAAAACCTGAAAAAGTCAACAGTGTATCAAATACTTGTTTTCCCCACATCGTGACCTCTGACCTCATGACAGGAAGCTCCACCACAACACCGATCTTACCGTGGACCAATCATTAGTCTGTTTGTGCCTCTCCAAGACCACTAGATACTTGGACAAGAACCTCCCTCAACCAAGAGGTAACAGTCCGCCTTTTTTTTTTTTTTTACAGTTGATGTTTATTCACATGTACCTGTTTGTCCTTTATTTGATCTTCTTTGGATGTTCCTGGGTATCACTTGATGTCCTTTCAAGTCAACTGAAGGCATCATCTTAAAATAGTTTGATGAGGATCAATTTTTTATTTACATTATCCCACCTCTGTCAGTGTTTGCCCCAGGGCAGCTGTGGCTACAATGTAGTTTGCCATCATCAGTGTGTGTGCATGGGTGAAACGTCTGTAAGTGTACAGCGCTTTGGGGGTCTGGAAGGACTTAGAAAGCGCTATATAAGTTCAGTCCATTTACCATTTATTTACCATTATCTGGACCTTTGGGTGGCATGGCTGCTAGAACTGTCGTCTCACAGTGAGATGATTGGATGGAATCCAGGCCTGGGCGGAGTTTGCTTTATCCAGGTACAGGACCAGAAGCATACATGTTAGGTTAACTCTATTGTCTCTAAGTGTGGCCCTGTGATGGACTTGTGACATGTCCTGGTTGGACAGGAGCAGCAGCGACGGCAGTGACACAGAAAGGAGGAAGCGGGTAGATGATGGCTAAAAAAAACCCCAATACAATCTGACAGCTTTAATTAGTAAAAACAATTTATGCTATTAAAAAAGCCAAACCTCTTAATTAAAGTTCGAGAATGTTGCTTTAGGCTTACTTCTGAACTCCTGTCATCCGGCAGCTGATGAGATGATTCACATTGACTGACAGAACTTCTCAAACTGAAAATCATGGAGGAATATGTAAACACAACCCAGACAGTCACTAAAACATCTACATTCTGCCAATTCAGACCACTGCATGTCTAAATTTGTCTTGTAATTGAATATAAGTGAAAAGGCATTATACATTTTGTAAAATTATTGTCAATCATCCAAAAAATAAATAAAAATGCAGAAATAACTCATATCTTTTAATAATTTTTCTGTTTTTCTTCTCTTTTCATGCAATTGTTGCTGAAATAAAAATCCTGTTTCAGCTTTTTGATGAGGTGATTTAAGACACAGACACAAAGGTGTTTAAATATATAGATTTTATATACATATATTCATGTGGATGACTAGAAAAGTAAACACTATATTCTTACATGGGATTGTTTCAACACAGTCACATCCCTCAGTTAAATAGTAATTTGATACAAAATTACTATAATAAATAAAACTCATCTGATTGCTTCTGTTATTCTTTTTTAAATTCACACATCAGTCGTACAAACAATAAATTACAAGTTCAGTGCTGCGTCACTCAGTGAGACGATTCCACAGCAGAGGAGCTGAAAGATGTTTGTGTTACAGAAACATTAAAAGTTGGATTGTTTCATGGCATTTATGTCTCTACGTTTGTCTTAATTATGATTTAGGGCTGAACATTGTGTCAAAACTGTAATGCTTTTGCAACATCAATGTCAGAAAAAAGAAAAACAAAATACAGACAAGACTTTTGGCCATTTAGATGGGCTGCAAGTAGATGAAAAAACACATAGAAAAAGAGCTAATTTTCACTTGGAATCACCTGGAACAAACAAGCTCCTGGAAAAAGTCATAGATTTGGCCCACACATGCAACAAAACAATTCAGAGAAAAAAAGAATAAAGAAATTGTTGAACAAATTATTAGAAAATGATCAAAATTTCTTACAACACAAGAGAAAGGCGACTAACTCTAGGTAGCTAAAAACCTTTGCAAACCAGGGGCGGCACCATGATGAGGGGCCAGAGGGGGCAACGGTCACCCCTAAAACCTTGGTGCCCCCCCTCCCACACACAAACACACTGGCCAGACAGTTTGGTCCTCAAATCCCAAGCTTTTGCTTGATGTGTGTTTCTAATTTCCCATAGCTGTTTAGGATTGATGGAACCTCAATCATAAAAACAATCAGTGTTTTCTGGTATTAGGGGTTAAAAACCAAAATATAAAATCTAGTCCCCCTGTATTGCTGTTTTTATCAACCTAAATATAACAACATAACGAATTACCTGGAATTCCATTTTGGTGCCACCCCAGATTAAAACAACTCTGGAGATGTCTCTGTTGTAAACATTTTGAACCATATTCGACTGAGAAATGGGCCTGTTGCTGAAGCACGTAGAAAGTGTGGCTTTACTGCAGTTATTGTTGTAACAATTAATATTATCAGGATGGAACATTTCTTAATTTCCTGCAGCTCTAAGGTTTACAGATATAATTTGTTCTTTGAGCGTGGAGCCGTGTTCTGACCAGAGTCGTGTTTCGTCTCGTTTTCTTTCTTTTTTTTTTCCATTGTTGCCAAATAGGTGAGGAAAACATAAGCCAAATATCTGAACACAATTACAGGAAGGTGTTTAACTCACTTAAATGTTTCTGATTCTGTGGCTTGTTCTTTGAGAGCTGAGGTAATGTCGCCGGGTCTACTCTTTATATTTTACACCAATAAACTAACTTTTTATAGAAGACTAATATAAAATAAGCTCTTAAAGAAGATCTGAATGCGTTTATTTTTTACAGATTTTCAAAATAAAAGGTAGGAATGCAAAGACAAGTGAGGATTTTTCTCCTTTTTAGTGTTTAAAGGATTATTCAGTAATAAAAACTTTTTTTTTTCCTGAAGGAAAAGTGGAAAAAAAGTGAAAACATTCAAGTCACAAATTGTCACGTCACTTAGTTTTACACGAGATGAAGCAGAAAGATGTAAAATAATCAAACATTAAAAACCAAACTGCTGTGAAATAATAAAAAACAACAATCCAAATTAAAGACACACAAAACATAAAAAACATAGAAATTTTATTGTCATAAACTCTGTTTTACTTTAGTGTTTTTGTTCATAAAATGTTTGAAATTTGTCTTTTTGTGTTTTTCCTCAAAAACATTTGAATGTTTCTTTAGTCTTGTTCAATTTTTCACCTGAGGCAAAACAGGAAATACATTTTCTCCCAAAAGGAAAACTTAATTATGTATAAAACTAATTCAAGTTTAGCGTTTTCTAACCTGACTCTACCTTTTCAGCTTTTCTTTACTTTAGCATCCAAGATGCTTTACATGTAAAAAGAAAATGACAGCTGTGTGAATGTTCAGCAGCTAAACTAACCTGGGAGTCGTCTTTAAGCTCCGTACATTTTAAGAAGCGTTGTGTTTCTGTCGTCAATGATTATTCAAGTCTGGACGAGCCAAACTTGTGTCCTTGGGGTACAAAAATTTCTTCCCTAGTTGTTTCTGAGAAGAATACAAAAAAAACAAAAAACAAAACAATACAAAAAAAAATGAACATGAAAACTTTGAATGCTGACTCAGCATCAGTGCGTCTGAGTCTGGTCCTCGAACAGAAACTAGTTACATCCTGATCATGAGATTGAGGATTTTTGGTGGTTTTCAGTCGAAAGATTAAAAAAATTCTTATTATCAGAAAAACAGCTGACTTTAATCTAGATCAGCGGTCCTCAATTCTGGTCCTCGAAGAGCCACTGTCCTGCATATTTTAGTTGTTTCCCTGCTCCTTAGTGGGTCTTCAAGTTCCCCAGCAGCCCAATAATAATAATCACTCATTCATTTACATCAGGTGTGTCAAAGCAGAGAAATGTTTCAAATTTAGTGGTTTCTATCAACAAAAAACTTTGTAACCCAGTTTTATTCAGTCAAACAAGAGATCAGGACACATATAATCCTAGGACAAAAGGGAAAAATCTTAAATTTGAGACTTTTCTCTGCTTCAACATGTGAACTAGTGATTATTGGGTCTCTGCAGAACTTGAAGAGTCATCACACATTCAGGTAAACGGACCAATCTGAAAGTTGGAAATAACTGCTCATCTGCATGGATTTTAATAGAAAAAGGCCTCACTTGGGTCTAGCTTATGTTTTTTTCTAAAAGACGGACAATGTTCCAGTGAGTTCATATCTTCCAACATTCTTCCAGCATTCTTTGGGATTAACCGTACAGCACTTTGACTCTGGAGCAGAGCTACCACGGCGTCGGCGTCGAACATGAATAGTATCAGGTGCCTCCCGTCGTTCGGGGCTCTTGTCTCGAACAGAGATGTGTGAATTGAGCGACAGCGACACATGGAAGCATTAAAAAGACGAGCATGCCATCACGAGTGCGAGACGTACTGATCCTCCGGGGTTTGGAGGCTGGAGTAAAGACAAGTCAGTTGTTGTTTGTGTGGAAAATACATGCATCTTCAGTCAGTAATCCTTTGTTCTGTTTGTGTTCTGCATAGCTAGAAGGACTCCAGGTCATTCTTCCGGCACGTTATCCTGTACATCTGTGCTGGACGATCTCTGAATCTCCTTGTGTCTGGTTCTGGAATCTCGTTCAAGACTTTATGTGTTAAGCTCATTGGTTCACGAGTTCTACATCCAACGCTTTGGATAATTTCAGACCTACAGGTTAAAAACAGCCCGCCCACCCTCGCCCGCTGCTTCAGCATTTCCTGACCTGACAGTGTCTGAAGGCAGAGGGGCGGGCGTCCAGAATGCAGCCCTTGGACAGTTTGCCGTTATGGTCCTTACACTGCACCGTCCGGCTCTGCCAGCCCGTGTCGCAAGTCCTGGAGCACGCCATCCAAGGGCCGGTTACCCACCTGGGCCCGGGAGTTGGGGTTGAGGGACTGGGAGTAGTAGGCGTTTCTGGGACCACGGAGGGGGCGGTAGAGGAAGATGTAGTGGTGCTGATCGTGGTGGTTCTGGAGGTGGTTCTGGAGGTGGGAGATGACGCTGTTGTGGTGGTGCTCTGCGAAGGGATCGACTTTGAAATCAGTGGCTGCTGGGGAGCCGTCAGCCGCGGCATAAAGAAGCTGTAACGAACGTCCAGGGGCTTTTTGGCGTCCGTTGCTAGAATCTGGATCATCAAAGATTCTTTCAGAGCCCCGGGCCCCATGCTGTGGAGCCCCTCGTCGTGCTGGCTCCAGCCGCTGTAGTTGAGCAAAGAACCGTTGAGCGGGATGATCGTCTCTGAGGTGGAGATCATGAACTTGCCGTTTAGGAGGTAGTCGCCGTTGGGTCGTCGGAGGGCCAGGTAGGCGGTGAAACGGGTCTGGTCTTTGGCCTTGTACTGACGGACCTTGACGTGGGTGGAGCCTGCGGGGATCTTCACTACGTCGGTGTAGCCCTTGCTGTTTGGTAAAACAGAGCAGAAGAAGAGTCAGATCGGTGTCTCATACATGATGCTCTTCATCATCGCTGGCTAAAATTTAGTACCGCTGAGGTAAGACTGATCAGAAGTGCCAAATGAGCTCATAGAGAAATGTGGAAACACTTAAGGTCCAACATCCTACAACTAAGGCTGTTTGGAGAAAACAAACAGGAGTTGTACGAGTTAACTCAAAAGTTAATAACAAGAACATCAGTTCAAAACGTCACTTCATTTTCTTTTAAACTCCTGACCTAATCAGCCGTCTGAGTAGGGATTCAGAGGCTTGAGCCATCATGAAGTGGGTTCTATGGTTCATTTGGAGCAATAAACTTTAGTGTTGGTTATTTACTCAGATTTCAAGACTTGGACCTCCTTATGTATCTCTTATCGTGTTGATTAGAAACAGCTTCTCAGCTAAGTTTCATACTGGTAGGATTGTTAGTGAGGCATTTAGGGACATCTGTATTGTTTTTATTGGACTGTGACTTTTGATAGTAAGTTGAAAACACAAAATATACAAATTCTCACTTGGACTTTCAATGAATTGCTGCACAGGACATATTTGGCGTTTATATGTATTTGCAAATAAATTTGCCCAACATTACTGCAAATGATGTTAAATGTATTTGTTGCAACTGAGTCACATTGATTGCAGTTCTTTTTCTTTTGAGTCTGACAAAAACTCACAGTTGTCTCACATTTCTTTTCCGGGTCCCACCCTGGACTTGCCTGTGGTCCATCACATGGACACGTAGAGACAAACAACTACTCAACACTCTCGCTCACCCCTAGGGTCAATTTAGAGTTCACAGTCAATCTAAGATGCACATATTTGTGGGAAGAATCCGGAATACACAGAGAAAACCCATAGGTGCATGGGGAAAACATGCAAACTCCACCCAGAATGACCCTGTGATCTTATGGCAGAGAGCCGACAGCTCTAACCAGTGCGTCACCCAACAATTTTATACTCACACAGGATACACAAGATAATTTGTTTCATTAATTTCTTGAACATGTTCAAAATTCCTGTAAAAGGAGAGCTTGTCTTTAAAGCAGAACCAATGAAACAGAGAACCCTCACAAATGTTTTGAGACGTTTTGGAAACACCCCCCTTCACGAATAATGTTCATATTTTAAACCTGAGAGTGATAAACGTGAGAATTAGGCGATACTCTGGGAAATAAAGTGTGAGTCAAAAGACTCAGGACACCCTTTAATTACAGAAACAAAAAGGACTATCAAATATCTGAATACTCCAGCAAGTAATGAGTGAGGAGGCCTATCTTTTAGGCCAGTGATTCTCAACCAGGGGTACAGGAGCATATTACAGAGGGTACATGGAAAAATATCCCAGATGTGTAAAAAAATTAATTGCAGAATGTCACAGAATTAGCTCATTTGGGTAAATTTCTGATGTATTTTGGATGCTGCTGCTTCCTGCACCTGCCATTACCTGGTTTATTTATTTACTTACTTATTCACTTTCAAGACAAAGTTTTAAACTTTGTTTAATTTGAGTTGAAAAGAATAAAATGCCTGAGAATTAAACATTCTAGGGAGTTAAATAAACAATTTTCATTTACTAATCAGTTGTTGTACATTATAGTTTTGAAGAATCATCATTACATTTGATTGAAGAGGTACAAGTGGTATGACTAAATGGCTCAGGTTGGGAACCACTGTTTCAGGCCATGGCCAGAACATGGTTGCCATCTTGAAAAAGGTTTTTCCAAAGATAGCCCCCCCTCATCCATTCCTTGTTGGGATATTCAAATATTTCCTTTTCTTTTGTTTCTGAAATACAAGGGTGTCCTACAGCTTTTGACTCACCCTGTAGATAGTTCACCTATTGTGTAGAAAAAGAAGTGCAGTGAGTGTGGTGCATTCAAAACGTCTGTAAAAATGGCAGCTCTACTATCCTAGTGTCACGTCTCGCTCGTGACAGAACTACCGGACTTGATAACAATAGAAAGGTAACGCTTGGACTTTCTCAAAAGCTTTGGAAAAGCAGCATTATGATGTTTTTTAAAGGATATATATCAGTATTTTGAAGACCTACCTTCTCTTTGTGAAGTTCCCAGCCACCCGTACACACCCCGTGCTGTCCCCTCCACATATACCACACTTATCAAACTGGAGCCGGGAGCCGATGATGCCGTCACAGCCCGTCCTCACACATTTCCCCTTCACACACACCGAGCTGCTATGAGGGCGACACTCCGTCCCATCGATTACCTGAACACAAAAAGCAAACACAGTCTCCAACATCCTGTCTTTTGATTTTTAGCCTCACACCTGAGCCGCGCAGCTTACTAACCCGTTGAGAGAACACCACATAGTAGCCCGTTCCTTTCGCTCTGCAGGTTAACTTGCACACGTCTTTGGGGGAAACTCCGGCATATTTCGGCAGCCACTCCACAAACGTCTTCGTTCCTTTCGGATCCGTTTGGGGACCGTTGCGGACTTCGCACTGCTCCTGGCGGAAACTCTTACCTGCGGAAGAGTACCGTTGTAGGACGTTAGCAAAAGACGGGAGGGTTTTTATTCCCACAATCACCACTGCGTTCTCTTACTTCCTGCGGGGCACGGAGTTACGTTGCAGGATCGGTAGATGGCTCTTTTCCCCGTGCAGTAGCGCCCATTGTTCCGTGGCGCGGGGTTGTTGCACAGGCGCTGGGCGAACTGGACACCTCCTCCGCAGGTCCTCGAGCACGAACCCCAAGAACCCCAGGAACTCCAGCTGCCATGGTTGGACACCTTGGTGGGGAGAAGAGTCAAGTATTATGTGAAAAGTAGAGGGTCGTGTAGATAATCTGAGATAAAAGAGGGAAGTCTGAAGGATGGAGAGGGAGGTGAAGAGAAGAACAGAAGCAGACTTTCTCACATGGCGTTAATATAAGCCATCACTGATGAAAATGACTGGATAAGTAGAGCTCAATATTTACAAAAGTTTTAAATTTTTCTTTCATGTCTTTAAAGCACTTCTTTCTGTTGCAAAATGTTTTTAAATCCAAAAGGCAAACTGCACAAAATAAAGACTCAGAAGTCTAAACTGGAGCGGGGAGGCTTATGTTATGAGCTGCACAGTGAAAAGCAGTGAAAATGAAGCCGTTTGGGCAGCATCCACCCGTGCAACAGTCTGCCAAACACCATGTGACAAATAAATATTTTCCGCCTTAGTGCTTTCTGACTTTCAGCGTTCCCTCTTTGCTCTCCATCGCAAGCCTGCCAAGAGCAGATCCGCTGTCTTCAGAGATAAATTTAATTTAGATGCGTACAGATTAGGCCACTCAGAGAAACCTTTTCAAACCGAACCCCCGAGGATTCTACTCACCGAGTAATGCTTCTTTCGGGTCTTGTCCACGCACTTTCCCTGCAGGCAGATCCGACCCTTCCCGCAGGGCGTCCCCTCCACCGCCGGCAGCTTCTTGGTCAGACACACCATCTGTCCCTGGCGGATCACGGCGCACCACAGCCGAGCGCACACGTCCATGCCGGGGCAGACCGTGTACTCGGGCCCGAAGGCCAAGCGGCACTGGCGCACGGCGTCGTAGCTCTGGCCGGGGAGCTCCTCTGGACCCAGGAGGGGCTGGCGAGGGGTATCGAGGAGACATTCGGCTGGAGGAGGGGCACAGGAGGTGTGAGCTTTAAACATCATCCACAATAGCTTGATTTTATTAGCGGGAGACGAGTTGTGCTTGAAAGTACAACCAATTCCACCAAAGTGGATTCATGTGGCGTTAAAACCACTCCAATGTAAAAAACTCATGTAGACACCATTTTCTGAACCTGCTTGGCTTCATTTGGACTAAATGATATTAGTGGTCCTCAAAAGGTCCACTATCCTACATGTTAAATGTTTTCCTGCTCTCCAGAAGGGCTTCAAGTTCTACAGAAGCCTGTTAATCACTTATTTATGCAGATCAGGTGTGTTGAAGCAGAGAGAAACATTTAAAACAGGGTTCAGCCCGCCAATTGGTTTATTCATCTCTTAAGTCCAAGCCCCCAGTTTTCTACTTCAATTACTACACATTCTTTTAGTTAAACATAGACATGTTTGGTATCTACAGAAACATCAGAATCTTGGCTTCTATGCATACTCAAGACAGTTACAACTACAAGCAGTTGAAAATAAAACTATGAAAGTGAAAATAAAATTGGTTTAAAAATTTGGCAGAGATTTTAAAATAATATTTGTGTCAATAGGAGGCATAATGTGTTATTTAATTATCACTACTTTTATAGGGTTCTGTATGTTGTATTCATGATTAAATGCAGCAAAATAAAATATTTCAAAGTTAACAGATCTTTGTAATTCTTGATTTATTTACATAATAACTTTAATTGCTGGATGTTCGGCCCCTCAGCTGTTGACCTGCAGTAACTGTGGCCCCTGGAGCAGTTTAGTTGAATAGCCCTGATTTAAAACATGCAGGAAAGTGGTCTTCGAGGACTGAGGACCCCTGCGTCAGTCTGATCAACAATACATCTGTTTCTCCAAATGCAGGTAATTCAAAAAGCTACCTACAAGTAAACCCCCCCCATTTGGTATCCTTTCCACTTTAAAAAATCTGAGCTTTCTCTTTAGGGTGCATCAAACTAGGCAATAAATACTGTTTTAAAGTGATGCCATCAAAGGATGGGTTTTGGTGCTAAATTAGGCCTTCATATAATTTTGCACAAAACAGATGCACCGCAATAAAGGAAGAGGGGAAACCTCAAACATCCCAGCCCTTTAAATTTCTGTAACTTGGACTTCTATAAAAAAAATCCTGGAGCAACGGCAGGAGATACTGCCAAGCCTAAAATTATACTGTTGGAACATGAATTATGCCGAGAGCCTTGGAGCTGCTGAACAGCAGTGTTTTATGCGTGTCATGAATGAGGCTGCTTGATGAAACCGGACCACAAAATGACTCAGTTTGATCTCTGGCTGCCCTCCTTAAAGAAGATAATACCTCCTGTAAATAGCTGTCTATTAATAGAGATTATAGCTTTTTATGGTAGCAGAAAGCTCTCAGATGAGAAAACAGGCTTGGATGCAAAGAGTGCTGGTTCAGTTTTTCCCCTAGGCTCTCACCGTTGCCGTCGTCGAAGAAGTCGGTGATGGTGGCCGAGGTGCAGCGGCTCCAGGGCTTGGAGGCGTCGATGGAGGTGAGAATGGATGACATAAGCCGCTTGTCGCTGTTCACGCCGAAGCGCTCCTCGCAGAACTTGGAGTCGTCGTGGGACAACCCGAGAAGGTGACCTGAGGGCGTGAAGGGACAGCGGGCGACATTATTCTATGGAACAAGGCAAAGACTGAGTTGCACACGCAGCCGTCGGGCCGGTGCTGTTCTGAACGAGGCCTTTATGATTCTGTGGGCAGACAGAACCCAGGCCTGACCCTGAGGCACATGATGTGGTTCTGGGAAACACATGATATTTAGAATATGATGCTCTGGTCTGATCAAATGAAAATTTAGTTTTTTGACTAAAATACCCCAAAGATTTCAATTTGAATATAATATAATAATACCATCTTTACAATCAAACACGGTGGTGGCAGCAGCATCATGTGGGGAGGTTTTCTGCTTCCTAAACTGAGGAAAGAGTCTAAATATTATAAGGATAAATTATTTTTAAAAGTGCCATTTTTTTGCACCAAAACCGTAACAAGTTGTAGTGCTTTTTCACTCTGTTACAAATCTACAGCAGAAAACAGTGCTACTCATGGTGCGTTCAAAGACCAGGAACAAAATTTTGAATGTTAGATCAGACGGTAAGCCACTGGTGCATCCTTTAGTATTTTAGTCCTAATCACCTTATGAGCTCCTTTATATTTAATTTTTCTTGGACACCGAGTATGTAGGCCAGCAGTAATGAACCAGTTCTGTTTTAGATCAGCTTCACATCACAACAAAATGTTGAAACTGCAAAAAAGCCTCTGCACCTCTGACAGGACTTGTCCTGAATCTGTTAGCGCAGAAGGAATGAGAAAAGAAAACATACCAGGCGCTCGGGTTATGAGGCTGGATGACGTTAATCCGCAGCAGAGATGTGCTGACAATGTGCATGCCCCGGCCTGAATCTGTTGTTTTATTCTGGTGCCTACCTATCTCGTGTGCGACTGTGAACGCGGCGTGGAGCCCGTCGTCCTCGATGACGGCGCAGCTCCTCTCCGGCGAGCAGATGGTGCCGACGTCCGCCATGCCCAGGGTGTCGCAGGAGTGGTGGCCGCAGAGGTCCTGAACAAAAAAAATACAAGAAAGACATTTTTATTGAAGGGATTTTAAAAGTTTATTAAAAGTGTTTGACTTATTGTTACATCTTGACGTGTGATGCCAGATAACATTTGGTTTATCAGTTTAAAACACAATAAAACACCAAGAACTATTTCCTTTGTAAAATATGCTTTCCATTTAAAATGTTGGGTGTAGATCTGTTAGATTATGTGCCAAACTAAAGGCTTGCGGGCCAAATGTTGCCCATCCAATGCATTTTATGTGGCCTGCCAGAGCAATAAATATGTATTAATGTCTTAAAATGAGCGTAAACTGATTTAAAGCCAGCATTGACCATAGTGTAATATCTCCATTTAGCTGCGTTTTTGCTGGCTACTTTTGCTGCAGCCCAGTTATACTGGGAAGTGGGAACTTCCCACTTACAAGTCGTAAATTTAAACTGAAACACCCCTCTAGCAGGAATTCCCTGTGGGAAAGTGGGAGAATTTAGAAGTCAAGACAGCAGCTACTCACTACAACTCATCGTTAGCTATGTTTACATGCACGAAATTTTTTGATCGGATTGAAATGTATTTGGATTAAATAATCGGAATGAACCATTGCGGATGCACACAATCCGATCATGACGAGTGTTTACATGCACCAGGCTTTTATTCTTAATAGAACCACTGACATGCACAGTTTCTAACTTTCCCTACACAGAAAAAAGTTCTACTTCCGTGATGAACATAAACAAACATCTTCTGAGCTCAGAATCGACCTGCAACAGGTTTTAATAATGGAGACTTTACAGCATTCTCTGTTTCAGCTGCAGCTAACGTGCAGTCTCAGACTTTTTTTTTTTTTTTGAAGCGGCGCAGGCTGTGTGTCTTCTTTAATGAATGAAAACGGGAGGAGAAGTTCTGTGGAGCAGCGTTGCTGTCCCTCCCTCCATTAAAAAAAACAGAAACCGCTGGATGAAAGTCAGCAGACATGCACAGTCAGGTCAGTTTCCACAATCAGAATAAGATGATCAGATTAAGTGTTTACATGCACGTCGTTCGGATTATCAATTGGCATAAAACACCTCTCTTATTCCGATTACAAATTCATTCAGATCGAGCTGAATTGCGTCAGAATAATCCGAATGGTGTGTTTACATGACACATTTTTATTCCAAATGGCCGTTTAATCTGATTACATATGTCCATGTAAACGTAGCTACTGAGTACAACTCAATTTTACTGTATTTCTGTATTATTCCTTTCACATTTAGTCAGTCGTACACATAGTACTTTCCAGTGTTTATGAGAGGATGTGTTAAAACACTGTTTCTCTGCAGGAAATACCACGTAGAGCTCAGTTACTGTTTGTTAGTGGTGCTCAGCCGTAGCAACAAGAGGAGGAATGTGAACGTTTGGTGTTTAGTTGAATTTAAACACGAAATGTCAAAGTTATTTACCACTGGCCATTTAAGGGCTACAATAATGCTCCTGTGGTCCTCTCTGAAGAAAAGTTAGATACCCGTATGTTAGACCAATTGACCGTGCCTGAATATACTGACTTCTGTTGGTTGGAGTGTCTATAATATTGAGCTTTTTATTGACTACATCACTGGCAGACCCTAAAGGAAGTTGACCAGAAAATATTCTGACAGTATTTACTTTATGTAATATTATTCTTAACTAAATAAACATAATTAAATTCTAGTAAATCCAGTTCATTGTCTGTCCGTCCGTTTTCTTCCACTTATCGGGGGTCGGGTCTCGGGGACAGCAGCCTAAGCAGAGAGACCCAGACTTCCCTCTCTCCAGCCACTTGAACCAGCTCCTCTGGGGGAATCCCAAGGT
>JAUBOC010000097.1:3257482-3267793 GCA_032275365.1 Anablepsoides cearensis | reverse complement strand
TTTATGTTTGTGGTTGTAATGTGACAAAATATGGAAAAGTTCAAGGGGTATGAATACTTTTGCAACCCACTGTAGTTCCGATTTAATCAATTTTTGCAAATTCTATGCCAGGTTTACAGATTAAACTGCATCATTTGCTAATCTTAGACATTTATTTTCATTGAGTCTCAGTTCTGATACAACACAAATCGGTGGCGGTGATCCTCAAAGAATTTATAGTTTAAAGTTTTGCAGAAATCTTCACTAATAATAATTATCTAAACTTTATTAGGTTGCTTAATAAAACATTAAAAGCCTTCTGTTTTGGTCTTTGCTCCTGTTATTACTGTGTGAGAGGCATAAATAATTCTGTACGAGAGAAAAAAAATCATGGACAGTGTCCACAGGAGTGGTCTTTACGTCCCTCGAGTGTCTCAGAGTGAGGACTAGTTGTTGTTATGGGAGCTCTCAGGACAGTTGCATAACGTCGACGAGGCAGAGGTCGAGGCTTTGGGATCCCGTCGCTGTCTGCAGGTTGTCAACATACACCAGACGAAGGAACACACGTGTGAAATATCAGGAACATTTAAAACAAACAGAGGGACTAGCTGTGACGGGGGCGAGGGCTGGGAAATGTACATTTCTGCGTACAGGCATGGAGACTAAGTGACATAACTGTGCAGGTACAAGTATTTATTGTGTCTTTTATTTTATTAGTCTCCACAGCTTTACAGCTTTGCAGCTCCAGCCCTTCTTATAGTAAGGCTTTGTCCAGTGTCCAAGCTCGGAACAACACAACCATGCCTCACATTTAATGATCCCACGTACATAGAGAAATACTCAGAAGTGTCCCAAGTACCCTGAATGTCCCCGTTGTTTTGTTACGGCGATGGCATGTGTGGAACTGGTTGACACGATGCATGGGTCAGCTCACTGCGAGCAGAGAGTAATTGGACCCAACCACAAAGAGGCGACTTCCACCCCCCCCCCAACCCCCAACCCTGTGTCCGTGTGGGAACAACGAGCTGATCTGACTCTACAGCAAGATCTAATCCAGAGTCGCTTTAAATCCTCCGATGAAAGAAGAGACATTGTGATGTGCAGACTACCTATATTCTCATTATAAGTGCAGTATTTCTTCCCTGGAAACATTAAGGTGTGCATACTGTGTAGCTGTTACCTCCCCCGCCTCACAAAGTGTGGATTCCTGAAAAGAATGTAAACAAACACATTTCACACGATACCTGCATCTTCTCTTCCCCACTCGCAGAAACGTGGAGAAGACACATCATCAGAGATCCTCAAAGAGAAAAAATAATAATAATGCAGCTTTTTAAATTCCTCTCCCGGAGATCTGATCGGTGTGTGTTTTGACAGGTAGACAGCTCGTCTCGCCTCCAGAGTAAACCAAAAATAATCCCCGTGCCGTGATGGCCTCTAATAGCCGAAGAGTTCAAAGGTTGAGATCGCGACCTCAGAAGCAGAGTGCTAAGTGCTTATTTTACACATTTGACCAGATTTAAAAGCAATTAGGAGATTTTCATTTTTTTTCCTTTCCTGCTGGATGTCAACAGATAAGGATCAACAAGGCAACTTGGAGTGTTTTCCCAGAGGCCTGCCTGGGATTAGAGGCGACGGCAGATAAATTCTTTGGCAGGTTTAAGAGGATCTTCATGAATATTATACACTTTTTAACAGGTGAGCGACATATATAGAGCTTTCCTTAATGGCCTGGCATTTCTTGAAGGAATGTGAGGTGGGAAATAAAGTCAGAGGTCAGACTGAGATGGTTTAAACATGTCCAGAGGAGGGACAGTGGTAGAAGGATGGTAGGGATGCAGCTGCCAGGAAAAAGAAAAAGAAGAGATATATGGATGCAGCTAGAGGACATGGAGGGAGTTGGAGTGAGGACAGAGATGGAGGAGGAAGACTCGCTGTAGCAATGACTTGTTGAAGGAATACACATCACCAATCACCTCTGATGCCATGGTTTTCTACTGAGATAATGGTGACGTGAGCAGCAGAAGTGACAGAGTTGTAGCCATTTTGGTCAAACAGAAATGCAATATTCTGGGATCTGTTAGCACTTAGAGGGTGTGTGGTGAATGATTGTCTGCTAATAACACAGTTGACACCAAACATAAATCTGCTTTAGATGATTACTTTGAGTGTTTAATTTTAATCTGTGCATTGGTTCATGAGGTATTTTGCTAATGCTATAGGAATACTCTCGATAAAGATGGGAGTATTATTTTGTCGTTACATTGAGCCTTGCATGGAGATAAAATGGCAGCGCAGACCAATGATGAGGCAGACTGGTTTGGTCACGTCAAAGCTGCAGCAGTAAGGAGAGAAATTACAGCACCACTTCCTGTCCATTTGTACTTTTTCTGAGCATCTGGAATAATGTTTCCATGCCCGCTTGACCCTGCCCAGCCTTGCCAAATCTAAACACCCAACCATTCCACTTCTCTCTGATTTGGCTTTTTTAGTAACCTCCCTCTAGGGTTAGCGTCAAAGATGGGGTTAGTAAGGGTCCACGAGGGTTTCTGGCTGCAGAAACTGACCTCAGGTATGCTCTGCCTGCTGCCTCGCCAACTATGCACGAGTGCAGGGGGGGGGGAGTCGATGTAACCCGACTTGTGTGAGCCACGACAAGACCTTGCATGACTCGAACACAACCGCAGTCGAAGGCGAAGCTGTCAGACGTCAACCGGAGCTAACCGCCGTGAAGCCACACCCGTGGAGGTGAAGAAAGCGCGTACATCTGCTGCTGCCCTGCGGCTTTGGACTTTAGAATGTGGAGCGGAGACGAAAGAAAGGGAGAGACGAGTGTGGTCCTGGTAATGGCAGGGCTCAGAACGGCGTGGACGTGTGTTTGTTTTCCTGACGGCTTTTTCAGCCTAGCGGAGAGGAGAGCTCCCAGCCTCAGCTGACGAGACTCGCAGTGATGAGAGGAGGAATTCAGTTAGGGCAGAAGCAGACTGCGAGGAAGATCTAATTAAACACTGGTGTCAATGGGTTCTTCTTTTGGGGGGGTGCTGGTGGTGGGGTATTTCTGCAATCGTAGTCAGCAGCTGATTCCTTATCTCATTCCCTGAGAAGAATGTGCATGTTTGAAGGCGAGTGCACGCCTTGGATTTCACACACACACACACACACACACACACACACACACACACACACACACACACACACACACACACACACACACACACTGTGAGGCTGTCAGGGGACTGGGAGGGGTGGGAGAAAGGATGGAGACATGGGAGGCTGCCAAGAAAAAACCCCAGACGCAGGAAATAGTTTTTTTTACGGCTGTTTCTTTGACACTGCCTGTGATGGACGGGTAGGAAGGAGTTTCTGCCTCTGAAGTGGAGACATGGGAAGCAGTTAGACCACGTCAGCTAATTCTTACCCTCCACACCGGACGTTGTTCGGTCGAGCTACAAACTAAACAAACGGTGTCATGTAAAGGTGTGTAGGTTTTATGTTAATGTTTCATTCTTTAACACATCTTGCATGTTGTTATAAAGCTTTTTATGGTGAAAAACAAGAACAAAAAATGGTATTGGTATTGGCTTTTGCCTTTTCTTACTTTATAACTGATGTCATTGATATTTGATAACTGAATCACTTCAAAATGACTATCCCAGGGGTCTGCAACCTTTATAATCAAAAGAGCAATTTGTGCTCCTTGTCTCACTAATAAAATGTGTCCAGAGCCGCAAAACAAGCTACAACCGTGATTATCAACTGGTGGTCCGTGGGCCTTTTCGAGGCCTGTTTGGGAACCTTTACGGTCAGTGGAAGTGACATTATAAAACAAAAAAATATATACTGTTATTATTATTATTATTATATTATTTATTATTATACATATTAAGACAGATAAAAAGACCATATTCATGTAAACAAGAAAAATACTGTATATAGTTTGTACTAAATTTCATAAAAATTTGTACAACTGAATTATTCAGACATACTTTATTTTCTAATTCTTATTATTATGTATTCTTTAAATTATTTAAAAGGTAATTCTGATGAATTTGACAGATCAGACAAAGAAGTTGGGTTATTGAAGTAATCATCAAGCTATGAGCTAATCAACATGTTTTACTTTTTGTATTAGTAGTATTCAGCACATATTTGCGTACAAATTGATTTGTAAAAATGTATTCTGTTATGTTTGGTCACATTTTCAAAGCGCCACTGCAGAGAGACCAAAAAGCCACATGAGGCCCCAGAGCCACAGGTTGCAGACCCCTGGACTAACCCTTTAATAAAACTAACAGAAATTAATTAAAATTAAAGATGGCAGCCACAACAAACTGACTTTAAAAACATTAAAATCCATCATATATGATTCAATTGTTCAAATGTGGAGCTCAAATTTGGCCTGGTAGTAGAGGAGAGTAATCCCTTAGCACGAGATCTCGCGATAACGTGCGAGATGTTGTTATTTTAACTCAATTACCTTTTAACATATAGTTATTTTAGTTTAAAACTCACGCATTGAGTGTGTTTATGGAGTTAAGTGTGTATACAAACTGACGTCATCGTTGCGCGCACGTGAGCGGCTGACAGGTGGGCTTTTTTTCTTGTTTACCTGCCTGGTGAAGAGGATGGCCGCGTCGTGGTGGTGCTGGTGGTCGTCGTCCAGCGGGTTCTGTTGGTTTTGCCACTTGCAGAAGCTCCTTAGCGTGGCCGCCGCGTTCTTGGACACCTCCAGCCCCTTCTCCCTCCCGGTGAGTGTCACCGCCTTCACCACGTTCAGTCGGATGGGGTTCTCGATGCTCGCGTGCCCGTACAGCTTGGAGGCGATCGAGGCCAGCGTCAGCAGGTAGTGGCTCAGGTCCCGTCCGTACTTCTTCACCATGGTCTCGTCCGCCACCAGGAGCAGCTCCACGTGCCTGGCGCGCGACACGGACCTCCTTTTGCGCGCCGCGGCCGCTTTGGCGAAGCGGCTCCACCACCTCCTCCCGTGCGCACCGTGCCCGTCCCGCCTCGCCTTGCCGCGCCGCCGGGCATCCCTGCGTCCCCGGCGGCCGTCGCGCGTGCCGCAGCTCTCGCGCCCCTCGCTCAGCGCCTCGAAGCTGAAGCTTTCGCGCGTGAACGCGTGCAGCGCGCTCTCCGCGTCCTTGTCCTGCAGGGCGCGCGCGTCGTGCTCATGTCCCCCGGCCCTGACGATAGGGGTGATGGTGTAGCGCGAGCGGTTGACGGCGAAGAAGCCCTCCAGACCGCCCCCGCACACGTTCAGCACCGCCAGAGACTCTGGGTTGGAGTCCACGGTGCCCCGGTACGCGCACTCCCGCTGCGCAGGACTCTGACCCATCACCGCGAGCGCGTACCGGGGGCCGAGGGGATGCGAGAGCACCGACTCATCCCGCTCCATGTCCAGCTGAAAGCGCCTCCCATCCAGGTACACCAGGTAGCCCACCTTCCCCCCACCGTTGTAAATCCGGTCTATGGTCCGGACCACCCCGTCTGTCCTCCGGGCGGGTGAGAACAGAGAGCCGCTCGCAGGTGGCAGAAAGAATCCCTGGAAGGTGGACACCCGCCGGGCTCCAAACTCCAGCAGCAGCAGCAGCAGGAGCCAGAGCATGATGCTCCCTCCTGGGTCAGAGCGCCGAGGAGCCGCAGCGGTTCTTCTCACTCCGACCCGAAACGCAGCCGCGCGCCGGCCGAACACACAACTTCAGGCGTCTGTCCCCCCAGAAGGCGCATCCTCTCCTGTCCGGGGTCCAGATCCCTGGCGCAGAACAGCGGCGGCGGCCAGCAGAGCCCAGACCATCGAGGGCAGCAGCGGAGGAGGAGGAGGAACTGTGCGCGCACAGGCTTGGAGAGAGGACTGAGCTGAACTTGGAGAACAAAAACACAAAGTTTGCGCTTAATAGGACCCGGAGAGGAAAAAGTCCTGCCCCCTTTTTTGCGCTCGAGCTCCACTCCTCCACCTCCTCCTCTTCCTCAAATCAGAGTGGAAGACAAGTGGAGGACTTGGACAGTGTCTCCCATCTTCTCAGCAAAGAGAGAGAAAGAGAGAGAGAAAAGAGGATGCAGATCATCGTGAACTTCTCTGCAGGACCAACAGTTTATGAAACAGCCGCCTGGCATTTTTTACCACTTTGACTCTTTTAATAATTGAAAGTGAAGCAGAGTTTCAGCAGAATAGAAGTGGAATAGATAATTCATGACCAGTCCCAAGAAAAACTCTGCTCTCATGTGAGACTTTTAATGGTCTGCATGTGTGTTTGTCTGGCCCTGGTAGCTGCTTTTTTTTAATTTATTTTTTATTCATTTTCCCCCCACTGCTGAAAAGTGATGATGCTTTTGCCATGTCTGTTTATCCATATGTCCGTGTTAGCAAAATATCTCATGAACCAAGGTTTTAATGATACATCCAGAAACCAATACTAAATGTACGTCTATTGGTGGTCACCACAGCTAGTCAAAATTAGACATCTCAAACAAACAAACAAAAAAAGCTATATCTCAGCAAGTTTTACAAATATTGAGCTAAAATCTGTGTGGTATCTGAGAGTTGTCCCGCGATGTTACATGAGACTGCATAAAAACTGGTTTTAAAGTGCCTGTGACATGCATATTCAAATACAAAAAGTCAAAGCAGCTTTATATTTAGGAAAGTTCAAGTAATACACATGATTTTACCCATTCTGTCCCATAACTGGCATATTTTCTTTTGAACTTGGCTCAGCCAAAGTGAAACAGGAAGTGACATCAAAGGGGAACTTTTTAACAAAGACTTTGCTTATTGAAACAGTATTTGAACTCTGACTCCTCATCTCTCTGATACTCAAAATAATCTTAAGAAACATCAGATTCTTATCTACAGACTCTGTTGTAGCAACACTGTTCATATGCAGACATTCCCCTTTGACATCACTTCCTGTTACTTCACATACAAATACCTCAACAACTGTTCATCTCAGCAACATGAAATTTCTTTTGCAATATTTTTATCAATGTCCTCTTTCTAAAAACTCATTCATATTTAATACAAAAAATTGACGTCACAGGCACTTCATTGTTTGATCAAGGGCGACATGCTTCTAGGAATATGTTGCCTGTGGGATGTCAGATTTTAGTGGGGGGATTAGATAACAGAAGGAATGTTTTGCCAAATACAAAATGTTGCTGCTTAGTTGCTGAGTCAGCATGTTGAAGTCAGTTTTAGCGTGTCGAGACAAACAAGACCAGATAGAAGCCTCAGCCTCATCGCGTCAAACCGTGTCGTCTGTAAGCTCCTGATTGGAAGCGTTTGGATGACAGAGCGGTGTGGGATGCAGCAGGGAGTGGGCGGACGACTGAAGTTAGCCCAAAAGGAAGAAGAAAAAAAATTTAAGTAAAAGGAAAAAAAAGAAGGGACATGGTGTGCTGCCATCCTAAAGCTTCACCCCCCCCCCAGACAAATCCTGTGGTGGTACGATCCACGCAGCCACACATCCCACACTCAGGACTGTTTTCAAACTGAGGGGGACTTTTTCAGTTCAAGAGAATCTGAGTGGGAGGGGTCAAAAAAGAGAAAGGAGGGAGGGGTGGGCGGGTGCCTCAGGTCATGACCCCTCTGTGGTGAAAACCCTGGTTACGGCCCTGCTGCTGCAAAGATGGATCTGGTATCAAGCTGAACTTGGTGCCCATATCACTCCTCCCGTTACGCAATCCCACCCCCACTGCCCGTCTCCGTTTCCCTTCCTGTCCTCGAGTATCACCCCCCCCCCCTCCACAGTCTCCGTTACACCAAACTGTGAAGTGCAACTGCCTGAAGCCGAAGGACGCCCGTTAAAGTCAGAGCGAAGGGAGGGGTGGGGACGCAGCTGTTTTTCCTAAAAATTAATAGAACTGGAAAGGAGTTCCGATGAAAAATGTTGCAGCTGGTGGAACAAAAATTGAACTTTGAGATGCTGTAGTGACAAATTCTCTACAGCACCCTCCTCTTCCTCACTGGATGAGTTTTAATCCCCATCATCTCAAAGCAAGATGCAAGCCAAAGCCACACACACATACACACACAAACTCAGATCACACGTGTAAAGCAGCCTGCAAACCAAAACAACTTGTCAGTGTGTGTGTGTCAGTGTGTGTGTGAGCAGCGCGTGCCGAGCCACGTGTGAGAGACAGAACAGGCCCACTTCCTGCTGAGCGAAGAGGGAATCCAATACGGTTAATTGACGAGCCGAGCAGTTTATGTAACCGGGCTCTGTCTGCTGCTCTGCCCGCTCCCTCACCATCATCCTCATCATCTTCAGTCCCCTCCGCCCTCCTAACACACACACACACACACACACACACACACACACACACACACACACACACACACACACACACCCTCAGCTCTAAATGAATAATTCCCATCAGGACGGGAGCGTCTCCAGGTCCGTCCTGCTCCGGCTCGCTGCATTAAAACCCAGGTGTGCTATCAGCATCTGTTGCCATGGCAGCAATGGGAGAGGAGGTTGTCTCCTGGGTGATGGCTCCATCAAACCACAGGTGTACCATTCTTTGTTGACACACCTGCACATGCACACACACACACAGCTCCTCTCTCACAAACACAGCAAACAGAAGTAAGTTTTTTTCTTCAAATATGTTCATTTAGAAAAGGAGGAAGTTGGTTTGAACAGAAAA
The DNA here is from genome assembly GCA_032275365.1 of Anablepsoides cearensis. NCBI lineage: Eukaryota > Metazoa > Chordata > Actinopteri > Cyprinodontiformes > Rivulidae > Anablepsoides > Anablepsoides cearensis. The sequence continues at coordinate 3,259,168 of JAUBOC010000097.1, read as the reverse complement.
AGGCAAACAGACGTAAACTAAATAAACAAGTTTTAGCACTTCAATAAAAAAACTTCTGATCCACGCCTGCACCCAGAGCCTATTAATCATGTTTGAAACGTCACACTCACTCTCCAAAGATTTCACTTTTTTTTTTTTTTTCTTTTTGAGAATTACACAAGCAGCTACAGTACATTTTGTCCTGGACTTACAGAGCAGCAAGAAGGAAGAGAGTAAAGTGAATTATTAAAGCAAGTTTTCACACCGTGATGAAAAAAAAAAAGAAAAAAATAAAGCTATTGTTGACCACATGACTTCTCAAGCTTCCTCAATGTCTAAATGAATGTCGAGGACAAACAGGAGAACTTTCTGCAGGGTAATCCTTCACACTTACACATAATTTATCTTTGTTTTCTTGGTATAATCCTCTAGAATAGAAACATTTTACATGACAGAGCACAATAATGCATCAGAAGTTTGTAAAAAAAAAAAAAAAAGAACAGAAAAACTAATTTTTTTGTTGCAAATGTTATACATACCAGTAATATAAAAACATCCTCGCAAGCCAAAAATAAAAAATAAATTAATAAAAAAGGCAATTTGTCACTTAAATCTCATATTCTAAATTTTAACCTACTTGATTTTTTTCAATAAAATATATTTTCTTATAAATTTCCCACTTTAATTTAACCTTCCCTTCAAACGTAGCTTATTAAAGGCACCCTCCTTCATGTTATTGCCTCAATGACACATTCAAGCTTCTTAATAAAATTATAACAAAGTGTTGACATCCTCAACTTAAACATTTAGTGCTTAAAGTAGAAAAAAATGGAGTTGAAATTTCCTACGAAGCAGCGTGAGGACCGAGGCTGCAGCAATGAGATCTTTATACATACATGATGAAACATGTTTTTTAATAAAATACGTCTTTGAGTTTGATGTTTTTTGTCTTAATAGTTATTAAAGCAGGAAGTTGAGCAGTTTATTTCTGCTTTGCTGCAGCCTCAGTGTGAACATATGTTGACACAGTCAGTTTGATTCTCTCTCAGCTTTGATTTCCTTTAATTATAATAATGCCTTTGTCTTTCAAGCAGGGGTCTCTGCAGTACATAGGGGGAGTTTCTTGTTGTGTGGCCGTAGTTTGTCCAAACTGTGATTGGTAGAATTGACTTGTCTTGTGGGGCAATTTAAAAGAGGAACTAATGATAATAGTAAAATAATGATTTATTGACTCTATGTACAGTTTAAAAACAGAACAATGTCTCAAATAAAACTTACTGTGAACATGTAAACATAATTGATTAATTTCAAATTTGGTGCAGCCAGCAGCTTCCTGTCTCAAATTATGACTAAAATAACATCATATTTATTGATCTTTTTACAGACTGGTTAAGGATGTTTTGACCAAGCCGTATTGTTACACATCCATCCACATTAATAAATTATTATTTACATTTAAGAAAACATAGGTGCTTCCCGACCGTTTCGACCAAGCTACTCCCAGCTGCCCCTAGTTTCTTTACACCCCACCCAAAATAGTCAATCCACAATCATGTCTAGGGCTGCCACGATTAGTCGATTAGTCCACGACTTATCGATTATTAAAATAGTCGACAACACCGTGGCGTTGTTTTTTTTTCACTTTGTTTTTCTCTCCAAACTGCTTTGACACCTTCCACTGCAGCATCTGTCTTTCTGTCTTTGACA
>JAUBOC010000097.1:3221561-3232605 GCA_032275365.1 Anablepsoides cearensis | reverse complement strand
GCTGAAATGATCAGAATGTATAAAATACAAAACTGCATCTAATATTCAATTAATCAGTTACAAAATTTCCTTCACTCTTATGGAGGTAGTCACAGAGCTGAAATACTCAGTATGTGTAAGAAAAAGCCAGTATCACAACTTAAAAAACATAACCATAACAACAGACAGATGGATCATTTCTTTCTTAAAATATTCCTCAACAAAAAGGGGCATCCATTCCAGAAGTTTCTTGAACGGTTTTTGTAAAATTGTTATACAGTTGTTGCTGAAAGATGAAAAAGTTGGAAAAAAAGACATTGGCAGGAACTTTTGTGTAGATTTTGGTAAAAAGGAAAAAAAGGATGGGGGATACTTATTCATAAAATGTTTAAATGTATAAGAAAATGTTCAGGTAAACTTTGTGTGATTGGTAGTTTTTTATTTTCTTAAATATTTTTTAAGCAAGACACTGGTAACAAATAATAATAAAAATGTGGGCCAGAACTAATTTAGCCCCATCAAATCAATATGCTAAATAATTTGTGTAAGCTTCACACAAAAAAAAGCTTTACAACAGAAAAATCTAATTTCCATTCTAACAAACATTTATGTGGAAATACCTCTGAGTAAGCTACCATTCTTAGTCTAGCATTCTGCTCCGTTCTAACCTAAAAAAATGTTCATAATAAAAAATTTATTTGGCTTTAAGTGAATCAGGGTTTTGTTGTTGCTTGCATTTTTTTTCCTCTCAGCAGCTCTCTTTTCCTCATGCTTGTACAATGTGAAATAAATCCAAATGAGTATAAATTCACTCTTTGCCATGGAAGTTTCCACAGCCTGACCTAAACCAGTTGTTGCTCCTTTGGTAACTCTAAAACAGCCAGAGAAAACAGGAATCCTCCTGAGGTGTAACAGATGTCTTTTTTTTTTAAAGACATGCCTTTTTGTTTCGAGCAAGCTTACATAAAACAAATTTGCTGTTGAAATTGGCAATTCAAAAAAATCTGAAGACAGTTTAAAGTTCAACTTGTATTGGAGAATTACCAGCCAAAATTCTGAATTTTGTTTTGCTTCCTGAAGAATCAAATGTTCCTCTGGCAAAAACGTGGTGGAATAAATGTAGCTTATAAGAAGCTATGAAAGTCAGACGCTGTTATATTGTTGCATAGCCTGCTCCTCCTGCATATTTGTGTGAAAATGCTTTGAAACGGTCCAATAAAGTTAGCTATGATTGAGTTTGTGTAGTTGGTAGTGAATAAGACCAAATACTGTGGCATTACAAATTAGGGCAAAGAAGATAAAAAAGTGTGATGACTAAGAAAATAAGCACAATAAATGTTATTTATATCATCAAGAAACTAGAACATTTCTTAAATGTTGTCATGTTGTGGTTAGAGGATATGTAAACTCAAACACAAAAAAATCTAAAAGAGAAACTTAAAAAAGAAAAAAAGAGAGCAGAAACGTAGGGAGAACTATAACAGACAATTTAAGGCTCACATAAGGGAAACAAGGAACTGAAACATGGGAGGAGAAAAATGGGAGTCCACCATAACATGCTAAGATTGATTTATACTCAACATGTGTCAAAATGTGTTCTCAATGTCATAATTGTGTGACATAATATTGTGTCTGTTCTTGTACTGCCTTTGAGAACAGGTTCTGTGCACAAGCCCCTGGCAGAACATAGGATGTGCGCCAAGCATTCTGTGATTGGTCAAAACTTTGTGGACATGTTTATACAGAAGGTTGTGCCAAACACAGTTTAACTGTTCCACTCAGAAGCAACTGTCCGGTGCTTAGAAAATACAGCCATCTTTAAAACCTTTCCAGAAAAATCCTTCTAAATATATAAGAACTTGTGGAAAGAGACTGCAGTTTTTGTGCTTGAAAGAGACAGCGAGGAGACACAGGCGAATCCCTGTGGATGTGTATTTGGTGGGAGGGAATGTGCTACGTCCGGACAGCAGAAAGACACATTCCTGCGTTGTCTGACCTGAACAGTGCTGGTCTCTTTGTGAACAATAGAAATATATCTCTTTGATTATAAAATTTTCCTGCAAAAAATTCCATCTCACAACCCCGTCAGCAAGAACTGATGTCTTACTTCTTGTAAAGAAAGTAGTAAGCTTTAGTGAGCTGTGTTGACACAGTGGGTTAATTAGTAAACGAGGGGCAGGTGAGTAATGAGCTGAAGGTGGTCTACTGAGGGAAAACACTGGTAAATGACACATGCAGTATAATAAATAAACTAAAAACACGAGGATCACAACAGTTAATTTAGGGATAACTCTCAGGTACTACCTCACCAAATATTTAAATATTTTTAATCATATTTTGTTCACTGTGGTTGATTAGCTGTGGCAGCCATCTGGAACTGAGTTGACTCTAAAACAATGTATTCAGTTTAGACGTATATGTGCATTCGACAATTTCTTTCAGAGTTTCATTAGAATCAGTCCAGTGGTTTGTGAAATATTTGGCTAACAGACAAAAAGGGTCGACTCCATCATATTTTCTAAAGCTAACTGTCAGTCCTGCCTCGTATAGTTAAACATCATATGTTGCAAGATTTAGCAAACTCTTCAATTCTATCCCGCTTGGTATTATTCCATTTAAAGCTAGCACAGCCTGAAAGTGAATTATTAAATTTGTTACACAACGTTATGTTTCCTGTTAGTGGACTTTTACATTTGTCTGCATTTCATGGATGTCTGGCTCTATGTCTGGTGTACTTAGGTAAAATCCATATATATATATTTGACATGGAGACATTTATTAGCGTGACTGATTGCATGCATAAAAACGAGGAAATATTTATTGATTCATTAAATGAAAAATTCACTTCATGACAGGTTTTTGGTATGACATAGGTTCTTTAGTTAGAATACAACCATTGGGTTTCTTGGCAGAGGTATGCCCTCTCAGTGCTACATGTCTTCTTGATGGTCTGCTTGGATTCACGGGACCATCCAGTCATAAAGCCCCTTTGCAGCCAAATCCATCTCTAACCAGTTAGTCTGGAGTCGGGAGTCGTCATTTTCACACAGCTCCTCCAATGTTCAGGATTACAGCAAAGCTTCGGGTCTCATCTGGATCATTTTCCACAGTCTGGTCCAGGAGAGTCCAGAACCACTCTGAGAACCGAAAATCACACTGCAGTGACTAATGACTGAAATGTGCGGGAGTGAGAGCATGTGTTCAGAGTGTGTAATCTTATCTGGTTTCATGTGCAGCCTCCCACAGGACAAAGCCAAAACCAGCAGGTGCATGAAACAGAAAGAACTGTTTATCCCCTTAGACCCTGACGGCTGAATGAATCTGAATGCACAAAGGAAGCAATTAATGACAGCGAACATGAAACGAGTGAAATTATCAAAGTTTTGTTCTCCCTATTCTCACGAGTACCGTTTTTTTTTTTTTTTTGCTCCAAGATGCTCAAGGCGGTGTGGTTATAAGCCGAGCGTGGGCCGAATGTCAGATTGCTGCTTCTCGTCGGCCTTAACTGACACTGACAGCAGCAGCGCCACAGTTTTGCAGCTGGAACGGATGGACTAAACCCACTTCAACAAAAGATGGAGCTCAACGTCAGTCAACCTGTGTTTACTTAACCCTAGTCTTTTAACAACCCGCTGTTTTTTCTCATCATTGAGCCTGACATTCACTTTGACCTCTGACCTTTACTGTTTAGCTACAGCTGGACGGACAGCATCCTGGACCATGGTCTATTTGCATAGTGTGGGTTGTCTGTTAACAAAGAGAATCAATACTAAGGATAAAGAATGAGAACAGTTCATTAAAGTCAAAGTTGATTTTTGCTTTCAATATATTTCCACTTAAAAATAAAGTCTTCCTGACTTTTTATGCTAACACAATCAAAACAGTAATTGTTTGCATGAGTTTGCATGTAAACCTGACATCAAGTGGGTAAACAATATCGATCATAGCTTCTCCATATCCCATGAGACGCCCACACTCAGTGGACACAGCATTAATCTTGTGGCCCATATGTGTTGGAAGTTTGTCCTGCTGCTGTAAATGCAGTAACTTCAGGATGATCTCACTCTTGGTGCATGTCTTTGAAACACCCAGCCCAACGCTGGCCCTAAAACACTGCGGGGGTGTGGAAAAATGTGAGCTGCTGCTTTTTTTAAAGGTTTCATTTTTTTTCTTTACACAAAATTAAATAGGCACTGGCAAAAAATGTCAACTAATGGCAGGATTGCCTTCAGGTTGTTTAGATGAACACAAATTTGTACTTTTGCAAGCATTCTTTTGGCATGAAAAAAAGTTAATGTAATCTCCAGCTGTGAGAAATACCAATGAATACCATCAAAACTGTTCAAACTGATTCTGCTGGTCAAAGCAAGACACTTCCTCTATGTTTCAGTTCGGACCTGTTTTAAGTTTTAATTAAGTTATATCTGAGAAATTAAACTGTAGTATAAACAAACAATTTACAGTCCTAATTATTATGTAGTGGTTCATAACTGTCTTTAATTTTGCATCATTAGTACTGTTACCACTAGGGGTACTAGTTACACTAGTACCACATTAGTACCACTGTGAAAAGTCCTAATCTCAAACTCAATTTTTCTCATTCATTCATTATCTTACAGTTGTTCTGGAGGCTGGCCAGGGGAACACCATCTTGATTTGGACATACCCAGAATATTAGACTTCTCACCCTATCTCTAAAGGGCACAGTATGGTTGAACAGCAGCTGACTGGACGATGGACAGTCAATTGGTTGTTTGGAGTTTGTTTTTGCACACATCTTTCAAAGTCCCTGAGACACATTGTGTCGAGCTCCTGAGAAACCCCTCTGGCTGCAGTATACATCAATGCACAGGGTTTCTTCCCGCTAGGCAATCATGGTCCTCGAGGGCCGCAGCCCTACATGTTTTACATTTTTCCCTGCTCCAACACACCTGATTCAGTCGCTGAACTACCTCTTCCAAGTTCTGCAGTATGGAGGACCGAAACTGACATAATTATAAATAAAAGCAGAAATAGATAAAGAACCTTTTAAATAAAGAAATACATTTAAAATGCACCAAATACAGGAGAATTTTACCTCATGTTTTATAATTTAATCGACCTTCATATTTATTTTTCCAGCTTAGTTTAAGTAAATTATATATTTTAACACAATTTAAATTTTAATGTTTTTTAATATATATTTTACAGAGTTTTTCCTTTTACTTGTACATGCATTTGTGTCTCTTGAATGCTTAAATTGAATTTTTTTTTATAATTTTGTCCAACAAGTCTTTTTATTTCTGTGTTGCAGCTTGTGCTGCTGCAGTTTAGTTTAAAGTTTGTCAAAAATAAATGCACAGGTAATGTTTTCCTCATTGCCTTTTAGCCCATGGACTATTTGTTTTAAACGAAACTTTAAACTTTTAGCTAAACTGAGGCAGCACAAGCATGCAATACATAGAAATAAAAAGACTTGTTGGACAAAATTATAAAAAAAAATTCAATTTAAGCGTTCAAGAGACACAAATGCATGTACAAGTAAAAAGGAAAAACAATAATATATATTTTAAAAAGCAGTAAATTTTAAATTATGTGTTCGAATATATAGACTAATTTGTTGGAACTAACCTGGAAAAATAAATATAAAAGTCAATTAAAATATAAAACAGGAGATAAAGTTCTCCTTTTTAAATTTAATTCGTGCATTTTAAGTGTATTTATTTAGTGGTTCATATAATTCTGCTTTTATTTTTAATTATGTCAGTTTTGGTCCTCCATACTTCAGAAGCCTGATAATCATCTATTCATTCATATCAGGTGTGTTGGAGCAGAGAAACAAGTAAAACATGCAGGGCTGCGGCCCTCCAGGACCAGGATTGCCCATGCCTGCTCTAGGGTCTATGCAGGAAAAAAATAATAATCCAAGACCCATCACCCAACGGTATTTGTCAACAAATCTGGTTGAAGCTCCACAGATTTATCAGACAGATTCCTCCTTGCACTTCTGTGTTATCTCCATCCATGAGTATTTGGTTAATTGACTATCTTTATAAGTGTCTGCTTCTGGGTAGCGTACAACAGTTGGCTTCTGGAAGGAGTAGTTTTTGTTCTTTTTGAAGTGAGTGGTTAGCAGCAGCATAAGCACAAAGTCCCACAAACTTCTGACCAATCACACAATAAGTTCATATGAGAAGGTGGGTAAAAGTTCTTCCAGCAGGTTGTGACAAGGAGGAGCAGAAGAGTCCACAATGCGAACACAATGACACAGTTTTCATCATGAAACTGCAGAGGCTGCACCATGGCTGTGGACCTCAAGCACCATTCACCCCGATATCACTGAACTCCACGGAGGCAGTACCTTACTCTTATGTAACATGGAGAGGACCTGGTGGAGGACCATGACTGAGGTGCTGATCCTCGTCTTAGTGGTTTCACATTTGGTTGAGAACTGCTCCTCTGAATGCTGAAGATCACCACACAATGAGGCCAACTGGTAGCAGGAATGGAATCCTGAGGTCACTGAACTGGACACAATCAGACCTCTGGTTGCACTGAGAAATTGTCCATAAACGTTATGAACAGAATCAGTGACAACAGGCAGCCCTGGCGGAGTCCAACTCCCACGCTGAAGCTGTCCAACTTACTGCCGGCAATGTGAACCAGACTCTTGCACTGTTTATATAGGAACTGAATGGCCCATAGCAACGAACCTACAATCCCATATTCATGGAGCACCCCTCAAAGTGTACTTCACAGAACACTGACAGATAACTTCTCCATGTCCACAAAACACATGTAGAATCATTGGGCAAACTCTTTGAGGGCTCTAGTGGTGGTAAAGAGCTGGTCAAGTGTTCCATGGACAGGATGGAACCTGGGTTGTTCCTTCTTCAAGTCTTTGAGAAGTTCTATAAAGAATTATACAGTCTTGACTGTAATACTATTATTAAAAAAAATGACCCTAGGTATTCATAGCATTCACTTGTCACAAGGATGCAAATCAACTTTATTCTTGTACTTTTGAGATTCTAGTCTTTTTGCAAGTTACAGCCAATTCCTACTTGTTCACTTCAAATCAAATCTGTATCCTCTACATTAAGACATGCCAGACATTTTTCCCCTTTTTTAACTGCCTTGTTCCTCTTTTCAACTACCGTACTTTCCTAAAGTTGGAAAGATTTGATTAGCTTTTTATCCCACGTGTTAAATATTTTCCTTTCTAGGAACTACGAAACAATGCCTCCTGGGTCTCTTTATCCTGGAAGGGTGCTGATGCATTACAAAGCATACACCCATCAGTCAATTTTGAAATGTGATGAAAACACATCCTGGTGTACAGCTCATATATGCAATGAAAACGTACATCTTTCCCAGGCTTTTTGGATGAAGAACCCTACTCTGCTCCATAAAACGTCAGAGGATATATAAATGATAGCAGGGAAATAGATTAACCAACTATATGGTTAACATACATGCTTCTTATAATTCCTGGCAAGTTCACAGGTCACAGTACAGCTGAACTAAAAAAAGAACAAACTGACATAATTTTCTCAGTAGTACAATCTGCACGAACCTCTTGTGACAGCTTGAGTGAGCCATAAAACAACTACAACAGAAAACAGTTTCATGGGGAATGTTCAGGGCTAAATTCCTTCCATCAAAGCAAACTTAATATTATAAAACATGAAATAGATTAAATAGACTTCAGAAAAAAACACATTTTCAGATCAACATCAACACTGAGACTGCACATCTGCTATTTTGAATCATCCATTACCCTTTAATATTTGTAAACATTATGAGATGTCCTCAGAGATTTTAACAAATTATACCTAAATATAACATTTTATTAGAAGTTCCAGATTATGAGTATTGAGATTATTAGAAAATGTAAGCATCATTGGTTGGTGAGTTACAATGTTTATGTTAGCATTTAGCTAACATTCATTGTGAATTACCAGGTATGTTAGTGATTAGCCAGTATTATCTTGTGAATTAAACCTTTGTTAGCATTTGGCTAGCATTGGTTGGCTAATTAATAGAATAGAATGGAAGGATATAAACATGTTATGTTTATATAACATGTTTATGGAAGCTGCATTTCATTATGTGTGAGTAAAACTTCAAATGTGGGAAGAACACTCAACCTAACCATGCTAACCTGCTAAAAATAACAGAAAAGGTAGGATGTGTCAATTGTGTTCAATAACCAATTTAACCACTGTTAGTAAAATCAATTTTTCTATGTATAATGCATTATAAGAAAGAGCAACAAAAAAAGATTGTACAGTTCTGTGTGTGTGATTTAATGAAATGAAACCCAGCGATTGTGAAAATAAGGTATTTTTTACTGCAGCTAAGACCACTTCACAGGCAGCTAATGGTTTAAGAGGTTAGACCTATGGGGAACGCCTGACATTGACCTGGAATTTCAATTTTTGGTGGGTATTCCAGGTAATTTTTCCAAATTGAAACTGGGAACTTCCAAGAACAAATGATATTCATCTTAAAGCTGACGAGACAGGGAAGTTGGCTTGGCATTGAGCTTCTGGGTATGTTTAAACAAACTTGTCTTTACTAATGTTTCATGCAATGTTTCCCTTTTCTTAATTTTCCAGTCAATAACACCTCAATGCCCCTGAGAGGATTACGATACGCTGAGACTCAACTGGAAAGTTATGATAAAAACTGGATGTTAAAAGGTAAAACAGTTGGATAGGAGCAATAATGTGAGATAAATGTTGTTTCTTGTTCATCTCTTTTTCCAAGACTCATTAAAAATATAACAAATGCACAACTTAAAAGCCTTGTCTGAAAGTTATGTATGAGTTGTGGGACTGCTACTCTCCAACTCCTTGATTTCCCACCAATTAAGAGCTAACAGCTTCCTGTTCTTCTATCTGCTCCATCACTTTAATGCTGTGAAACCCTCATATGCCTGACAGGCACATAGCTTTCCTGAGGTTTATTCTGACATCCACGAGCAATTCTCCGGCAGCGAGAATCTGGCTCATCTGAGGGGAAATTACACCCAGCACTTTGTTGTGTTAATAGATCTTCCATCCCAGTTTCTCGGGGCGCAGACTGTGTGGTCCGTCATTTCAGCTCCTCTGTGAGGTGAGGACTTCTTCTCTCTCACGTTACACAGAATAATGTTGGTCTACTGTAGCTCCCTGTGATTATACATGAAATATGGATTTAAGCTACTAAAAAAGACTATGATAGTGACATTAACAAAATATAATGGCCCTTATTTATGCAAGTTTCTCTAAAATTCTCTCTTTAATACACAAGAAGAGCTCTAAATGAAGTAGTATGGAGAAAAAGGCAAACCTTTTTTTACAGGCTAGGTTAATGGTTAGCAAAAATGATCATTTCTAGGCTTATAAAACAACTCTTTCTTAAAAATAATGTGCCAATACCAAAGACCACAACAACTATAAGAGTTTAAATGTTTTAAAAATAATAAAAAAAATACTACAATTTGTTCCTTTAGCTTTTGATGCAGTGGCCAAGGTTCCACGAGGTTCCAGCAGTTTCTTGGCGCAACATGAAGGCAGCGTTTTAAGTCTGACTTGTTTTGAAGCTACTACACTCTGGCAGCGACGACATGTTTAACTCCAGAGGGTTTTGGAATAAACTTCTCTTTTTATGACGATGTGTCAACCAGGACTAAAATAAATAACTTTTCCTTTGCAAAGGCCAGCCTCAACATGTTGTGTCCTTTTGAGTATTTTGCTGCCAAAGCTCATGTGATGGAGGTTTTTGGACCTTGGTATTTGTAAATTAAATCATTGGTCTTGTAAGCGTTTTTTTTTAAAGGTGTTTGTTAAGTTAACAGGAGAGGTAGACAGCAGTGAACATGATATAAAATATAATGGAAACAGTAAAAACTGATCTCAAGGGGGTTTCATTTTGTGCTGCGGTGTCACAGTTTAACATGAGGGTGTGAATGAATAAGGGGGGTTCACACGGAAGTACTAGGAGGAGCAATAGATCTTTTATGAGAGGAACTGATTTTCCAGTCACCGCGTTATTATTGGATGTTGTTTTTTTTTCATGAGAACAGACCCTCAGAGGACAAAAAGAGCTCCTCAGTCGTGTGTGGTTTCATATTATGGTGTGTATCCTGCACACAGGAAGAGCCCTCTAATGTGTTAATGCTTCCTGTTAATAATCTCAATGAGCAGCTTGTTTACAGGACCCACATTGAAACTTCAAGTGTTTGCAATTTTTTTTTACCCCCCCAGCAGGAGTTTGTAAACTACAGCATCATTAATGCTCCAAACACAGACAGACACATTGTTGTCTGTTAGTTGGGGGAATGTTTTTATCCTGCCAAATACAATTAGATGAGCAGCCTGTCCAGGGTGTTGCCCTCCTTTCTGTCCAGTTCATGTGGGAAAATACTGACTCAATATGGGAACAGGCAGAAAAGACACTGGATAATACAAGGCTTGAATGATGTGTGAAGAAATGACTTCGGTCTAGATTTATACCTCCAGACTTAGGGAGAGGACAACTGAAGAAAGTGCCTATAAATTGTTTGATTGTAGTTTGATCAGAATTATTAAGTAAAATTTTTACTAACGACTACTTTTCATCCTTTAAAATGAAATGCCTTTGTTTTCACACAAGACTGCAATAAAAAAGTAAGATACAAATACCCTGGGAGTTAAAAGTATAGCATACTCTAGTGTAATAAAAAAAATGCATGTCGGTTTTTAACGAGATGCTTAAAGGAAACCCCGACTAGTTGTAACATAAGACAGTATTTAATAAATTTTACTTCAACTATAAAATCAATACTGTAAAAAATAATGTGGGCTGTTTAGCTTTTATAAATTAAAAAATTATATATGGCCACACGGACAGTGCCATATTACATTACATTACATGGCAAAGCACACCAGTTATACAGTTATCTCTTCAGTTACTAATATTAGCTCAGAAACTAACGTCACATATCTACTAATAATATATTTTAAATATATGGCGTTTCTGAATATTATGACCCCCGCACGCGCAGCGTAGCGGGAGTCATATTGTTTTCGTACTGTTTATTTTATTTTTTTTTTTTCAG
>JAUBOC010000097.1:3153643-3164756 GCA_032275365.1 Anablepsoides cearensis | reverse complement strand
TATTTCCAAATGCATAGCTAAATTAAAACCTATTGTTGTAGATTTCATTTAAATTGCAACTGAAAACAAAGCCATTAATCAATGAGGAAATGTTAACTTGCAGTTTTACTCTGCGCTGTTAGAAAGTGGCTGAAGCTAGACATTATAATAATCAAATTTCCTTGCACAGTAACATCGCCTGTGAATGTGAGGCATCTTTTGTCTTGTATGCGTATTTGTCTGCAGTGATGAGTTGTTAATGAATAACTGCTAAGGAGTGAATTATGGTGCTTAACTTGAGACAGATCAAACCCAAACAGCTTTTTGCAGAGTCTCCCCTCGTCTCCATCACCACAAATCCTCTGGCTTTGCTGTCTTTCATATTTGACACAGAGTAGTCTACTCTGGCAATAAAAACAGCCTCTATTTCCTTCAGGGAGACATGGGCTTAATAAAAACAGATTGCAGGAGTGGAAATATGAAGCATGTGCCAACGTCTGAAATCTCAGGCAAAGACTTGAAAACAAAAACTGAAGTTGTGAGAAAATGTCCTAACAAGGAGATATTTGGGCGAACTGCAGTTTTCTTAAAACTCAAACAGAGCCGATGAGTTATCATTGTGATAAAGGACAACAACCCCGAGAAAAGTTTTTGTTTCGAACGGGCTGTTTTCACACTTGGCTGTGTCACGTGCAGCAGAATTAGAATGGGGGCTTCACTTTCAGCGTTATTATCCTCAAGAGGGAACATTCCCTGCTTAAAGAGAAGAGTCAAATGATTCACCAATCACGCCACTTCCAGACAGAGCTTGTGAGGTTTTCCTTGCCGACGTCAGATCAGCATCTTGCTAACGTCACATGTAATATGAGCTCTTGAGTGTCTTCTGGACCAGACGGCTGAAGCTGCAGCCAAGGTAAAGCAAAGATAAACAAAGATGAGAAAGAACGTGTTTTGGGGAAAGCGATACACCAGAGCTGGAACCCCCTGACCCTTTTTTTTTTTTTTTTGCTGTTTTGGTAAAGACATTGCCCAGACTTTGGAACCCCCTTTCTCATTGCGTCCTTTGGGAAATTTGTGTGGGTCATGCAAGGATCAAGGCTTTGTTTATCAACCCTACTGAAAAGTTTTACTCAGTGATCGATGTAATCGTTATTGCTACATAACAAGTCCAACTGTAAGAATAAAATCTCATGTCACTTATCATTACCAGAAGTGAAAAACCTGTGTGATTTTTGCACATTATTTCTGGAAATTCTGTGTATCAACAATATTTGCCCTCTTCAAAACCTGTTATATGAAGATATTCAAAACAGATTACAGGGACAAGATGTGTCCTTCTGAAATAATTGTTTGCAGAATGTTTTTGCAGTACCTTTGGGTGTTTCTTTTAACTATTTAAAAGCCTAGAAATCTAGATAATATTTTTAAATATGTAATACACTTGTACTTTCTGTGCTAACAAGACATCAAGATACATGAAGTCAGCTGGTGAGACTGAGGGGTCAGATGCAGTAATCAGGGTGTTGCTCCAGTTTGTTGTAGTGAAGAAGGAGCTGAGCCTGAAGTTCTCAAATAAATGATCCATTTAATGTATTATCTGTGACTGCTAGAGACCAGTCTGGAACACAAAATCTACAAATTTTTACTTTACTTTTTACATTGGGTGGCTGTGGTGGAGTGGTTAGGGGAGTCGTCCTGGAACAGGAAGGTTGCCGGTTTGATCCCACGTCCAGCCGTTTCACTCATTGTGTTCTTGGGCAAGACACTTCATCCACCTTGCCTACTGATGGTGGTCAGAGGGTCCAGAGAGTTGTTGAGCTGCCAAACTTTGCATGAACTCATAGCAAATTTTGCCTTTGTATTAACAACAACAACAACAACAACAACAACAAAAATGCAACTCTAGAATTTCATAAACTACGCACAGAGTGAGTGAAAACATTGACATAGAGACAGGGCTTAACACTAACCCTCAGCCCAGACACCACAAAGAATGATGGCCCTTTGGTGGCCCAGATGTGGTTTGCTAGAGGTGGTCTCTGCATGGGCCATCACCACATAAACCAATCCACAACTGGGCCAGTTGTAGCATTGACAGATTTGGGCCACATGAATCAAATCTGTACCGGACCAACTGTGGCATTGATAGATTTGGGTCACATAAACCAAACGCCATATTAAGAACAGTGCTGTCATTGCCAGATGTGGCCCACATTGACAAACCACTTGCCCTGCCAACAGTCAGCCAGCAGTGCCAGCTTGACACCAGATCTGGCCCACTCCTGTCTGCTGTGTGGGGCTGGTTAAAGGACAAGTTTCTGGATACAAATGGTTCTATGTAGTGTCAGCCAAGGTGAGAAACTCCTTCAAACAAGAGGAGCTTGGAGTAGAGCTCTTGTTCCACCACACACATTTTTATCTGAAAATTAGACTTGAATCTTGCTTTGTTTTAAGACTGTTAATAGTATCCAAATTGGTATAGGACACCATATGTGGCACACACCTGTCTGTTATGTGGGAATGTGGCTCCTGATCTTCCACTGGCTCCTCTTCTGTCTTTTGAGAAGAACTCAAAGCCTCAAAGACTCAAAACACCATTTCATAGGCAAAAACAAGTAAAAATTATCAAATTATGATGCTTTCTCAAACAACAACCAAAGGAAATTTAGCTTTAAAAGTTCCCAGCTGGTATAAGCCATCGAAACCCTCCAGGGTCAGAGGTCGGGCTGTGTTCCTCAGGGAACGGTGTGTGGGATTTATACCACAATATAAAACAGCACGTTCCCGAGCACATCAAATCCATTCTTGCGTCGGCTCTTATTCACTTGTTTACAAAAGCTTACACTTGTACATGCAAAAGTCTTCACACAGCCCCATCTGTGGGTTTAATGGGGTCAGAGCAAAACAGTTTATGTTGGCCTGACTTGTCGTCGTCTACTCACTTCCTTCGTCTAACTCATGTTGTTGCGTTTATCCTTCTTTTATGTCCTCTCGTCTTCTTTGCCACCATGTCTTGTCCTCATCTCAACTTCAGATGTGCCCGAGCCTCATCTTTTTTCCCCCAACTCTCCCTCAGCCAAGGTTTTTCCTAATTATATTTATAACCATTCACATTTTCCCCCCTAGCTGAGCTGCATTAAGCTTGTTTTTGACCACACAGAGCTATTAACGCCAAGGGAATGGTACTGTTAACCCAGCGAACCACTTTGGCAGAAAAACTTTACCTTAAGTGTCTAAACTGACTGTCAACATTGTCTTTAGAGATTTCATTTGTACATTTTTGAGTGGCTTATTGTAAAGCCAGAGAGTCTGCGATGTAAATTACATTATGCTCTCGTGCCTAATGGGGTAAAATTGTTGGATAAAAACATTCTGATGTCCCAATTCGCCAGTGATGAAACTGTTTATTGCAAAAGGTCAAGTAGCTACAAAGAGGAAGTGAAACACTGGAGCTTTAGCTCCCGGAGAAAGGCAGATAAGAAGAAGGTAAAATAAATGTGTAGAGTGTGCGTGCCTGTGTGCACTCACTCATTCAGTGTGTTCTCTTGTCGTGTCCCCTCCCGTGTGTCCATTATGGAGATAAGGCTGTCATTGATCTGCTGCCAGGCCACAGATAAAGAGCCACTGAGAAACTTTCTGTGAACACGCCGCTCCTGGAGAGCCCCGATCCAAACTGTGCCAGACTCCCATCAACAACCCCCAAACCCAGAACAAATTTCACCCTACTTACATACCTTTGTCCACAGAAACAGATTTGATTCCTCTTACTATACGAAGCAGCAAACATTGAGCCATCTTTCATTTCTTTATATTTTGGCAGGAAAATCTGAAATCTACATGGATTTACCGAAATGTGAAAAACAAGAGTTAAAAGTCAATTTATGGTATGAATGCCTTCATGTAGTACTCAAAAATGGTTTTCTCAGGTTTTTAAAGACGTTTTCATTGCTCTATTTTGTATTTTGGTGCATTTTTTTTTCTTTTGTTCCAGCACTCAAGAGAACAATACATGTATAAAAATGTTCTGAAGTGTTGTTTGAGATCCAGATAAAGTACTATCAGATCTGTTTGTGATTATTATCATGTGAAACAGTGACATTGCTGTGCGTTAGGCTCCTATTGCCATCAATTCTGACAAGACATGACAGACAACCTACCAATGAAACCATTGCTGACAAGGTTTTGGTGAACTGTAAACGGATCAAATGGAACTAGTAACTTTTCTTGGGTTGTGTGTCAAGTCTTTGCTGACACTACCCTACCCCATGTTCTCAGTTTATTGTTATCCTCTGACACGAAAAGCAGGCGATGGTGTGAAGATCGTCCATCTTTTATCTTTACAAAATTCTTCCTTTCCGGGTCACTGTGCAAGGAGCAGGGTACACCCTAGACTGACCGCACAGGGCTACATAAAGGCAATCATCGACTCTCTTATGCATAACTTGGGACAATTTAGAGTTGCCAAACAACCCAACATATTTGTTTTTGGTCTGTGGGAGCAAGCCTGGGAAAACTAACACATACATGAAAAGAACACACAACCATTTAGCTGAGAGGTAACAGCTCTACCAAATGATCAAGATTTCTCATGAACCAAAGGATGGAGATATTAGTAAAAACTCTCAGAAAGTCTTTAATGTTGGTAGAGTAACCTTTGGAGTCAACCAAGGTCAGGATGGTATCTCCAGATAATGAACCTTAGCAAACACTAAATGGCAACAACTCAGTCAGTTTTACAGATATTGTAAGTTTGACATGGTAGTAGCTAAGAGTCATTACCAATGTTGGGTATTGGCTAAAGGTGTCACACAAGACTGACCTCTGTGGTACAAGTTCAGCATATTGGAAGAGGTGGGCTGTCAATGTAAACAATCTATCATGACAAGATTTCTGTGTAGATTTGCATATAAATATTAGTTTTTTATTGGTTAGCTTCTGCATTTCAGAAACACCCTTCATTGCAGACACGTACCTTGGCAACATTTTTTGCTCAATATGATAATATGTACTGACAAGCATTTCTATCAAATCTAAATAATGGTTGTTAATGGCAAATTGAGTTTCACTGATGTGCTGACCTATATTTAGCATGTCATGGTTACCACATTCAGCTTTACCAGCGTGTCCTCGCACCAAACAATATGGCTGTTCTCTCTGACTAGGAAATGACACGTGATAGCACGTCTTGCCAATTCACTTCATTGGTCATACCCATCATATTCTGAATGACAAATCACACTAAAGCTTTGTTTTAAACTTTGGCAGGCAGCAAGTATTTACTAAGAGGAATAATACTTTTTTTTCTGGTTGATTTTACCTCCTGGGGTAGTAAATTATTTCATTGCTTCCATTTATGAGCTTTAAATAAACATTTGCGAGCATTTGATGTAAGGTATGGTTTGTGGACTCGCGTTCACTCTTGCTGTTCACACTTGGAGCTATCAAAGTATCATGTATGTGTGTGAGATGTACTTTGAAGTGGTGCCAGGTGGACTGGAGCCACACATAGAGGGCACAGCGAGGAGGCTGTCGTGCCATGCTGGCCCTCCTCTGTGCTTGTTTCCTCAAAGGACCTGGGAGACGCAGCATGCACTCTGGCGCCATTTACCAAGGCCTGCCAACAATAAGCCATATTAAAGCATTTAAGGGAGCCTGAATGTCACACACAGCAGGAGACGCTGATGCTTCTCTGTCCTTTTGTTAATTTTAACCCACAATAATACACTGTTATTGTTATCTGCTGATCTATTGTCTTTCAGCCATTTGGACACTGACCAAAAATATGATCAAAATGGCTAAAAATGCTTATATCACACATGATCTGCTTTGTTTTAACACCAAGAAATGCATCCACCATTAACACTAAATCCCTCTATATTAAAAAAGTACCAAAAGCAACCCCCTTTATGACTTTTATTTACAACTTTTGTGCTGCAAGCAAGAATGAAGCTTTATTAAATTTAATGAGTGCCAGAGACAAAGCACAGTACAGTGTTTTCGTGGTCAGTAAAAAATGTGCTAGAAATATTAAAACAAACCTTTTGTTATATAAATTAATGAAAGATTTCATAAAAGCGACCTGACCCCTAAAAGAAAACATGCTGCCAAAAATCAACGAGGAAAGTTTAGCTGCACAACTTTTTATTTTATTTTATTAAATACATCTTTTCATATGTTCAAACATGTGCTTTTTTCTAAATGAGATCAATAGATTAAAAAAAAGAACGAAAACTCTGTGACCTAGTTTGGTCTCTGCCAGCACAAAGAATTTACAATTTGCTCTGGTTTTATTTGTGTGGGATCTTCCAAACCAACAGAGACAGATGCAGACAGAGAGAGAATTTACAAAGAAAGCTGAGGGGAAAAAATCAGGATAAGCATTTATTGTGTTTGTTTTAAGCTGTGATAGTATTTAGCACAGCTGTAAAAAAAAAAAAAAAGAAGCAGGACCATTCTCATGGTGCATCCCTTTGCATCTTAAAAAACAATATTTTAAGCTGTTAATTTACTTTGCCAAATTGTTCTCCTAACTTATCATGTGTTCTAAAATATAATATTTTGAAATTAGTCATCACCATCTGCCTTTAGCTATTTAGAAAAGTAAACAGAGAAAAACCGATTTTCATATCATTTGAGCGATATTAGTATAATGTATTAGTATAAGCCAACATTGGTTACTCCAGAGTGAGAGTTTAAAAATCACTGATACTAACATTTAAACAATTCATTGGTACAGAAAACTTATTTGACAGTATTTTGTGGTTAAAAAAAGGAAAAAGATTAAATCAGTGGCCTAAAATCTGTATTTTCAGATAGAAGTATTTCCTGTGCTCATCAGAAGCAAGACATTATGTAGCAGCACACTGTACACAGGTGTACACAAAGGCTGTGTACTCAGCCCACTGCTGTTCATGCAATTCTGCCAGGAATTCATTTGTGTCACACAGGAACAGCGTTTTGTGAATACTCAAACATTTTTATCGTTTCAGCCTTGTGTTCAGACAGAAACTGCCCCAAAAAGGTATTTTTTTAAAACAGTGTAGACTAAAAAAAATGTAACACCACAGGTTTTTTTTGCGTGTACGCAGTCAAAACTCAGCGTAATAAAAACAATAATGTCATAGCCATAGCCAATAAAACTCTCAACAACACTCTAGCAGGAAAATATTGTATCAAACATATCCTAAATGCATCTGTTTTACAAGGATATAAAGAAGTCATTTTGGTTGTAACATTCTTTTTCATGTTCTAGACTTATGCACTACTACTCAAAAGTTCTATGTCCCAATTTTTTTCATCTTTTTCCAACATTGTAAACCATTACTGAAGTCATCCAGACTATGAAAGAATACATACAGTAAGGAACCATGTAGCAAACAAACCAAAATATGCCCAGATTTGAGACCACTCAAAGCAGGTACCCCTTGCTATGACCACAGCTGTGCACACTCTTGTTTTTATTTTAAACTCCTTCAAGACTGTTGGAAAACACATTCCAGGTGATTACAGTTCCTCGTGAAGCTGATTGAGAAAATGGAAAGTGTGCACAGCTGTAATAAAGACAAAAGATGATCACCTTGAACAATCTACAAACCAAAACATATGCTGGTTTGTTCAAGACCTCCAGGTTCACTACATGGCTCCGTATGTGTTCCTTCATAGTCTGTTCGACCCCAGTAGCAACCCTCACTGTGGTAAAAATGTATAAAATAAACACTGAATGAGAAAGTGTCCAAACTTTTGACTGTTGTTGTACGACCAGTTTAATTAAACATGACAATGACAAGTTCAAGTGGTGCATTCATGGGCTCATTACATGCTTTGCAGTCTTGCTGAGTAGGCAATTTTTCTGTTGGATGTTGGCTCTAAACTGGGAGTGACCGTTTTCATACCGATTCATCAGTCAGTTACACGCTCCATGTTAATACAAACAACTTTAACAAGTGGACACGCCAAAAACATTTCAAACACTTGGTGATTCAAAAAAATCTGTGGTTCTTTTCTCTTCATTAAAGTCATCTCAGTGTGAGAAAGGAAAGGGGTAACGTGGAGCTCATTTCTTTAAAAAGTGGTTTGTCATTTTTGTGGTGATGCTGCTGCACTTTGTTTTATTTGTTTCTTGTTTGAGTTCTTTCAGGCAGCCGCAAAGCCCAGAGACTGTGAGATCTGGCAGCTAAACTGTCTGGAACCAACGGCTCACATAGACACTGGAAAAAATAAAATATATACATTTTTTTGATTCCATAAAATAATAAGGTGCATTTTTTGAAACCATTTAAACTGTTTTTGTCATTTATGAATGGCTTTTCAGTATTTACATCTTGATCTTTAAATCAACAGAAGTTCTGTTCTTAATCGTGTCAATGATACAAAATAAATGTTGCAGCTAAAGGCCTAGTGGTAAAAATACAAGAAGAAAGAGGCTGGAGTAATTGGATTTAGCCTGGTGCATAGTGCAACTATCTGACCTAATTGCAAGGGATTTCCATTGCTTTTTAGCAGTTTAATCATCTCTCACCGGTTTTTGTGGTGCCATCTGGAAATATGTTTTCAATTAAGTCTTCTCTTCACTGTTGAATGTTTTAAGCTGCTTTTTTAAGACTTTGAAGTTGCTTCAAGGACCACAGCATCAAAGCTGTGCTTCAGTTTCACCTATGCTGACGCAGAGGAACTGATGCTACCGCGGCACATCATTTATCTGCTGTCCTATTTCTTCCAGCACTCTTGTTTGACCACTTTTTAAGTTGACTTGTCATGGTGGGATGAAGTTTATTATTCTGCCTCAAATACAGATTAAGAAAGTACAGGTTGAGACATCAAAGTCCCACTTTTCCTTAAGGATTTGCCCCATTTTCCTAAACGCTGCAATGAATTTTAAAGTCCAACTCAACGAGGAGGTTTTTAAACTCCCTATCATGCCAACATGTAATTCTGCCAGGTGCGAAAGCTTTGAGGAAATGCCCTTGCAAGGCCAACATGCCTCCAGTGTCAATAAAAACAAGCATATGCCTTTACTACCCTTGAATAAGAAAAGCCTTATAAAAATTAATTGACTTCAGGAGGATGGAAAATGTGAAGAGCGTTTTATTGTTTTTCAGTCTTTGCATCTTTGCCAAAGCTGTAAGCTGCATCTTTGCAGTCGCATTTATCCAGAAGTTGATATGTGCTTGAAATCAGCCTGAGCTTCATGTGATATATTAAATTCACCAATCTGAGTGACCTCACCAGTCACACAGAGAGGAGCTTGCTGTGCGATTGGAGAGAAATAGTTCTCCACCGTGTTCGATTAAATCTGTGTGTCCTGTTCAAGACGTGAGGAGAAAGGTGTGAGAGAAAACCAGCAGGTTTCCCTGATTCTTTCCCTTTCTTCTCCACTGTCTGTCTGTTGGCTCAGCTCCTTCTGAACTGACGTCTGGTGAGGCTCCTCTCTGTGTCTGTGCGAGACAACAGGATTGAACGCTTCCTAGTGTCTTTGACTCTCCATAGGACTTCATGTTCTCTGAGCTCTCTGTTTAGACAAGAGGCCCGTTGCGCTCCTTTCAAGCCCGTCTCCACCCCCTCCAAGCACTTACAGCTGAGGTGCAGACTGCAGTGATTATTTGGATGTTCACAATCCACCCCTTGACGTCCCCCCGCTCCTAAATGTTATGCTTGCAAAATCACTAGCTCAGCAGTGAGTATTCCTACTATTTGATTTGCAACCTCGGGGCCCTTTTCTTGGTATTTGGCTACACAAAAAGTTATTGTTTTCTACAGGGTTTATTGCCGCATTAAACATTAATGATGCCGTTTTTGTCCAATTGCTGAGGCCTGTGATTACCTGATTTAGTTGTAACAAAAATGATCCCTGAGAGTCCTACGGTTGTACAGGGTGCTATATTCTCACAATTTTATACCATCTGTGGCACTAACAACAGTTTTAAAGCATCAGTTTTAACATGTGGCTGTAAGTAGTGCAGTAATTCCACCAACATTAAAGTGAAGGCAAAGAGTTGTTTTAAGTTCTCACAGTACTGAAGTTACTTCGGTGTGCATCATGGGCTACGTTCACACTGCAGGTCTCAATGCTCAATTCAGATTTTTTTTTAAAAAATCTGATTTTTTGGTGTGAACGTTCACATTACATTTTAAATGCGACCTCCATCAGACTCCTGTGTGAACGCTCCACAGTGCTGATGTGACGCGCATGCAAAATGAAAGACGTGACTTCTCATTCAGCTGGCTTGTTTGTTTACAGAGTTAGCATGGATGCTATTTTTAGCACGCCAAATCTGAAGTTGTTGTTCAATCAGAGCCAATTAAATAATTATCTGATACGCTTGTTTAGTTCAGTGTTTATATCTGAACCTGCCTCTGACCGGATGCTCCAGTGAAGCATTTGTCCCATTCAGATGTCATAAAAAAATCAGATGTGGGTCACATGGGGCAAAAAAAAAAAAAAAGTCAGATTTGGGTTGCAGTTGCCTGCAGTGTGATCGTAGCCATGGACGATGTTACCAGTTTTTGACCCGCATTACTGAACACTGTAATGACATTTAAAGTATGGACAAAGTGTCTTTTTTTGATTAAAGTTGAAGATGTCAGGAGCAGGTTATAGAAACTACCATAAGCTAAGGACGTACGTACAGGGATATCTCAGGGATTTTTTCAAAACTCAGCTTCAAATTTATTTTATGTCTCAGTGCCTGTGGGACGTAAAAAAACCCCAACAATATATGAAATTAAATAACCATGCTTTTCTGCGCTGCAGGTGTCGTTATCTCTGCCACACATTCTGTCTTTATTACTTAAAGTGTAGGTTTTGAAATTATGTTTTACAATTCTCAACGTCCTCTGTATTTATGCTTAAAACATACGGGAACCAAACTAGAAAGATGCTGGTCCAGTTCTGCCTTCTGCATTTCCATCAGATATCCATATTTTTTTTTAAATGCACATCCACTCCCACCCTCCAAAAAACAAACAACAGAAGCTGTGACCGCTCTTGCAGCCCCAACTGCAGCCAATCCAAACCTAGAATGTGCGGCCAGAAAATTATGCAGCAATTGATAAGAGCAGGGGCCTCATGTACAAAGACTTGCGTGGATTTCTTACTGAAACGTGGCGTACGGTCAAATCCAGAAAACTGCGTACG
>JAUBOC010000097.1:3122602-3138239 GCA_032275365.1 Anablepsoides cearensis | reverse complement strand
ATCCATCCATCCATCCATCCATCCATCCATCCATCCATCCATCCATCCATCCATCCATCCATCCGCTTGTTCCAGAGTCCAGTCGCAGTGGCAGCATCTTGATCAGGGAGGCCCAGACCTCTCTTTCCACAGCCACCTCTTCTGGGAGAATTTCAAAGCGTTCACAGGCCAGCTGAGAGACTAATGGCCCAGACCTGTTGCTCGTTGATTGGTTCACAGGCTGGGGTGTGGTCACATCTCACAGATGAGATTACCTTTACGAGAATCATTTGCAGCAACTGTAAACTTTTTTCATGACACAACAACAAGCTACCAAACAACAACAAAGAGAGGAGGCTCCCCCCATTCTTTTTTCTAGGTTAGCTTTTGGTTTAGTTGAAAATAAAAATTCAAGTTATTCCTGAGAGTTTCCTCTTAATTTGTTGTGGTCTTTGAGCCAGGCCACAACAGAAGGTTGCTGGGTACGAGAGTTATTGGCTGTCTTGTTATCTGGGCTATATTGCAGGGTTCCAATCCTGGACCAGGGTGAGGGAGGTGGCCTGAATCTGACAGTCAGTTGCTGGTTGGTTTGGGGCCTCTCGTCTCGCCTCTAGTCAGGGCTGTTTAAATTTTCATGATTTATTAAAATATATTATTTAAATGTCACGATCATTTGGACTTTGAGTCCTGTGCGTCACTCCTAGACATTCAGACCACAAGGACCATGAGTATAATAAAGGAAACCTTCTGGGGTAATACTAAAACAGTAGTAGAGTCATGATTACATAAACATCTAAAAGAGATGTGCCAAACTACAGCCATGTTTATATGGATTGTGTAGGGTGAGTTATCTAAGTAAAGAAGGGCCAAGCAGTGATTTGTTGACATGTAATCCTAAAAATGTCTTGTCTTGTGGCAGGAAGTGATTGTTAATATAGCTTAATGTGCACATAAAGCACAACAGTTCATGTATAGAAGATTTTTTTGTTAAGGTATTTGATTTTTTAAAAGGTTTTTTGATAAATAGCTCTTGTTCTTTCTATTGCTGGTAGGCAAATGGATGTTTTTGTTGTTTTGTTTTCACAATTTTCAGTAATTTTCAGTAATTTTCCATGACATGCAATGGCAATAATTTTCTCTTTATTGAGACCATATTCTTGTTAAACTCACACATCAGTGAAAAATGCTGTTGCTTTATTCAACTTAAATACCCATTTCTGCAAATTTGAATACCATACAAAGCGCTGGTAACAGTTTGAAAAAAAAAGACATCATGTTTGTTGGCAAAATATAAGTCTTAATGATTTAGAAACTAAACTCATTATTGTAGAAAAAATAGCATTATGATGTTTCTCAAAACTAAAAACATTTGATGCCACTCTGGGTATAAGAGTACTTCTCACAATGTGGTTTTGTGTTATATCAGCTTCATATTATAACTTTGAGACACGCGTGTTGAAAGCAAACCACTTCCGATTTTCTGTGAACAAAATTAATGATATGCAGCCTTCCCCCCCCGTTATTAAATATGATTGAAACCCGAGTTTTTATTCAGCACCGTAGCTTGAGTGCCACTTTTGTCGGACCTAAAACACAAAACCATCCATTTGCGGTCGCCTGCGGTGTGAAGCATGTAATCAAAGACTTGTCCCGTGGAAGTGATAAGTGTGTGCTAACACATACGTGTGTGTTTTAATAGAAGTGTGGAAGAGCAGGGGTGGATGCCGGTGGGTTCTCTCAGCCACGTTTGGTTTGATGCGTGTGTTTTGGGCGATGTGAGCAGACGAACAGCTGGCCGCAGCTTCACACGCTCAATCTGTGGAGGCTCCAGCGCCACATGTCAGCAGGAACAGCTGGAGTTGTCACCACTGGAATATAACACCTCCAACAGCTGGAGGGAAGAGCAACGCCAGGGGAAAGAAGAAGGCGGGGGATAGCGATTGAACAGATTTTACGCTCAGGAATCAAAAGATGTAGAGGTTGAAACCAGTAGAGCATCATCTGAAGGTCACGAAGCAGAAAGGTTTCATCCCATTAAGTGGGAGAGAAATGATTTGAGGCCTCCGAGATGAGTTTGCCCCCCACCACCCCCTCTCTCAGCTCTGTGGTTGCAATTTCCCCTTCCTTATTGTAACCCAAGTCCAGGCATCTCATACAAAAACACTCCATCCGTAGGCTCGGAACGCAGTTTGACGTCAAAAGGGTTTTCCCGTGAGGCCAAGGGGACCCTTCTCCACAGCGCCTGCCCACGTCAGCAGAGGTAAGAATGCCAAATCTGTCGTCCAACCACTAAATCACTTTTACGCTCAGGACCTGTGTATCCTTTGAGATGGAGATTTTGTGTCCAGATGTTCAGCGGCGTGTTATTGTTACATTTTTATTTCACCCCTGGACTCAGAAAAATACATTATGTCTGTTTCCCCCCACCTCTCCCCCTCTGCATGTTCGTCTGGATGTCTTTCCATTTGTCTGCGTTTGATCGGTGAAAATGTGACTTGGAACAGTTGCATTTTCATGCTCATGACATGCAGAATTTCCCTTCCAGTATGCCAGATCACAAATACATTAGAGTGTTGTCATCCCACATCTGAAGGCTTAGACTCATCCAACTTTCTACTTGGAAATTCTGATACTGAAAAAAAATATTCACTTTAGTTTGCACTAAAGATTTGTTTACCGGCAGGTTTGGTGTGAGGTTACATAGTGAGGCACTGACAACAATGTAAAGCATCCATAAGCCATGGAGTTTTAAGTTTCATTCATTTTGGTCTTGGTTTCCAATCAAACGGGTCTGAATTAAGTTGCTTCTTCAAACTGAGTTCATTTAAAAAGCTGTGTCTAAGGGTTGGGCAAAGTCGTATCGTGTGCAATTAAAGGTCCAAAAAACTGTCACTGATTAATATTCAGCACTTTGCAATTATTATGATTAGTGCCACGTGATGATGATGTATTTTTGTGCAATGCATTCAGAGTGCATATGAGCAACAACAAAGTTATGAAGCAGCTAACCCTAACCACAACACTACAAACTTGTTTATTCACCTGAAACACCACCATTGAAGCCAGTAGAGCACAAGACAAAATGTGAAATGCCGACTGTGGTCACCATGTCGGCTGCAACAAACTCAAACGAGAATCCACAATGCATTCAGTCAATCTGTCCCTTACAAGCATCAGAGTCAGTGTTGGAAGAAGAATGCAAGCCACATATTGCATTACTAAAGATGTGCTGCCACTCCACATTGTGGAAAAGTCAAGACTAAGGGAGGGTGAGACCGAGTCAAGAAGACCAGAAAACAACAAAACACAACTAGTGCCCTAAAAGAGTACACATGTAGCTAACTTAATATATAGAGCTAATAATGACAAAATCAGCGATGAAAGAGGAAAGAATTTAACAGAGGCAGATTGTTAACGTTAGTGACGATAAGTTTAACGTTGTCCTCACTATCTCTGAAAGTGAAGAACTGCAGAATGTACAAGTTGCTGTACGCTTTCTCCTGGATGTTGTTTTAAAACTATATTCTTTATGTTTTATGTAGCCACATTGTTCTGCTGAAACTTTTGCAGACATCTCCCACTCCCAGAGAACCACTGCCCACTTTCCTAGAGTGCTGCATGCACAAGTGAAAGGTGATGGGTGGGGATGGGTGACAGCCCGTAACAAAGATACATAATAAGCAATGAGTCATGTTTGGGTTTGAATCAGTATGTTTTAAATATAATGAAAGCAAGAATGTTAACAAATAAATTGGACAATAATCTGACTATTTAGTGATAGTTCCACAGTTGTGGTCTTGACAGGTCTTGAAATAAAATTCCAAGTCCTCGATGTCCAAGACGGAGACTCCGAGTCTGAGACAAGACCAAGACTAACAAAAAGTGGTCTTGAGATCGGTCTTAAGACCAAGACTGGTCTAAAATACTACAACACTATAGCAATTAACCTATCATGCTTATTTTTGGTCTATGAGAGGAAATCAGGGTACCCAGAGAAACATTACATGAGTTCAGAGAAAAAGTTGCTCTTTCTCTGTCTCGCTCTCCAGAAAGCATCAACAAACAGCTTTAGTTCAGCCCTCTCATTGCAGCACCAATTGGTCTCTTTCACAGGCAGGCTGAAAAAAGGTGGTAGCAGCTTTGCTCTGTAATCAAAGCCTTCTCCCTGTCGACTAACAGCTGAGTCTCAGAGCTTTCATCCTAATGATAACCTCTGGTTAGCTACAGTGAGTGAACCAAATGGGGCTCAGCTGCACTGATTTCCATGTGCTTTCTGACACATAATTAAACCTCAACAGTCCACTGAAGCCCTGAGACTAACTGTGCTGCTGACTGGGGTCCAGTAGTCTTGAATAGATGGAAATATGGCGGCCTTTAACCAGATTCAATCTGATCAGTGCGAACATAAAATCCACTTCCACATATGGACGGAGAAAAGGATAATAAACAAGAGTGCACGTGTGTGGGTGTAAAGAAATGTTCACATGCTGGCAGTATCTACAGGTTGAGCGCGGCACAGGAAATGCCTTGCTGGTGGTAAAGTTCTGAATCTCCTTGGGTGGACTGGATGTTCCCCACAGTGTTCCACGCACAGCATGAACAAATACAGCGCAATCATTCCCAACCAAGTCTGCCTTTATTACTACCTCCATACAGGTGTTCCGGGTGTTCTGTTTCTCACAAAGTGGTTTTCAGCATAATGACATCTTGAAAGTGTTAAAATGAACTTTACACCACAAGTAACAGCCATAGACACTTATTGTGAGCCTACAGTTTGAACTTGTTGAACTGCGAATTGTCTTAAACACTTAAAAACTACTTTTCTTCTTAGTGTGATGTTAAATTTATGGCTTCTTTTGTGTTTAACCAGGTTTGAGACATCCCTTCACATTGACCAGTCTGCATACAGAATGCAATTCACTATTTAAAGCCAGATTAAAAGCAGAGATAAAAAGAATGCATTTAAGGTGTGAGTGTGTAGGTGTGTGTCTGCAAGCTTCTCAAACAATGATGGGAATAATAAAATCTGTTTTTATAGATGTTATGTAATGGCCATAATTAAATATAAATGAAAGCATCAAACTAGATTGTTTTAATATCTGTAACTTTAATGCAAATTGAGGTAGCTTTACAGCCATCCAGCATCCAAGTCAGAATAGAATAGAATAGAATAGAATAGAATAGAATAGAATAGAATAGAATAGAATAGAATAGAAAAGTATGCTGCATTTTCGTCCTACTAGATTTCCTTTATCCAGTCTTACAAAATGGTTTCAAGCCATGGTCTGCAAAAAACAAGGATTTTTTTAAAGGGTTTTCCATGCTTGATGTTTGCTTCAAACTTTATTTTCAACGTATTTGTGACTGTAATCTAAGTGCTAGTTGCCTAATCTGCCATTTGAGAATAAAGCATGAGGATGGCTGCAGAAAACTACATGCTTATGAGTTAAGATCATACTGCCCCCTAGAGACAGAGTGAGGAATATTAAGACATCAAATAAAAACACTAAACATCTGCTGTCGTTTGGTTTCAAGTGAAGTCAAAGCTTGAATAAAACTCGGTCAAACTGCTGACTTTAGATATTCACTCATCCTCATGCTGAAGAAAAGAAAAAAGCATCAAGAAGCACATCTTCATTACTTCTTCTTATGTTTGTCCTGACATGGAAGTGGCCTCTTCCATGGCACCATTAACTTTTTTCCCAGGATAGATTTGGTGGAGTTTTTTTAAGCAATACTGTCAATTTAATCAAAGCAAATCCACTCAGGGTTTCTTTCTTTCAGAAGGAAATCCAACACTGGACCAATGCTTTATTTAACGAGACCCATAACCGCAGCGAGACACTGTATACAAGTTACATTACCACAATACCCACTATTAAATACCAGGAAAGCTCAAAACACGCTTCACACCCCCCAATAAATTGCTACACGTGGCAAATGCACACGCCCAGTTCCGTGCAAAAGTCCTAATTGGTTCATTCGACACTCAGAACAGGCAGGCAATATAAAAGATGAAATGTTTTATAGCTGACCATTAGCAGGCAACATGTTGGCTGTAATAAAGAGTGTTTGATTTTATTGCTAACTGATGGAGCATACCATTCTGCCACTTCATGCCTGTAGGATTTTTAGTCTGAAATAAACCCGTTAAAGAAATAAAACTATATCCTTCTGCTTCAAATTGTGCACCACGTTTATTCTGTCGATTTGAATTTCCTCCTCCAGTTTTCCTCTCCTCTACTCCTCTTTACCTTTGTCCACCAGTGGGTGAGTGGGTAGGAAGTGACTGCTAGAGTCATAACAAGCCGGGTGGAAACGAGTCAGACATGTGGCCGAGCCCTGCTGCTTCGCCCACCTTCTGATGACTTTACAACGTGACAGAACCACTCGACCTTGTTTCAGCGAGGGGAAACCTGGTGACATGCTGAGACGCAACAAGGAATGAAATATAAAGATAATAGTTTATTCTCCTTTTAGTAAGGAATCTTAAAACCTCTGATTGAGTTGGGGCTGCATTTAAGTTCTTGCTGGAGTGAAAATCTAAATATCTTTTGCTCCCAGCAGCTGAGTAGCATCAAAAGGTCCAGGAAGCTCAACAGCATGTCAAACTTCCTTCCTACGGGAAAACCCACCATCTCACTGACGAGCTGAGCAGGCTTCAGGAGCCTCCACGCCCACTTTCTGTGGAGACTTTTGACTGGACGTATGAAAATATCAGTCTGCTTCATTGGAGCTTCTTGGGATTCATGTCTGACCAGTAATCTTTTGTTTCCGCCAGGAATCCTGGTTCTCCATTTATTTTGGAAAAAAATTAATCAAAACGGTGTAGGTACTTCTGGAATTTTGTGCAACTACTTTTGGTAGCTGTATATTACAGGGTGTAGATGAAATTAGCAAAATACCGCAAAAAATATTTCCAATGAGAGTTTAGTTAAACAAGTGAAAACAAATAAATCTATGGCTTGGTCATAGTTTAAATGTGTGAAACCATGAGGGAACTGTTTTTTAGTATTATTTATTTAACCACACATTAAGTTAGATGATTTCGTAAGACACAGCAAAATATTCAAATGAGAATGTGTTAAAAGTATAACAAATTTCAAATCATGCCCCAAACTTTTCTTTATCTCCACAAAACGTAGAAAAAATTGTCTTTTTGTCTTCAACCCACTGTGTTTTTCTCTGATATAAAACTTACAGTTTTCTGTCAAATCGATGCAGAGTGCATACGTTCAAACTCTCATTGAGTTTCATTGTTTTTAATCTTATAAATTTCTCTTCAAAACTTGTATTGAAGGGCCTTTTTACTCATATATTTTACATAAAACACTAAATTCCCCAAAACAGTCATGTATGACCACTAGACCCTTCCTACATTTCACAGTTAATGTTTAATACTTACTGACTACATTAATGTCTGCCTGTAGAGGGTTTATTATGGGCTCCAATTGCAGCTGATCACCTAGTTTTATGGATCATCTTGATTTCATGGATTGAACAGCAGTCAGAAACAATTTCATGGAATTCAACAGTTCTAGAAGAATTTCCACTTAATCCAAAACCAGCCAGCTTTATTTGGTGCTTTACTTGAGCACTACCTTGAGGTTTAAAAGAGTAGTGAGACTATATATGTTTTATAGTTTGGAGACAATGACAAAAAGGCAGGAGACAGAACTGGGAGTGTCAGGGCTGATGGTGTTGAGGAGGGACAGGGTTTATTGGTAGAAGGAAGTTAGAAATGCAGCTGCCAGGAAAAAGACAGAGGAGATACAGTGTACAGATGCAGTTATAGAGGATATGGAGGTAGATGGTTTGAGATGGAGGAGGATGACTTGCTGCAGTGACCCCTGAAGAGGTACCAGCCAAAAGAAGAGGAAGAAGACTTCAACACTAACACGCTTGATCCAAAGTTTCAAAAAAATTCATTCTTGGAGGAGTTGTTGCAGAAACATTTTCCATTTTATTCAATAACTACTCCTTTTTTCTGTCTTAATCAAGAAATTGAAGGGAAATTTGTTTTTGAGCCTCCAACTTAAGTACGATAAAAGTTGAACACATACAAACAAAAGCAAACTGGTCGCAATTTTGGGTAAACATCTTTTAAATAAACAAAACCCCAAATAATAGACCAACACTAACATCCAGGCTTTATTAAACCTTTAGGATGGGGGAAGTACACTAATCTAGAAAACACCAAGTCATAAAAAGCCATATAGTTTTTGGGGGCTTCTCACATGTGCATTGTGAGAGGTGAATCAAATACTAAAGTCAAAGTAATTTAGGTCTAAATAATGGTAGAATTTGCATACCGAAATTAGCCCAGCTGGGTGGTAAATCCAACGTTAAATGTTCTGAATAAATGCAATGGGAAGCACATGTGGTCCTCTCCTGTTCCTGTGCTCCCTGCAGGAGTCCTGCTGTGGTCAAGCCAACAACAGGAATGCAGACTGGTATCCCAAGGGCAGTGGGCTGAGAATCTTTCTGTCTGCCTTCTTTTTGCCCCCCTTCTCACTCCGCAAGAAACAGTGCAAGGCCTTGATGTCGGGCTCAAACAACAGGGTTCTCCTAAATTAGACCAGTGAGAAAATCCAATTCAGCGTTTTCCTTCACGGTTCAAAAGAAACCCTCCTTCTCCCAGACCATGTGGAGGTCTTCTGTAGGAGAGGGCAACGTAAACCTAAATCTCTGTCACCTGATTAGGATTGGATTTGATGGCAGCTTGCCAGCTGACCCACTTTCTATCTGTGTCTAAACTAGAATGTGACCGAACGGCAAAACATGACCATATTTTAACAAAATAACTTATAGATGTGAATAAATTTGTTTGACCCTGAAAAAAAACCCAACAAGCCACCTCAGTTCTGTGTATGTAAAAGAACACAGTGCCTACAGTGAAACATAGAGGAGACTCGGTTCTGTTCTGGGGCCACTTTGCTGTCACAAGATGTCTTTAAGACGCCTCAGTTGTTCCCTCCAATAGGATAATGATGCAAAACAGATCAAAACACCCACGAATGACTCAGAACAATATATTGGACTGTTCTAAAGTGGCCCTCTGAGCCCTGGTTTAAACTGCGTTGAACATCTGAAACAGTCTGGACAGACAGCTGGAGCAGTTTACTCATGAGGAGTGGGCCAAAATACCCACAGACAGATGCAGAGGTGTCACAGAGACTTACGGAAATCACTTGATTGACTCAAAACGTAACAAAGTAGTAAGTCAAGAGTTATGTCTAGTTTCATTAGCTTTCATAGTCTTTGTTGTTGTTTTTTAACAAAATGGTACCAACAAATTTATTAAAGTTTGTATATTTTTGTTTAAAGGACAAATAAAACTAGACGTGCTTTTCAAAGCCGTAACCAGTTTTCCTGACTCTCCTATTACTAGCAGCCCTAACAGATGTTGGGATCTCCTTTTTTTGGTTGTATTTTTCAGCCTTTATGAACTCAGTGACCGCTCCTGGGAGCAAAGCAAAGCACATTATCAACTCATCTAAAAGTTAAAAAAAAAGAAAGGATGACAAAGCAGTGGAGCAGATGATCATCTCCAGATACACGATTCTCTGCTTTTCTTCTGCCCTTTATGCCACACTGATGAAGATTGATTTGTCCTGACTGGACTCCAGGTCTAGTCAGCTTTCACTGTTGTGCCTTGGTCCAACAATATGTGCAGGATTCTTTCTTTGCCTCTCAAATGATCAAAACAAAAGTTTTTTAGCCAACAAAAACCGCAGTCTTTGGTTTATGCATTGTAGTTAGTTACAACCAGTATTGCATCCTACTGACCTTTAGCCTCATCAGGATCACTGTTATCTACACAATGAGAAGATAAGGTTAGGAGCTTAACATCCAGAACCAAAAAAGCACTGATGGAGGATCAACTTCTCCCTTTCTCTTTCATTTCACATCATTCTCTTTATCTCACCATCTCTCTCCTGAGTCCATAAGTCTGGGTAAAACTTCCACATCGGATTCCTCTGAGCGGTGTAACTTTTCAAGTCTGACTTGGTCGGACGTGGCTTTGACATTAACGCAGTAGAGGGATTGAGTCCATCCCAGCGGCCTGTCTCCAGCTCTGAGACGGAGCTCTCGTGTTGCCAAGTCTCATTACAGGCTAACGTAGAGGCAGCAGCGGATCAAGGGGGACTCCTCAGAAGGTTAATTTCCTTAACTAACCAAATCTCCTGCAGCAAGTGGATCACCTTTCGCTCCACCAGGGGTCTGGAGCGATGTAGTCTCAGAGAACCTCCAACGTCTCCTTTGAAGTCGGAGAACTCAAAGTCTACCGATGTCTTAAGGTTATCAAATGAACTGAAACTGTAGGAACCCCACTATAATCCTAAAAATGCCTTAAATTCTGAATGATGCCCCGGTAATGTTTTAAAGGACATACATAAAGGCCCTTTTTTCTCCTCCTGAGTTAACACAATTTCCTGAGCTGGTAATAAATGTCTGTGTGACGCTTTGGTCAGGATTACAGAAACAAAGCACTATTTTGTAGCTTATCTTTACAGCTGATTTCAGACAAAGCATGAAGACATTGGGCTTATTTAATTTTCTTATGAAGTGTGTGTTTTTAGTATTCAATATGAAAAATAAAACTCAGTAAACTTGAACCAAAAGAGTGACATTTTCTTTACTGTTGTTTCATTATGAATCTATGTCGTCTTCCTCTGGTTTTTGTCTAAAAGTTTCCATCATACATCAGCTGCATGAACTCTGGGGGTCTCTGTGGGTTCATCCGTCTGCGTTTAATCACCTGCCTCTACAAGGCAAAAGGCAGGCAATAGTGTTTTAGTCTGTGTCTTTGTGTGCAGGTGTCTGTCTGTTAGCAAAAAAAACTAATAAATAACTGGAAACATTATTAATTAGATTTGCAATTGCTGAATGTTTGTATTTTAATCCAATTAAAGCTAATCAACCTTAGCGAACACAAAACTGGCTGTAGCTTAATCAATTTTAGAACTACTGGGGTTAGACATGATATGGTAGTGCCTCCCCTCATCATTATGAACAAGTTCTCACTACACTTTCTTCAAGGCTCAACTGAAACAGTTTGAACTTGTTCACTTCTTAACATGAGATGAACTTAGTGTAAAACCAAGGTTGGCATTTATTTGTCATTTTGAACTGTGATAACCACTTACTTCATTTAACTACAAATTTAGTGAGAAATTGATTTGTTCTACTACAAAAAACAAAAATGAAAACATCCAATTTTTACGTCAGGAGAAAACAAAGTACTGATAGAGTGTTATTTCTTCATTGCTTAATGTTGTTTGTGGGGGTTCCTAAGTTTCCTCAGGTGAATTGCTTCGATTTCATGTTGTTGACGCTTTTTAATATATCTGTGGGCATCTCAAACCAATCTCAATATTTCCTGTAATTTTAGACTGCTAAAGCTGTATTTTTTGATGGTTTTGGTCAAAATGTATGCAAACCTCTGTGGACTTTGGACTTTGTGCAAGCGTGTCATTTAGTGCGATTCCAAGTAATATTTGCCTTTTTTTCTCCCAGTCTTGTATGAGCAACAGTTCAGCCTAATGAGATATTACCAACTAACTTCCAAAATAAAGTAAATTCAGTGTGATTTGATGCTCAAGCTCAAAAAAGATCAAATTCTAACTCAAATCTTTTTAAATATCTGCAGCTGCTTTTGATGAGTCACAATGAAGTTGCTTGCATTTCCTTCTAGTAGCTATTGTGGTGGTCTAACGGACATCCCTCTCATGTATTTTATAACTTCTCTGTAAGGTTTAATTTCCTGTCTCCTGACAGACACACTTCCACTTCCACCACAAGTGGCTCAAGGTCAGCTCAGCCGCCACCTGACGCCTCACAAGGTTTTCGTGACTCTCAGAGCTCCCAGTTTAGTCATTACCATGGCAGATGCAAAAGGAAGTCGGGGTGTGTTTGAGGAGAACCTGTTCTCTAATATCAGGGTGTGGCGAACTTTACTCCAATTTTTCACTGGCTGCTGATAAGACCCATTTATTGTTACAATTGGACTGAAAATAGAAAAGAACACAATAAAAATAGGATTGAAACAAAGAGACAATAAAGCAAAGGAGGTCACGACAGAGGAGCTACAATAAACTAAATAAAGTTATGGAAAAAGG
The DNA here is from genome assembly GCA_032275365.1 of Anablepsoides cearensis. Classification (NCBI taxonomy): domain Eukaryota; kingdom Metazoa; phylum Chordata; class Actinopteri; order Cyprinodontiformes; family Rivulidae; genus Anablepsoides; species Anablepsoides cearensis. Next base: position 3,126,138 of record JAUBOC010000097.1, on the reverse strand, counting down.
CTGCGGATCAAATACTGCTCCCAAAAGACTTGCTCTTAAATCCAGTTGAAAGTATCAAAAGTGAAAAGATTGGGAGTTTCTTTTAGGAGCCAGACACAGTTTCAAGAACGCTCCACAATGACTAAAAGCTTTTCAACTGAGGAACCATAAACAAAGCCCAGCCAACCATTAACTCCACTGCCAAATGGTTCATGACTTGAATCAAAACCTTTAAAACACTTTGGCTACTGCTTGGCCTCTCAAACAGCCACTATTCTTTCAAAAGGATTACGTCACATTCTTTTTTCTTCTGCATGCAAGAAAAGGATGTAAAGGTTTCTTTTTCCAGCCAAAATTTCTTGAAAAGAGGAATTAAGAATTTGCAAAATGTTTTATTATAACTTGTGACCCGTCTTTAAAGGCACTAGAACGATGATGGGTTTTTCAGTGTCTGTTTACACACCACTTCCTTAACAGCACTTTAAACCCAAGGTTCTGCAACAACTCGTGGCACTGAATATGACCATCCAGATAGGCAGAAATAGCATCCATGTGTTGCTTATCTGTAGTAAAACCAAAACAATGAAGTCGGGAAAAGAAACAGAGCTCAACAACAGCCAGCAACTTCACTAATAACAATGACTTCATTTTCGGTTATCTCATCAGTGACCTAACATGTCAAGATGGTTGACAATCACTTCATCACTACCCAAGGTGGAAGCTAAAGATAACCTCAACGGTAAACATTTGGTTTCTCCAACTCTGCCTTTGCTGTTATTTTAAAAATTTCAGATCTTTAGAAGTGGGCTGCTCTATGTTGTAGATAGTGATTTAAATTACCTCAGTTTGGAGAAATAAAGCTTAATTTTGACTGGATTGGTGGACTAAAGGCTAGTGTGAGCATGATTAAAACCAAAAGCTGGTACCTCATTGTGCTTCCACTCGGCGAGCATTCATGAAGGAGTCTCCAAAATGTGTCAATATGTTTGTGAGAGTGTTCAGTTTTTTGAATGATCAATAAAGTTTGCAGTCATGTTGCTTGCAAAAAACAAACTCTCAACATAGTCATAGTGTTGTTGCAGTAAACTTAAATGTATCTCAGTGTTGATTTTTAAATTCTTGAACAAGAGAGCAGTTTTTTGATACCTGCTCGGGAACAGAGACAATAGGCATCCTAGTTTAAATCTGCCTGTCTTTATTTTAAAATAACAATCCAGAAGATTAAATCATAAAAATGTGGGCAAGAATTGACCGTTATGCAGAGATGGCCAACAATACAATGTGAGTGGCCTAGAATACAGTTTTACAAACTGTGCACACGAAAATAGATCATGATTTACAAAATTCTGCTGTGCCAACTCCTGTCAAATAGCTCACTGGTTGCAAACATTCAGAATGTTCTGAAATTATGAGTGGAAACTTGCGTATTTGATCGTAGTTTTACTTAATTTCACTAATTCTAAAAGTGGCAGGGGTTTTAAATGCTGCCTACTCCCCCACACACAATAATGGCATTACATGAGCTTTATTTTGAGTGAGAGAGATTTAATTACAGCTAAATTTATGGAAAAATTTATTTTTGAACTCATATCAGTAAGGTAAGAACAATGTGAATCAACAAGAGTTAACTGAAACAAATTGTCTGAGGTGTGCTTTTATTTTTAATAATCACATTGTTCATATACACAGAGTAACAGGACTTAGAACCTGCCTATGGGGACGGTTTTCTCTTTTTGGCTTCAACTCAATTTTACTCTATTGGGTATCAAAAAAAAAATCATCATGTAACCATGTATTGAAATGTTTGAGATTGGAGTTGCTTCAGTTTGACACCAGATCAGCCATTAGCTCATAAATCTGGTCAGATTTTAACTTTTTCTTCCCATTGAGGTTATTCAAAGAGCAATCTAAAACAGGTAAGGTAATTGTTCAGAAACCCACTTCAACAGATCTGAACTACTGCTTTAAGTAGCTCAAGGCAGCCAGGTGTTGACAGTCCTCTGCCTTTCTGGCATGTGTTTCTTGGCTAAAGACTGTTAATAATCTCCCATGCCAGCCCCTACTGTATACTGCGTCCCGTAAATGATGTCAGAGAGAGTGGCACCACTGGAAAGCACCAATTCCATATCCGAAAAACCGAAAAAATAAAAGCCACCTGTTCCTCAGCACTGCGCGGCTGACTAACGCTCTGATTGCTTGTCACCCTACCAAGTAACCAGTCACATTAGATAAAGACTGGCAGTGTTGTTGAGCTGAGTCAGCAGCTTCAGAGTTCTACTCACTATAAAAGAGACTTTCTCTTCTGGCAAAACTCTTGGTTTCCTATAAATTTTTACCCAATTCCCGGAGAGGTTCGGGGAAAAAAAATGCTGTCTACTCAAAGGACAAGAGTTAAGATCTTCACAAGCAGCACAAATGCAAAACAGAGGAATTGATGAATTATAAAATTTTGCGTGGTGTAATCTTATACCCTAAAATTGTGACAGGAAATGACGTTCCTCCACGACAATCAACTGTAATTATCTTTGATCCAACCCAGGAGAAATCATGATGATGATCTAGGATACAGACGGCACACACCAAAGATCTTTTTTCTTTCTTGATCAAGCACCGAATCAGAGAGCTCAGTTTTGATTCATGATGATGTGGAGGAGGAACCTGAAAGAAAAGAAAGAGGAAGATCGATTCCATACATCAGTCGCAGACGATGAGAGGAACAGCTGTCGGTAGCTTCCGTTTGGGCTTCAGAAACCAACGCGCCCCCACCCAAAAACAGACACAGATACACAAACGCAGTTAGCTGCTGAGTCAAAAATTCCTAGAGGCTGACAGAGAAGTCACTTTTTGCTACATCTCTTTGAATGAGCTGGCTCCATGTCCCATTCATCAGCAGTTAAAGGTGTGAGTACTTTAAAGGTGTGGGAGTTAAATCTATTTAGCTTTAGATATCAAGACCTTTTCCTTTTGTACACTTCTTCCTCAGTTTTCATGGATATGACAGCAACACTGTTGTGGAGATTTGTGACATGGAGAACAGTGAACTCCAGCAGGACTTCTGTTCGACCAGAGAGGCCATGGGGCTTAATGATACTTTAACAACCCTGTGCGTTCTGTTAAGGATTACATTTTAGGGTCAAACATAAAATTTTGGTCAAGACTTTTTGCAAGCAAATACATGGAAACACAGAGATTTCCTTTGTAGTTTTTTCAAGGCAGTTTAGTTACTCAAAAGAAATGTTCAGCCCTTCATCACTTTAGATCTGTAATGTTAGAGACATAGTTCGAGTCATCTTGTGGCAGAAAATATTCTATGGACATTCAGCAAATTTGTTGAGGTAGATGTCAAAACCTGCATGTTTTTTTTTTTTGCTTGTTTAAAGAATATAAACAAATAAATCCAACATTTTGAGAAACACACATACTATAATCTAATCCCATCTGAAACTAGAAGCACTCAGAGAGTGCATACCTCCGCCACCGTGCATCCTGACTTCATGCGCAAAAGGAGAGGAAAAAAAGTCAGAGACTCGTTATGACCTGACGTTATTCATCCACAA
>JAUBOC010000097.1:3100163-3111381 GCA_032275365.1 Anablepsoides cearensis | reverse complement strand
GAAGCCATTGATTCTTTGCCATTTATTTGTAAATAATAAATCAGATAACATGTATTAAAGCAGTGATTCTCAACCCTAGTTCTCAAGGACTCATTTCCTCCATGTTTAGATGTTTCCCTGATTTGACACACCTGGTTTGAATGAATGGATGATTAACAATCTTGAAGACCTGCTGAATATCAGGAAAACAAGTAAAACATGCTGGATAAGGGGACTTGAGGACCAGGGTTGGGAACCACTGTTTTAGGCAACTGATTAAGATGTCTATTGGACACCTCTCATTTGGAGGTTTTCCCGACATGTCCCACTGGGAAAATATGGAGTTAAATGCCGTAAATTACCAATGATCTGTCCCAATGATCTGATTGTGGTTGTGGAGTCCTGCTCTCAAACTGAGATTGCACAATTGATTTTTGACAGAAATTATATCCTACACCTCACCTCCAACACTGCCAGATAAACTGATGGGATGCGTTAATTCACTGTTTGCTGCTAATGTTGTTAGGTTTTTTTTTGTATTAGAAAATAGGACAAAGTGGGTTTTACAGCACACTTGGTTATACCACTACATACAGGCAGTAGTAAATCCTTGGTCAAAATGGCCTTATGAACAAAGTTGAGCATAGTAGTATAGTCCACCCTCCCACCCCTCCTGTTGTTCTGGTGCCGGCTTCTGCGCTTTCTGAACCTTCGATACCCGAACTGGCTGTTCCTGCAACCAAGTCTTCAGAGTCTTCTGAGTATCCTGAGTCAGTGGTTCCAGTAGTCCCTGGGTTGGTGGTTCCAGTAGTCCCTGGCTTGGTGGTTCCAGTAGTCCCTGAGTTGGTGGTTCCAGTAGTTCTTGAGTCGGTAGTTCCAGTAGTCCCTGTGTTGGTGGTTTCAGTGTTGGCGGTCCCTGAGGTGCCTGGGTTTTTGGCCATCGCCTCCCTGTTGCCTGGGTTGTCGGCCGTCGTCTCCCTGTTGCCTGGGTCGTCACCTCAAGGCTCTGGCTCCATCAACCTCTGCCAGTTCTTCATCGCCTACCACCTCCTCCTTTGGCTCCACCTGTGCTCCTGCCTCCTCCGATGGCTTCTTCTCTGATCCTGTTGGGCTTCCAGTTCCTGTTGGGCCACGTGTTGGATGGTTTCCTGGCCATCCTCCTGATTTTGTTGTGTCTTGTTGTTGAGTCTGTCCTGTCATGTGTCCCCAAGTCCTGTGACTCTTCTTTTTTGACGTCAGGCGCTGTCATTAAGGGGGAGGTACTGTCATGGTCTGTGTTTTTTGTTCCTTGGTTTTTCTAGTGTCTCAGTGTTCCCCTGTGTTTTCTCTGTCCTGCAGCCCCGCCCTCGCTCACCTGTTTTCTCTTGTGTCTGCTCCAGGTGTTTCTCACTGTCCTCATTAGTTTCCTTTTATATTCAGTGTCTTGTCATCTTGTCATTGTCTGATCATTGTGCTGTTTCCCCCAGCCTGTGTGATGTGTTTTGTGTTTCCTGAGCTGTGTTACAAGTTAAGTGAGTCTTTGTGCTGCCTTGCCAGCCTTTTTAGTTTGTTATTAAAGGCCTTGCTTTTTGATTTTTGAACCTGCCTGTTCCCTGGGTTTTTCTCATCACACAAATAGCCTTCTTCCAACCAACTCTGCCGCTATAAGTTATCCCGTCCTCATTTCCTCCTGCTTTGCGCTGCAGGTGCTGTCATCTCCGAAGCCGTGAGTCCGCCTGCAACCTCCCACATCCCACCACCACCACTGCGTGTGATTAATATGGATTTTTTGCAAAACTTACGGACTTCTGAGGCTCATTATACAGGTCAACATTCAAAGAGGTTGACATGTATGCTGTTAATCACTCATACGTTTAAGTGCATCAAACTGGGGAGACTTCTAAAATATGCAGGATCTTAGCCCTCGAGGACCAGGATTGAACACCCCTGGTTGAGTTAATGTGCAGCTTTAAAATAAAATAAATAAATAAAAACATGAAGCAAGTGTAGAAGCTTGCAGGACAGATAACAGTAACTTGCTGGGAGAGCTTAGCTCCTTTCTCAAGGCAGCACTTGTTGGTGATTGGATTTCCTGTTTGAAATCTTGTGACTATCGGCCTCTTATTTATGGAAAACCACTTGACCTATAGATATATAGCCCATGAATCTTTTAGAACCAGTAAGGAAACCTCTCAAGCTAGCCAATTCACCAAGGGAAAATTAACTATCCAGGCATGTGTTTTGTGCAAGCACAAAGCCTTTGAGTAGGTTTCTCTGGCACAAGTTGTTACACCCCCTGGCATTTTATTTTCAGAAAGGTCCGTGATTTAATTCAATAAGTGTCACGTTGAAAATGATTCGACTCAAGCATAAACACATCTGTCTGTGTCTGTTTTGGATCAAGGTAATTGTGGGAAGATTTAAAACACATCAGTGCATTTCAGACCCTGGTTATTTCTGTCGCTGGTTTGCTTTAGTTTGGACCAAAATGTATCAACATATTCAACATAAAACTTTACAGGCCATATTTATAGAAAAAGAAGTATTTAGAGCTCTGGTGAGAAAAGCAGCTGTCAATATCAGTTTTTCAAAAACCTGTTTTAATGTGCGACTGAACAATTTAGTACTGGATTTTTGAGGAGTTAAGATTTGCTTTTCTTGTTCTGTAAGTGCAACGAAAATCCTGTAAAACTGGAAAGGCTATTGTCACAATGTTAACCCAATCTCCTCATTGGATTTTTTTTTTTACTTTACAACCAGATGAGCTGAAACAATGGTTACATTATTCCTTTTGCCCCTTCTTTGTGTTTTGTTTGCCCAATACAAACAATTTAGGGGACTAAAAAATTAAGAGCTCATTTTCTTCCCCTAAATGTTTGGCTCTGAGCTCCAAATGTAATTGGCTGCCAGATTATTGTGTAATGTGAGTGATTTAATGTACTGTTATATTTAAAAACAACAAGAATAAGCATAGGTGGCCATGCTGTACGCCTGTGAAGCCTGGTTTCACTCACATACACAGTAAAATCATGGAAATGTTGTCTCTGTTTGCGCAGACAGATCTGCTGAAGCCCTGGAGAAAATGTCCAGCTGTTTCACACTGTGTCACATGTGGGGCAGGTCTGTTAGTGGTTGAGCTCACAGACTCCCCCTCCCCCCACACACTCACAGACACACAGTAAATCCTCTTACACATCCATACATACAGGAGATATTTCCTGCAAATGCCTACCTCAGAGATGAACTGTTGTTTTTCTGCCCTGGCCTCGTTTTGGCCCCTAATCATCTTTTTTTTCCCCCTACGGTTCTGTAAAATGTGAACAGATTTTTAAGTGGATTGGAGGAGAATAAACACAACCTCAATCACCTCTCATTTGTCTTCATTGCCTTCCCTTCACTTATTTTTTTCCTCTCACTATAGAGTGTGTTTGTTACCAATGTGACTGACCTACTTGGCGAAGGATCAATAGTCTGGAAAGAGCAGGATAAACACAGAACCACCACGTGGGTAAACTGTAGCGTCGTTCTTTCTGGATGATATGGAAGTCGACGTATGAAAAATATGCATTTTTAGTAGAACATTGATCTCACAGTGAAACATAAGCAGCTTAACAGCACATAACAATTTAAAAGGTAACAACTCCAACTGCCAACAAATACATGGTTGAATATAATAATAAGGAATTAATTATTCTATTATGTGATTTGTGCCCCATTTCAAGGTAACAAAAGTGGGTCATATTTTTTTACAACCCAGTAGCTGAGTTGTTAATTCCATAGTTTTCAGTCACACGGCTTTAAAAAAATAAAGTAAATTTTTTTTTTGAAAAAACAATAATATACAAATATAACAAATAAAATAATCACAACACTGTGTTTGTGAGTGTGTATGTGTTTGTGGGGGGGGGCAAAAATATCAATTCATTGTTGCTACATAAAAAAGAAGTCCATTTGAATAGTTAAAATTCTGAATAATTCAGTTATTTTTTTATTATTTGATAAAGAGATAAAGGTTGAACATGCACGTCTTTGGGAGAGGTAGGGGGTGGGGAGGGATTGGGAGGGGGGCTCAGTTTGGCTTGGAAGGAAGAAGGGGGAGGTGGGGTGAAACAGGGTGGGAACCACTGGTCTGGAGCATAGGCAAAGTTAAAAAACAAAGGACCACCTGTAACCTTGACTCTTGACCCGGTGACCTTCAAATCACTAGGGTTCATCTTTGACCCATGGTGTAGCTGTGCAGTTTGAAATTTCTACATAGAAATGTACATTTCTACTTGAAATAGTAGAAAAACAGCATAGCCTACTTCCACTATTAAGTGGGATTTACACTTTTTTAGCGTAATAGTTCAGATCTTCTGAAATAGCGTTATGTGGAAATGTTTTTAACTGTCAATACTGTAGGTGAAATGGTCCCAAAAATGCAAATCAACATGAGGAGTAAAACATAAAAATGTAATAAATGAAAACAAAGAACTGAATACAAAAAAAACTAAACACAGGAATCACAAAACACAGAAAAAGAACACAACCAAAAATAAATAATTTTAACAATAAACCCAAATGAAAACCAAAAAATAAAAACAAACAAACAAAAAAAACAGATCCTGAAGAAGACAGTACTACCAGTTGTAGATAACTACGTGAACAACCATTTAAAGAAATAAAGTTTCATTCTAACTTGATTGATGCGCTAATGGCTAGTCTGAGTGAGACCAAGGACCAAAGTTGTTGAGCACAGGAATATACAACACAATGCATAAACCAGTAATATTTGGCTTAGTGAGAGTAAACAACAATCACAAGACCAGAATAGCCAACAACAAGGTACACCATAACCTTGCAGTAGCCCCCATAAAATTCTCCAAGGGACACAGTGTTAAATTTTCTCCTGTCCATGAAAAAACATGTCCAATGGACAACCCAAACTTCCACAACTCGCTCAGCAACTTTTCAACTGTAAAGATGGGTTGGCAGTGAGGTGTGCCAGGAACAACACTTCACTAAACTCCTTAAAGGGATCCACGATTAGTTGTAACATTAGACTTTATTTAATAAACATTTATTTTACCTGTAGACTGTTTAGTTTTTGCAATTTTTAGAAATAAATTTTAAGACGGACGGAGCCATTTTATTTACATGCAAAGCATTCTGGGTAAATGATGACGTCAACTAGGTCATCAGTGTGAGGCTGCTAGCAGCTATATTCACCCTGAAGGTTAATGTTGGACAATATCTGACAATTGTCTTTTTTAAATGAAACCAGAGAGAGTTGACAGAGAGGAGAAGGTAATGACTCAACCTGAAACTGAAAATATGTATGGAGGACAACAGAGCTGCTTCATGGAAGAAGAATCTCAGCTTAGCCTGTTAGCCTTTGCGCTAGCCCCAAATCTATATTGCCTTATATGTATTAGCTCAGCACTAGCGTGACAAACAAGCTAAACTGAGGTCCTCCATCAATATTTTCAGCTGCAGGCTGAGTCATTTTTGTGTTCCTCTCTCTGTCATGTGGATGGAGGACCTCAGTGATGAGAGGAAAATGTGTAGCGCTGAGCTAATACATACATATGGTGATAGCATCGGGGCTAACGCTAAAGCTAACAGGCTAACCTGGGCCCATCCGTGTGATATATTTTTAAACTTTTAGTTTAAAAATTATAAAAACCAAACAGTCTACAGTATTTTTACAGTCTTTATTTTACAGGTAAAATAAATGTATAACAAACAAAGTCTAATGTTACAACTAATTGTGGATTCCTTTAAAAACCAAGGAGATGGTCATAGACCACAGAAAGAGCAGGTCTACTCCTGCACTACTCCACATCAATGATGACAGCATGGGAACCTACATCTCATCAAACCTCTCCTGGTCAGTCAACACCACCAAGCTGTTGGTATCCTTCTTTCACTCCACCATACAGAGCGTTCTGGCAAACACCATCACTGTGTGGTACACTGGCTCCACCACTGCTGACAAGAAGAGGCTGCAGGGGGTGATCAGGACTGCTGAGAAAATAACTTACTGTTCTCTACCCTCCTTTAACAACACTGCCAGCAGCTGCTGTCATTCCAGGGCAAAGAGGATCTTCAAAGACCACCTCCATCCTGGTCACCACCTGCGCTCTGGCAGAAGGTACAGGAGCATTAAGAGTCGCACCAACAGACTGCATAACAATTTCTTCACACAGGTAATTCGGTCTCTGAACACCAGTCAAACATGCTAAGTGCAATAACTACTTTAATTATTAGTAATAATATATATATATATTGCTGTGGTCCTACATGTCTTTCTATATTCAATTTCTCTGTACATGCTTGTGTAATGACAATAAAGACTATTATATTATATTTTCTAACAACACACTGCTCCTTATTTACTGTTGATTTGACAATTATGTTGATGTAAAGGTTCTTTCAGATGCTGAGCATTCTGGTTAAGTAGTGTATTTGGGCATGACCTGTAAAAATCATGATGCGCAATTTATCTCATTTGATCACCCAAAATCCATCCATCATCTATACCCGTTTATTCCTTTTCTCGTTTATCCAGCAGTCACAGTGCGAGGGACGGGGTACACCATGGACAGGTCACAAGTCTATCACAGGGCCACACATGTAAAACGGGTATAGAGACAACCATTCACGCTCGCCTAGGGACAATTTAGAGTTATAAATTAACCTAACAGTCATGTTTTTGGCCTGTGGGTGAACCCATGCATGCACAGAGAGAACATGCAATCTCTACCCAGAAAGGTCAGGATTTGATCCAGCAACCTTCTTGCTGAGAGGCATCAGCTCTACTAACTGAGCCACCATGTCCCCCAAAATCCAAATAGTTTAATTCTAATCTTGTCTACACACACACACACACACACTCACAAGGATAAAGAGAAACACTGATAAGTACTAGCCATGTGCTTCCAGAAAGTAGAACAATACATCACCACTGGACATATCCACACAAACATCCATGTGTTTGTGTGAGTGAGTCCACTGAAGTCAAGGCTCTGCCAGTTTAGATAAATTTATTTCTACTGGGTGTGCAGCGAGACTTTTCTTGCCTGTAAACATTTAATCCAAATATCTGGTTCCATGGGAAATATGGGGTACCTGTGTGTGCACATGTGTGTCTGTGGGTGTGTAGGGCTCTTTGGGCTCTTTTTGTTCTGCCAGATGGCTGAACTTTTTACTCAGAGAAGCAGCACAACAAGTGCCAGGGAAATTTCACATGAAAGTATTTGCAAAGTCATTTTTGGAATCATCTCGACCCAGAATTTCCAGGATGCAGGAATGCCGCGTAACGAAATAAAGCGCGTGTCAGCGTTTGTGAGGAGGAAAAAAAAAAATGAATGAATGAAGCCATTATACTTGGGATGCTCTATTCTGGGCAACGTGTGTTAGGAGTCACACTCATACACTGGTGGGCCTCCTGTCCCCCCCAGTTCCACGCACACAGCAGGGTTCTGTTGGTTTTGGTTGGACTGACGTTATTGCACAGCGGGAACACAGCCTCATTTCAGGGCGGAAAGTCACTGATGTCTTCCTTTTCAGAGAAAAGGTGAACTGGCATCTGTGATTTCTGCTGCCAGAGATCTAAATGTTCTCCAAAACCAAACTTTTACTGAAGATGCTTCTGTTCTTCGAGTCAGGAGAGGGCATTAAGAGGCAGAAGAGAAAAGCTTAAGCCTCATTTAATGGAACTTTGCAAGAGCTGGGTTCTGACATGGAAAACTAATAAAACAAAATTTTCTCAAAATTAGTCAGTAATGAATTCACATTCATTATTTCTCTCAAACCTGTGATTTATTGCATAAATCAAGAAGAATGCACACAGTTTCAGTTCTTCCCGCATGAGTAAACGTTACCCACATTTGTAGTTCAGTCATTCAGGAGCAAAGAACCCATGAGTGTGCCAACCTTGCCCCACTGTCCTGACTGGAAACTCCCAGCTTGAACTTTCTATGAAGCGCGTACAATGAGGCAACGTTGCTACTGCTTTGACTGTGACTCAACGGTAACCTTTGACGAGGTAATGGTTGTCATGGAGACTGGAGAGTTAAGTGCAACACGAAGCAGCTTTGACATTGTCAAATTAACCTTCTGAGTCAGTAATTGGTGAAATTTCCATTAAACGCACAATTTTTGTGGTTTAGTTTTCACACCACTAACAGAGCATCTCTCAAAAGTTAAACTAATTCCCCACAAACCTTCAACCCTCATGACCTTTCGTTTTTTTATAAGTCTCAAATGGGATTTGCACTTAGTTTCATTTTGAATGACTAGTGCATCTGGAAAGTGATACATGAACATTTACCAGTAGCTTACAGCTATCCACGTACGTCAGATTTAGTTAGCCTCAGTCTTAAAACTGACCTGGATCGTTAACTGCTTTTGCTCACCCTCCACCATCCTCGGACTCCTTCACTCTCCTTTAATTCACGCCTCCCTTCCAACCTGCAAAATAAAATCAAACTTATTAGTGAAACTTAATATACATATCTTTTTTTTACCCTATATTAATCAGCTTCCTCTCTCATCACACCAGTGGTAGACTCAATCCAAACAGAAGACAGATGTGGGCCAGGTCTGGCACTGTTTCTATGATGGCATTTCATAACTGGCCTGACAGTGGTTTGGTTTATATGGTGCTGGCCCAATCGTAGACCATCTCTGGCAAACTACATCTGGGCCACCAGGGCTGACATTCATTGCAGTACCTGGACTGAATATTAGTTATGTGGGCCAGAACTTGGCCAGAAAAATTTGCCCATTTCAATATCTGTAATTATTAACTTTCACTCTTTGTATGGGATTAACATTTGTGTCCTATTAACAATTTAAACTCTAACAAAATGACACTTCCTCAATGGAAACTGTGTACTTACAAATTAAATTGCCCAATTATATTCCATTTTATGTGCAATGTAGATGCAATTTTTTGACCATGATTAGTTATAGAGCAAAAATATCAGCAAAAACAGATGCTTTGACAATGGGTATCATAAAAAAATAATAGTAATCAGAGTTGTAAAGTAACTAAGTACAAATACTTCTTTACTGTAGTTAAGTAGAAATTTTGGGTATCTGTACTTTACTTGAGTAATTATTTTCCAGCCTGTTTTTTACTTCTACTTCTTACATTTTTACACAGTTATCTGTACTTTCTACTTATTAACACTTTTAAAAGGGTAAGAAGTCATTTCTTCTATTTTATTACAGCTTGTTGTTGTTAAAAAATATATTATCCTCCTGGATAGAGTGAATTTAATTGTGGTTGGATGAGAAGTATAAAAATATATCATTCTGATCCTGTATTTGTTTGTACACAATCCAAAATAACACAAATCATGTCACACTCCAGCAGAACATAGCAGATATACTGTATGTAGCCTAGTACCAACATGTCTGTGGCATATATGCTACAGACATATTGACAATATAGCCATTTTGGCCTTTAGAAAAATGTTTTTTGAGGGTATCCCCTTCCAATAAATGTCATTTCGGGAAGTCTAGCCACTCATTTTTACTCAATACATTTACTTTTAATACTTAAATACATTTTATGTCAGAAATTTACTTTTGATACTTAAGTACAAAATATATTAGATTCTTTAAGACTTTTACTCAAGTAATATTCTTAGAGGAGACTTGAACTTTTACCAAAGTAAATTTGTGTTAAGATACTTGTTATTTTACTCAACTATCACATTGAGGTACTTTATACAACAATAGAAGACAGTCTCAGACAGTCATTCAAGATGTAAATAAAACACAGACAAAAAAAGGGCGGAGCTAAGCTGGATGTTCTATCAACACCAATTAAATTACTTCAGATGAACTGTAACTGTAACCACCACAAAAAGGTTTGAGTTAATATATTCCCAGATCAAGAGGTCCTTCCCTAAGGGGTGAAGAAAATGAACAGAGCAAGATGATCTGACCCAGTTTCAGAACAGAACATCACATCCCAACTGTTTCTGACCTCAAGGCAAACACTTGTTGGTCCTCCCTAAAAAATAAAACCCTTTAAAAAAATCCATGATTGCTATCTTTGTTCCAAGCTGTTTATGGTCGCAAGGCGGCTCTCGCGGAATTCAAAGTGATAGAAAAGATCTTGTTGTGGTATGTGAACACAGAAATCTCCAGCTGCACTCGCACGCTTCTCCTTCAATTGGCCGGACCTGAGAACAAACCCCACAAATCTCAGCAGAGATAGGACACACTCTAATTCATTTCTATTTTAACAAAAAGGCCTCTGAGTTTAAAAGGTTATCCCCAGCATGTGTTGATCATTTTTAACCGATTCTCTAGAATAATAAAAAACTGTAAATGAAAAATGACAGTAAGGCAGTTTATCTGTTTGAGATTAACTGCAGCCCAGCAATTAGTCACAGAAAAAACAAATCTGAGGCAATTTATTGAGGTTTGGTATATTCCCTTGGAAAAGATTCGTAAAGACTGATGGAAAATCCAGTGGGACTGAGGTGATAATGCAGGAGACTGTGTGAGTGTTCATTGTTTTGATTGGTGTTTGACTGAATGTTGGCCAAGCTACTTGGTTTAAGATTCCCTCGTCTGTATCCTGCCTCCCTTATTTTCCCCTCCCAGTTTGTAGCTCTGCTAATGCAACAGCTTGCCCTAACAATCTGCAGCTGTTTCAAACTGCTGAACCAAAAACAATGGCATGAAGTTCACACACCGAAAGCATTGCACAAACAAACACACAAGTATATCTGCATGGTAAGGGTTTGACACATACACAGATATGTTAGAGGATGATGAAAAGTGCCTAAGTTTGAATTACAGTTGTAATGTACAGTCTCCTACAAAATAAAATAATTTTGAATTTCAACCGAATCGACAAGGTAAGGACTTGTTCAGAAAGGCCCAGACCAGTGCTGTTGTAAAATGTTTCCCTCAATTGGAGGAGTTTAGGTATCCCTGGGGCAAATGACCCCTGTTTTTATTCCATTTTGGCACGAGGCATTAATGGAGATGGGTAGTGACATGACTGAAAGAATTATGATGCATTGTCACCCAAATAAATGCAATAATACAGGCAAATCTATAGGCATGTATACATTATGGCTTTTCAATGGCAACCTCGGCTTTCTCTATGACGTGTCAAGTCGCCCGCTTCATGCATGGCAATTATGATCATTTCTAACTAAAAAATGGTCTACAGGCTACACTTTCTACTTCAAAATAATTTGCCAGGTATTGATTTGGCAGCCATCTTAGATGTCGACACACATGCAAA
>JAUBOC010000097.1:3049995-3063212 GCA_032275365.1 Anablepsoides cearensis | reverse complement strand
GGGGGGGGACCACAAATTGTTATTGATTAACTGATGAGGCTTTTCCTGTCCTGAATGGGGACGTTTCATCAGTGTGAATGAGTGATTCCCCCTCAGTCCACGCCACACACACACACACACACACACACACACGTGAGAGATGGTCACACATTTCTATATATAAACCCTGGAAGTGGGGCGAGTTTGGAATGAGTGGTAATTAAAGGGGAAGGGGGGAAAAAAACCTTTGAGACGGAAAGAGGGTCGGAGTGAGTGAAAGGCTGAGAAGACGACTAACCAAAAAAAAAGGGGCAGATTGTCACAGAGTGTGTGGCTGTAGATTACTTATTAAACACACAGGAATGTCGTGTCTGTATGAGCAGGAAAGGCTTTTTCTAATTTAAATCTTTACATGAAGCCACAATATCCTTGCCGATTACGTTAGTAAATGTTTAAAGTGTCCAGAAAACCTAACAGTTTGTTGTTTTTTCCTCATTGTGTGTGAAGTTTGGTGCAAACTAAACAGTGCACCCCCCCTTCTTCCTCCTCCTCGCGCGTGCCTTAATACCACATTATCTTCAATGACCCTGGGTTTTATGAATGGGCAGCATGGAGCTCTGCCATTGGCTGAGAGAGGCAGCCAATCGGCGACGATGGTTGTCAACAGAGGTGGGAGTAGATGAATGGACAAATCAGACAATTTTCAAGGTCAGGCCCTGATGTGTGTGAGTGTGTGTGCGTGTTTGTAGGTGTGAGACTTCCACACTGACCTACTTGGTTTATTGCAGCCGTCTATACATAGCTGTGGGAAACACAGGCAGACAATCAGCCTGGTTAAAATTAGCAGTCAGGGCCACCTGTGTGCTCCTCACAAAAAGGCGGAAACATCAGAGCGTGCAGAGTAGGGATAGAGGGAGCGGTGAGGAAGGGGGAGGGAGGAGGGGTAAACGGGATGGAGAGCATTGATCACTCTGCTGGTTTAACTCCTCCTTTCGTGCTCTTTCTCTCCTTTTTTTTTAACACCCCTCCTCACCGCGACACAGGGAGACATTGTTAGGCGGTGGGGATTTGAGGATGGCAGGCGGGGGGTTGGTGGTCCAGGCCAAGTGGAGTTCACATACCACTCCGCTGGAGCGCTGCCAAGATTTCACAGAGCCCATAGGTGGAATATATGGAAAGAAGAAAGTAAAAAAAAAACGCTTTGTACGCTTGGTAAAACTTCAGAACGGTGAACAAAAGCAAAGCTGGAAGAAAAATACTCACACGTTCCAAATAATTACATATCCAATCCGCCAGTTGCCCCCTTTCCTCCCCTCCCATAACATGTTGTCACTTTATCACACAACTCAAGCTTCCTGCCTTTGTTGTTACAGACAACCGACAGGAAGCCTACGTCTTCTTAACTGGCGTTCGCATCAAAAAACTGCCACCTAGTTTCCTAGAAGCACCATTTCTCAGCCCACACTTGATTTGGTTCCCTTGTGTTTCCACCAAAGTGAAAGCGCTTGTTGGCGTTTTTTTTTTCTTTTTTAAAAAGCAGCAAAAATGTATACAGCTTTTATTTGTCTTTTTGGATGATTTTACAATTAAAAATCTTACCTTTACGTTCTTTTTCTTTTTCAGGGTAGATGTCAAGTTCTGAACAGAAGATGAAGTCTCCAGGATGACACTGAAGACGTCGTCCTGCGTTCACCTGGAACAGTCAAAAAAGACCGCTGTCCGAGCCCAGTCGGACATTTTCAACACAGCAACGCCTAAAGGCGCAATAGAAGATGAGGAGTCAAAATGAGCTGGTTTCCTATGTGGGCTTCATGTGCAAAAAGCCTTGATAATTGTCAGAACTGTGTACTGAACATGAACAAAGCAATGCTAGCAGCTCTGTGGGGCTAACACTAAAGCTAATGACTAACATTCGCGCGCTAATCCTCACTCCCCGCCCCAACAACCAGCAGACGTTTCAATTTTTAGAGGAGCAAAACTTTTATTTATTAAACTCACAAAATTTTAAACAAAGAAACATTTAAACTTAAGTACTCACCTCAGCAAAGTTAGAGCTATTTTTATTTTTTTCAATATTTACAGTTAGCTAATTAGCTACACTTTTTTTAGGTCTCGTGGAAAGGTTTTGAAAGCCACGCCCACTGACGAAGGGGCGGGGCTTGCAAAAGAGCATACAGAGGAGGAATAGAGGAAGTGGCAAGGATGGAAAAAAGAGGGGTGGCAAGCCCCACAAAGAGGTTGGGTTTTCCCCAAAGTTTGAAGACTACTGGGTTATTTATTGGACTCGTAACTTATAACTGTCCCACCAAAATGTATAAATCTGTAAGTCTCAGCTCAGAATCAGATTGAAGGAGCCTTATAAAAAAAAAAAAACAAGGGGAAAAAAATCTAATTTCCTTCAATTAAACTATTAGACAGACCACAAACAACTGTGAAGCTACGCCATGATTGTCCTTATAAATACTTTGTTGAGGACATCATTTACCATACATCCATAGTATAGATTTTGATCAATATCTTTTGATTAATTAAGCTCCTATAAACTCTTATTTTTTGACCCAGCCAGCCACATTTAGGATCTTGTTCCTGACTTATTCAAAGACATCATTAGTCCCCCCCCACCACACACACTTTTTTTCCCGCCTAGAAAACCCAAGTTGGAGTTACAGAACATGGTTAAAATGTCCTCTCATTTTAGAAAATATACTTTCCCATCAGTTAAAATAAAAAAACAAAAACAACACGGAGCTCATTCTGGTAACTTCGGAGCTGTATCCTCACCTGGGATGCAGCAGGAAATGTGATAAAGGTTTAATAAGATCCTGCAGAGCTGCAGCACAATCTGAAATAGAAAATTGACTTCACTAAAGAACTTTTTTCACACATGCTGCTAACAGAGGAAATTGGCTGGATGTTTACGATGAAGGTGCGGGTGGGAAAAAATGTGTTTGGGTGTCGAATTCAGAAATATCTTGGGTTTTCTTTTGGTACGATTTGGATCGTGTATGCCACTTGTTACTGGCCGAGCCGAGGCTCCCGGGTTCTCAGTGTTTGCTCAGTAGTCAGTGTAGATCCTGTGGGGCTGGCAGCAGCTACATCTGGCTACTGGGTCTCCGCTGATACCCATATTTACCACCATACTCTGAAGATGAACACCATTTAAACATCACTCTGTTCGCAAGAAGAGCTCCACTGAAGACAAGAGTATAACTCTTCCATGAAACGATCATAAGAACCAAGAGAAGTTCTGGACCTGGCATACAGTGTAGGATTCTGTGTGTGTCAGTCTACAGCTACATTGTCTGCTGGGTTTCAGGCCTTTCCTTAATATCCACACCAGGGGGTCGTTGAAGCTTTGACCAAAACTAACAAAGTTATTTTTTTAATAACCAAATCAGAAAATGTTAGATGTAGCAGTTTTCCTGTCAATTGGCTTGCACATATATGATTGATATTACAAGGGAGTGAAACCTGCCGATTAGCACGTGCTAGTAGTTTGTTAGCCACTTCAGTAATCCAACTTTCAGCCTGACAGGAATTTTGAGTACATTTATGTTGCTGACAAGAAATGAGTTGACTTAAACTGTACAAATTTTATTAAATTTGCTTTTTGTTTACATGATTATGGTGTTTTCCTTTATTCTCAAATGTAAAAACATTGAAATTCCTTATATATTTGGGATTGGGATTTTATTAGTGAGCCGAGTGGCAGAAATGTCTGACTTTTTGTATAAAAGGTCACAGATCTCCAATCAAGTCGAATTTCACTTACCTTACATTTGAAGTGATTTCCTGTATGTTCAAAAAAGTAAAAAAAACATGGATAATTTGACAACTTTGTGTTTATTACCTCATAAACCATTCTTCAAACAATAAAACAATTTTTAAATGTCTGTTTCTGTACAATGCTTGTTAAGCAATTTTATTTATTTATTTATTTATTTATATATATTTATATATATATAGAAAATGTATGAGGGGTCGTGTTAAAATGACAAAACCCCTTCAAATTTAATGGCAGGTACTCTGGAAAAAAAATAACAGCATTCCATCGACAAATATTTTCCAAGCAATAAATATGTATTTATAAATAGTGTAAATTTACATCAAGATTAGAAACATAAAAACAAACAAAAAATAAAATCACAAATTAAACCGTAAGTCTATGTGCAACCCATTTTCTTTGTAACTTGGCTAGTAAGTTTTTTTTCTCCTTTTTTTTGTTAACCTAAGAAAAAACAAATAGTTTTGCAAACATGACAAAAAGATCAAACATAAAAAGCTGTTAAAAACAGAAAAGAAAGAAAACCTAACCTTTTCACATTACAAATTTTTTTTTCATTTTAATTTTTTTTAAGATTTTTGCTGTCCAAAAGGTTCTTAAAAAAAATGACTATCTACTGTAGAAAAAAGGACCGGTTAGGCTAGTGCTCCTTACAGGGACGAAATGGAAAATTAAAAGCTAAATCCGGAGGAGTTCCACAAATCAAGATTTCATCCTGTTACCAGAATAATAAAAGAAAAAAGGAGAAAAAGGAGCGACAGAGTCAGTAGTCTTTTTACGGGTGGCGTTGCCATTTTGCAACAGTTAACAAGTATCTACAAAACAATTTTAATCACCCTTTAACCCCCCCTAAAACCCCCTTTTTGATTAAGTCCTCCATTAAAACAGGGTGGAACCATCGTCTCTACTAGAGGGAGGGGGGGAGGAGAGAGAAAAAAGTCCCGATAACGAGCCAAGTGGCGCCCTCTTCTGGAAGGCCCCGGGTGCTTCAAATGGGTTGCATAGACAGACACTCAGCCTCCAGCCGTCGCTATGGAGACCAGCCATAATGGAGGGGAGATTGTGACGAGGAGGAGGAGGAGGAGGAGAAGAAGAGACGGCCTTGGCTTTCCTGTATATCAGAAATGGTCCGTGTGTGTTTGTGTGGAGGTGTAAAGTTTTTTTATTTCCAATCTGAATCCAAGTAGATGGGCTTCATGGCTCCGGAGCAGAGGAGAACAGGAAACGCCTAATGTCAAGATGAAGATGAGTGAAGAGGAGGGGCCTGGGAGATACAACACCACTATTAGATCAACACGGGCTGATTAAAGCCTGTTTTACTCATCGGGTAAGACACTTACTAATGTGAACTGATCGTAGACCTGCATCAGGTCCTCCATCCGGTACTGCTCCAGGACCACAAAGTCGTCCAGCGTGGCGCTGCCTTTCCTGGCGCAGTCCTGACAGTGGACGGCACACTGCTTCTTGGACAGGTGCTCCCGCCGCACGAACAGCAGGTTGAACACTTCCACCTGTGGGCAGAAAAACAAAACACTCAACAAGCCAGAAAAAAAGGTATGTCGTCTGCATAGGATAAACAAATTACAGCAGCGATGTAACGACTCGTCTCTATATAAACAGCTTGGCTTGAATAAAAGCCATTAGTGTGCCCATTAATTAGATCAAACAGAAACTACGTCTGCTTGTAATGCAGTCAATCCAACCTCGCTGGGAAAGTGCAGCATGTTGGTTTTATATTCAGGGTTTCTACACTTTGCCCGTTTACTGCAGGAAAGGATAATTATGGGAAAAAATGTTGACTAATTTTTGTAATATTTGAGGCTCTTAATATTCTGACTGTGCCAACATCCATCACTGTCCTCTGCTGAAAGGTAAAAGGTGGCAGAGCAGCACGATTTCTTGTTTGAGCATCATCACAATGTAGATGAGCAATGGTCCGAGTAGGGGACAAATTAAATCAACATGTTAACGACTAAACCACTAAACCATAAGTCATTGCACAAAACAGATGCATTATGGCTTTTATTTTGATGGGTTGTTTCCGCCGGCGGTCATTGGCTGCTTCATATAAAAATCTAAAATTTTAATTTTGCTGTGAAATGTCTGCGACAACAATAGCAAAGTGTTGTCTGTGAATTCCTGAGATACAGAGAAAGATGAGCAAACTTGCAGAGAACTGGAGGAAAACAAGTAAAATATGGTTAAAATGCAAAAGAAACTGAAACTAAGATGCAATTCAGGTTTGCACATGATAGAAGGAAACGTACTCAGGTCCCAGTACAAGAAAAGCAGCAATAAAAAAAGACAATAACTCAAATACAGACAAAAACATGCTTGTAACACAGAAAGAAGAGGTAAGATCTGTGCTGGTTCCATGGGTTAAAGCAAAAAAAAAAAAAAAATTGGGTCCAACTTCTTATTTTTTGGGTGTGGCACTGCTTCCCTGGGCTAATTAATAGCAGCTAAACTAAATTGGTTGAACTATGTCGTGGGAAAATTTCCAAAAATGGCAGAATAATGGAAGTGGCAGGTCAGTGCCAGACCCCTGAACGATTCTCCAGTGGGAGGATGATATGAATAAAATTACATGTAACATACAAGGACATTTTAAACAGTGTTGTCATATGGTGCAGATGGGTCAATAATTACAAAGGCGTATCAGCACCTCCACAGTTGAAAAGTTGGCAAGGTATTAATCAGTAACATTGATGACCAGGTATTCATGAAGGCTAATGTCCAACCAAGTCAAAGCAAGTCTGCTGTTCACTCTGCATGGAGCCTCATTACATCAACCAGCAATACTGAGACGGCCGGGTGCTCCTGTGTCACAGGTCAGGGGAAGTCCTGCAGTAATGATCTTATGGAAGGTAGGTTAATAAATTGTCTGTTCAGTGCCATAACATCCTGGCTTTTGCCTCATTGTGATTAGACCGCTGCCTGTTAGGTTTAGTTATTAAAGAAAGTAGTGCTAAACTTTTTGGATTGAACTAATGTAACAGATATCGTTAATGTTAAAATGTTTTTAGTTGTCACCATCATCTGTCCATATTTTCTATACAACTGTGACATCAAGAACTCTAACACAATAAAAACAAAAAATACAATGAAAAGTTAGTTAGCAAGCAGTGACCGGAAACCTCACACAAAAACAACAACAATCGCCTGCGTCCATGAAAAATAAGGTTGATACCTCACAGGCTTAGAAAAGACTGCAATATCAAAAGATTGGTATGTTTTTACTTTTATCCTTCTTTTAATTTTTCTGTTGTGTTCTAAATGTAAAAATGTTTTCATGGAGAAAAACGGTATAAACATATGATGGTTTCCTTTAGAAAACAGTCTGTTTCCAGCATTTACAATATTGTCCCACACGTTTTGTTTTTTGGCAACCCAACTGCTGCAAACTTTAGCTTTTTATTAATCAAAGTGTTGAGCTTGTTCAGGAGATGAGTGCTATGACTTCTGGTTTGTGAAACCTTTATACTTTATAAAGATTTAGCTTAATTTACGATTTTCTGCCTCGTACAAATACGTTCAAATCTTCTTAATTCCATCAAAACCTCTGTTCTTGTTGGAAATCAGCTTCACTCAGCGTTTTCTCTAAACTCTCATTAGTTGGACTTTAATGACAGAACAGGCGTTCCCGGCGAGCTGACCGACCTCACAGATGGTGCAGTAGTGGGCCGGCTCGTCCCGGCTCCTCGGCCTCAGGACCGTCTCCTTGCCGGCCGACACCAGGGCTTCCTTCACCCACTGGCACTGCTTCAACGTCCGCAGCAAGCAGTACCTGCAGAAACACAACGCTCCCGTCAGCAAACAGACTGAAAACCTGGTTCTGCTCACAGCTGGACGCTAACAAGTCTCACTTGATCATCTCGAACAGCTTGTGGTCGGACACTTTAATGTTGCGCGCCATGTTCCAGGAGAGGTGCACCATGGGAACCATGGACTTGACGCTCTGGAGCTTGTTCCACTCGTAACGCTCCACGGCCAGCTTGTACTGGTGGGCTGGGAAAAAAAACCAAACAAACCGAGTGAAACCAGAGAATCTGTGCCAGTGTCTGTGAACTCATCCCAGGATTCCCTGCATACCGGTGAGAGGGCCGACGTTCCACGCGATGTTGTTGCACCAGCCGATGGCCTGAACCCAGTGGATGGTTCCTGTGTTGAGCCACACCAGATCCCCCGGACGCTGGATGAAGCGGTAAACGGGCACGTCGGCCTCATACAGGTCCTCCAGGTTGGGCCACCATGAGCCCATCAGGAAGTTGATGTTGTTCCTGGACAAACAATAAAAAAAGGACATTAAAGAGCGATGATGTAGAGGGAACAGAGCAAAGGACAGAAGAGGAGCAGCGGTCTCACTTCTCACAGAAGTTGCTCATCACTCCCCAGTACGGCTCGGGCACAGCGAACCACTCGCAGTCCCCGGGCCCGATGTTGATGTTGACGGCGCAGAAGTTGTTGTGCTCCTGGTGGCCGGGGATGCGGCTCCCGGGCACCTTCATGTAGAGCTGGACCGTGTTCATGCCCAGGATGGTGTGACCCACGTGGCTGAGCAGGTTGCCGGCAGAGACGACTCGTGCGAAGGCCGGCAGTTTGCTGAGCTCTTGCAGCTGCTGCTTCCACCTGGCAAGAAGAAAAATAAATAAATAAAAAGCCAAAAGAGAGCAGGAGTTATAAAACTATAATTATTAAAGCTCTAATATGTACGGATGTAACAAATCAAAAATCATTTTTTATTTGATTGTAACTGCTTAAAATGTGAATTGAGTCGTTGATCTTTATGAATGAAAAAACAAAAAACAAAAGTTTGATGACTTTGGGTCACAAAAAAATTTGTGACGATATTTTTATGTATTTTGAAGTTATATTCTGCTACTAAAACAACACAGTTTCAGTTTGATACAAGGACAAAAATGCTGATGTTAAAAGAAAAGAAACACTTTATAAAATGCTACAGTTCACGTTACTGGAGGAAGAAAAAACAAAAATATTCGTAATCGTGAACTTAAATTTGATAATCAAATCTGGGCTTGTGAGTGAATCTGATACATTCCTCCTAACATGATTAATGAGACAAATTAAATCCATACTTACTTTCTTTCATCTGAGACGTCAATGTTGGTTCCAAATTTGATGTGTTTTAACGGTCCTCTTCTTTTCCTTGCAGCACTTCAAACACAAAAAGACACAATCAGCAAGGCAGGATTATGAAAACGTCTCTAAAATCCTAAATGTGTCTCCGCTACCTTTCTGCTGATGCTGGCTCCGTGTCTGACGGCTCCTTTAGTGCCTTCTTTTCATTCTCCTCCTGAAATGAAACAAACAGTAAAAAAAAAAAAAAAAAAAAAAAAAAAAAAAAACAACAACAATTTAAGGAATCTGTCTAAACTAAAACAAGTAAGGCGTAACGAACCCTCAGGGACTCCTGGAAGGACGCGGCCTGATACTGGGCGTATTTGGCGATGGTGGTGTGAGTGCGGCTGCTCTCGCAGCGCCACATTTTCTTTGTGCCACTCGGGTCCCAGTTCTCGTCGGCGGGCTGCAAGAGCTGAGTCCAGACCTCCACAGGGTGCTCCGGGTTAGCCTCTACTAACGTCTTAGTGGAGAACAGACCCAGGTCTGGACAACAAAGATGCAGAAAAATAGTCATTACAAAAAAAACAAAACAAAAAAAGAGCAACATGGCAGAAGAGTAACGAGAACAGATTACTTACCCAGTTTGAGCGCTCCGGCCAGGCCTCTGATGACAGTGACAGGGTTAGAGGGGTTTGTGCAGAACTGGTGCAGTGGCGGGAAAAAAGCATCCCTCTTGTTTTCCAGCTGGGTTTAAAATATTAAATAAATATTAAAAATCAAGAAACGTAAAGCGTAAGCAAACCCCTCAAGCTTCTACTCTCTAATTGAACTACTTACATAGATACTGGGTGTGGGAGGGTTCAGCTTGTCTTTGGGCAGGGCTGGTGAGGGAGGGGCCGGCAGCCGGGGGGGAGGGCACTTATCGAGGAGGATGCTGCTGTTGGACAGCCCGTTCTTCCCCAGGTTTCTGCTCGCAACACAAGAAGCGTTTTCAGTACAAATCGAATTGATCTTCTGTTTTTCCAAAGAATTTCTAACTACGACATGAGAACGATGCTCTGATAAACCTAAGACAACTAAATTAAAAACAATGAAGTCTATTGAGCCGAGTGGAGTCTGCATGGCAACAACATGGCCCAGTGGCCTTCCCTGTTGTTGATGGTTACATAATTATTTGTTTGTGTTTCTGTAGTTACACTTCATCACCACTGGGGGGAGTCCTGTTCAAAACAAATCACATTGACGCTGCTCAGAAGTGGCATTTTTGCAGCCGTTCTTGTTGATTTTGTGCAAAAGATGTTGTATTTTTCTATCTTTCTTGAATATCTCTTAATCAAACTGTTCTGAGCTGGGTTTAACGCAGTGCGGGAGTTTAAAAGAGAGATGTGGTCTGTTTCAGACTCACCTGCAGGCCTTCAGGACATCAGTGGAGCTGGGGTAGATGGAAATGGAGGAGGAGGAGGACGAGGAGCTGTGTCTGTGAGGAGGCGTGGCTTTCAGAACGGTGAAGGCAGGCGGCTCAGCCTTCAGCGGGCTTTGAGAGTCCTCTGAGATGCCCCCCTTGCCGTTTCCGTTGATGGCGGGCGTCGTGGGCGTGGCGTTGGGGGGGCTGCGGGTGTCCAGTTGGGTGTTCTCGGAGGATTTGGGCGACGGCGTGGCGGTGGAGGTGGCGGAGCTGCCCGGCGCTTGGGGCACCGAGGGCAGGGCCGCCGGGTGGATGTTGTTGACTTTCTTCTGCGACTCTGCGGACGTCGTCTCTGCCGACGGCCTCTCGCTCTCCTCTGGGCCCCTCCCCCCCGCCAGCAGGGCAGATAGCCTGGGATTGTCTGCGCTAAGGCTTGGCGCGTCGTCGCCTTCTGCCGCCTTGTCGCCATCTCCAGAGTGGACGTGGTTGGCTAGCCCGTCTACCTGCGCCTGTTTGCCGTCGGCGGATGGCGGCGGCGGTGGTGGAGGCGGCGCCGCCGGCGTCTTGTCGCCTGGGCCCCCGTTTCCGAGGGGCGCGGCTGCGGCGTTGCCATCTTTGGTAGTGGACGCGTCGGGTCCAGCACCACCTGAGGTAGAGGCGAGGGGGAGGGAGGGGGGCGAGGGGAGGTGGTTGTGAGGCTGCTGCCATGGCGACAGGGCGTTGGTGGAATGTCCAACCTGATTGTTGGGGTGAGCGGTGGAGTTGGGGGTCTGTGGGTGAGAGGGGGTCCCCTCAGCGTTTGAGCCTGTCGCGTGGGAAACACACTCCTTCTGAAGCCCCTGAAGGAAAAACACATTCAACAGTTAGAGCAGAAGTTCCTCATTATGGAGTGGAGACCCCAATGTGAGCTTATTTACCCTTAGATCTTATAAAAGTCATAAATAAATAAAAGAATGAAACTGCTGACACATTTAAATGGGTTTTCTTGTAATAAACCAATAATAAATAATGATGTCATAAGCCTGTTTCACTATCATTTTATGGATTAGACGCAGAAAGATTTGAGATTTAACAAGCAAAAACTACAAAAACAGACAGGTACAAAGGGCTTTTTAAGACGACAAAGCTGCTGAACTGAAACAAAACGGGGTCTAACCTGAGAAGAGTTTAGGTGCAGGGCCTGGTGTGGCGTGGAGTCCTGTGTTTGCGTGCTTGTGCAGGAGTGAGGTAGCAGTGCTGCGTTGCTGCTGCCGGCAGCTTGCGGGTAAGGCACGTCTCCGTTGGGTCCTGTGGCTGTGGGCCCTGGCTGATTATTATTACTACTACTGTTACTGTTACTACTGCTGCCCACAGAGTCTGAGTGTTCGTGAGGACCTGAGCCCACGGGCCCGTTGGCCAGCGACTGAGGCGGGCAAAGGTGCCGGTAGGGTCCCAAGTGGGGCCGTGTGAGGTGGAGGCTGGGGGAGGGGAGGGAGTTGGAGAAGGGACCGTTGGGGAAAGAGGGGCGCCCCTGACTTCCTGAGGCGTTTTGCTTAATCTGTAGGGAGGGATAAAAAAACGGAATAAACCAAAGTGAAAATAAATGTAAACATGGTCTGATTTTGGTCTTGGGTGTGTTTTTTCCGTTCACCTGGGGCCTCATGTATAAACGCATAAAAAAGTTGCATGTGCCAGGTTCCACGCACACGCCGGGGTGTATCAAAACCAACACTGCGTGAAAGTCTGCGTAATTATATGCACATTATGAAAGGTGAAAAATGCGCAGCTTCGCAAAGTTTTTCAGTCGACAGTTTTAACCCAGAGTCTGACCTGAATACACAGAAATAGGACTCTGCTCTCTCTTCTGGGTGTCTTATTGTTTAAACCCGAATGATGAAACTGAACCTCATTTAACCTGAGAAGAAAACAGAGCAGCCTAAAAATGATCAAAACAACCTCAGTCCACTGTGAACTGTAAAGTTCTTAGATTTTTGTCACGCAGTCATAAACACACGTAAGAGACCGCACGCCTGTGAGGAGCACACACTGCTGAGGAGAATAAAATGTGTGAATTGTCAAAGAAACTTTTAATTCTCACTGAAAAATAAAAAAAAAATTCTGTCAGCTGAGCAGATTAATTCAGAACACCTCACCTGTGATGATTCCTCAGGTCCACAAGATGCAGACAAGATTTATGTATTAATAGCTGCGTAAAGTTGTGCGTATACAATGTCATCTGTTGGGCTGCAGGATGACATCACCACAAGAATTAGGAGGCAGTGTGTTTTTTTGGTATGACACTGAAAAACTACAATTAGGTATTTTACTATAGTCTCTGAGCCGAGCCATGCAGCTGGATGAGACGACCTGATGATTCTAAAATACAAGTCCACAACCTCGCGGCAGAAACTTCACATCAACTATTGAATAAATAAAATTCTAGGTTCTACCAAACTAATAAGTTTCTGTGTTTAGGAGTCTCAGGTGCGCTCAGTTCCACGTTCGTTGGGATTTCTAAAAGACGGTTTTATACATCTGAATTTTTGTGTGGCGCACTTTTCAAAATGTGTCCGTACGCCAACTTTAAGTGTGAAAACTGCACACTCCTTTATACATGAGGCCCCTGGTTCAAAGTGAAAATGAATGTAAAGATGGTCTGATTTTGGTCTTGGGTGTGGTTTGTGTTCACCTGGTGCTGCTGCATGATGGCGAGCTGAGCCTCCAGCTGCTCCAACATCTGCAGCTGTGGGGGCTTCAGGTTGGCTCGGTTATTCCGCAGCTGTTCCAGCACCTGGAGGCAGACGGGAGGAGCGTGAGATCAGACCACACCAGAGCAAAATGCCAACAGATTAGTGATTCATTTTAATTCTTTTAACTTGATCTAATTACATTTCAGACACCATTTGTGACAGGGTTCTTCTTCAGGCCAACATTGCCAAAATACACTTCAAAAATCCACTGGCAAGTCAGGAAAATTTCTGCTCATCT
>JAUBOC010000097.1:3036940-3049895 GCA_032275365.1 Anablepsoides cearensis | reverse complement strand
TGCCAATCACATTCATACACTGATGGGACACACATCAGAGGCATTGGGGTTAAGTATCTTGCCCAAGGACACAACAAATGGACAGCTGGACGGGGATTGAACCGGTGACCTTCGGGTTCCAGGACGACTCCCCTAACCACTCTGCCACAGCCACCCATTGTTTGGACTAAATTCACCACATTGGTTGTATATATTTGATCTGATTGTTGGCATTAAGTTGTCTAAAATGCGATAGCGTGACCAGGCCTTAGCTGAAGTACTGTAAAGCTGTGGATAAAACAACATAATTTCTCTCACTGTTGAATATGTCATGCATAGCTAAGCATATAATAAACAGCTAAAGTAGTTTATTCACACTGAAATCAGAGGAAGACAATTTTTTTTCCCTTGTTAACCATAAGGATGGAAGGAAGTTGTATGTTCACATGCTCAACAGAACCAGACGAGCTTCTCCTCGAAGCTGCCCAACTAGCTAGTTCAACAACCGGCTCTTGCTGTTAGACCGGATCGTTTTTTTAGTGACACGCAGAAGCATGCGCTGCTCTTCAGCAGCCACAAACACACCCACAAGTGTGTCCCCAAAATAATCCGTTTCCCCACCAGAGGGTACGCCAGAAGAGGGCTGAAAAATCCTGACGTCTGTATGAAATCCCATGTAGCATTATACACAAGGGTTGGATTTATATGCTTGTTTTTAAGCTCAAGAAAACAGGGGTGGGGGGTTGCATCATACTCAAGTCACATTACACACAATGAATTATGAGTTATTTTGTAATAAACCATTTCTGCATTTCATGTCGAGAACACCTTCACAATAAAAGCTTTAATTTGAAAATCTTTTCAGAGCGAAAGGTGGGTGATGGTTTTTCTTTTTGAGTCAGTGTTTGTCTGTTAGCAAAACAAATCTGAACTATGAAGCATTTCTCCTACTTTTATCCAATAAGGGCACCCTGCCACCCCAACAGAACTGCCTGTCCCTCCATGAAGATCATGTAATGAATTAATAAACTTGTTTGTAATTCACTGCAGCTGGAGGAGACTCTAAATGTGATGCATCATCCCTCAGCCTAGGTGCCCTGACTGGGACTTCATCATTAGTGTACAGGCCCGTCCAGCTGTTCATAACCAAACTACCATTAGCAGAGAGGAAACACTGCTACTGGACGGATTAACCGGATGTATGTCTGAAACTTATTCACTTTTTGGAGTCAATCCAAGACAAGATGGCTGCCACAATGAACTGACCTTAAACACGAACATGACTTCAGCACGATCCAATTTACAGATACTTGGCAGGACCCTCATATTTTTGTTTGATGGTTCCTTGTGTATTTTTGCTTAATTCCTTTTTTGTTGTCTTAGGTTTTTGTATTTTTATATTTATCATTTCTTGTCACTTTAGTTTTGATCGTCTCAGATGTGATTTATTTTTGATTGAGCTCCTGTGTTCCCCGTCACTAATCTCTCCTTCAGCTTGTCAGTGTTTTTCCAGTCATCAACCACACACACCTGTTACCGCTCTTCATCAGCTCAGCTGCCTGTTCATACCTCATCAGTCTTGCTCCGTTTAGTCAGTCTCTTTTTACCCTCACATCAGCAGATCATTGCATTTCTGTCCCCACCTCGATGTTCTTGTTATGTCTCACTTATATTTTGACTTCCTTCCTAATCACCCGATCTGTGTTTCTGTAAGTTGTGCTGCACAGCCAGCCATTTATTTTCATATTAAAGTGATTAAAGTGTAACTAATCCCCCTGTGAAAGTCTAACTCCGCTCCCAGGCAAATTTGAAAAATTCCAACAAAGTGGGCGGTGCCAAGAGACACTGAGGGGCGTGGCCAAGTGTGGGGATGAGCGAGGAGGAGTGGTCTGGACGAGAGAACGTGACAGCTAGCTTAATTTGACAAGCTAACATATTTGAAAAGGTTTGATTGTTCTAAAGCAATTAATATATTTTGTAAAAAATAAAGTTTCATGACAAACAAACTCACATTTAGCAGTTTCAAACGAACACGTAAAGTTGAGGCAACATATTGTCCAAACAGCACAGGAAGAATATTTTCTTATTTCTGTTTGGTTTAACTATTTATTTGAAATTAACAAGACAGCCAGGACTGATGAGTGTTCTGTCCGTCCCACACCAACACCACCACAGAGGCAGACATGTGAAAAGTGAGTTACAATCAATAAGAGCACCCAAACGGCGGCAGTGTGCTCACAACGACTCACCAAAATTAGATTTCTCTTATGTTTTGCCGGAAAGCGGCACAAATACTGAGTCAATCTACAAAGATCACACTGCACCAACAGGAAAAGCATAACATCTGAAACTAAACTGGTATTATATGGAGATATGGGATGGGAACAATGTGAAGTTATATATATTGGAGATACGGTGAGATTGTGGAACAGGTTCATCAACATGTCAGATCAACAGAACAATTTTTTATTGGGATTTGTCCAATAGGTATACCTGGGCCAGACAAATTGAGAGAATATTTACTGATTAGACAGAAAAAAGTTAATTTGGGGTTTAGTTACTCTAAAATAATTTTGAGTTTATATCTACATTTTTGTGAGTCGGCACTCTGGGTTAAGATTGACGTGATAATAACTCGGAGTCAATTACAACACATTGAATCAGAATGAACCCGCAGTCTACTATGAGGACTAACCTGTAGTTTCTGAGGGGAGAGGTACCAGCTAGGTGCTGGCTGCTGTGGTGGATTACTGGTCCATGAATCGCTCTGAGGGAAAACACAACATTATAAATCTCTAACGAAACCAATATGTGTAAATCAAGGTGCAAACCGTGTCAGCGTTTACCTTGGCAGGACTGGCTGCTCTCCTCCTCTTGGCTGGGCAGGATTGATCGTCTGCTTGGCCCAACGAGCCCACATGAGGGGGCAGGGACTGACTCGAGCCCCCGCCTTCCGCACTGTGATTGGGCTTACAGGCCTGCAGAGACAGGGTTGGTGGAAGGGTGGGTGGCACAAAAAAAGGGGTGGGGGGGTGGGGAAAGCAAAACAAACAGAGGCAAAGAAGGTTTGGGAAAAAAAATACAAATAAAAATGGTTGGAGGGAAAAGATGGAAAAATTAATGCGAAGCGAAATGAAAAGGGAGTTAAAAAAAGAGCAATTAGGAGTGGTTACAGCAGGAAAATGAGAAAAAGATCATAGATGGGATGGGTGAAAAAGAAGGGGAGAAAAAAAGAACAATGTCATGATTTTGAGCTTAACCGACACGCAAGGTTAAACAGCCCCCCGTTTCAGGAGGCATTGCATCATTGCGTAACAGCAGCACTCAAGCTTATCGTCGTCACTGAGGCTAACTCTGCTGCTGTGACTCTCAACCTCAAAAATGAGAAAGGTGACGTCTCCCACTCATCACCTCTCAGAAAGATGTGGGTCGGATGTGACTCATGACAGTACCCCTCACCGCAGGGACGATGTGCTTTATTTTGTAAAGAATTTGAATTTGGAAGTGCAACATCCAATTTGTTTAGGTTTACCTGAAATACAAATCAGTATAAAGTCACATCCGACTCACAGAAATCTGATCAAAACACCCACACAATTATAGCTGCTACTTTAAACACCTTCCAGTGCTTTAAGTCAGTCACAACAAAAGGTCACACACAAAACTACTGACATCTACTGAATGATGAATGAATTAAGTGATAATGACACACTTAAGGGTGGGCATTTCTGGGGCGTTGTGAGCGGCTGAAGTTGCTTCTAAGGTCAGCTACTGAAGAAGGGAGTAGGATGGACGGAGTAATCGGGAAATGGCCACACCAATCACGCTGGAGCACGGTCAAAATCCAGGAAAAGCAACAAAGAGTTGAATTTCAACAAGTTTGCCACCTTAAACAGGATTTGTCATTCTTAAGTTGGGGTGTTTGGCAAAATGTAAATACAAACAGAATGCAATGATTTTCAAGTTCCATAAATTTATATTTTATTCACAAGAACATAGTAAAGATATTGTTTGAACGTAAAATTGTAGTAGTTGTACTTTGGAATTTTATTGCAGCAACAAATTTTACAAAAATGTTTGGACAGGTAACAACGTGTATAATTAACTGTATGAACAATTAATTTGTTTGTGGCAACAAGTTAAAGGGCCGAGTATAAAATTTTAGAAGGCTGAATTCGGAAAGGGGTCAGCAGTCTGTGAGAAACTGCATCCAAAATAGTGAAGCAAATAAAAAAATCTTTCACACCATCATCTACAATTAATTATACAAGGCGAGTCAAAAGGCCCAGGACACCCTTTTATTTCAAAAACAAAAAGGAAAATGAAATATCTGAAGAAAGCCGCCAAGTAATGGAAGAGGGGGCCCATCTTTAGGCTATGTGTGGAACATGGCCGCTGTCTTGAAAGCTGTCATATTGGATTGAAATCATATTTTTCTAGTGGGATGGGGGTCATGTAGCACACCAAAACCAAATTATTTTATAATAATCAATATCTCTATAATAAGTAATATCTCTCATAGTTCAAATGTTATCAACACAGAAAGTTGAAACAACAACTGGGAAGCTGTTATTTGATGTGTTTAATGTCCTGTCATCCCTGATACTGATCAGTGCGTTTATGTTTGGCATTCAAGAAGGTGGCCATGTTCTGGACATTAGCCTAAATGATAGGCACCCTCACCCACTACTTGCTGGGATATTCAAATATTTGATTTTCCCTTCCGTTTCTGAAATTAAAGGTTGCCCTGTGACTTTGACTCACCCTCAAAAATTAAAGTTTCAGCCATGTCATCCACAAATGCTTAACGCACTACTATGCAAAGTAAAAAGTTTTTCAGGGACAAAATTAATTTAAAATGCATGAAGAAAGTGTACAAAAATTCTGTGGCCAGACTGTTATTTTTTTAAATTCTTTTAGGAAACCACAGACATTCTCTGTACTAAAGAATATCTAGCCTGTTATCAACGCAGTTTAAAAACTAGCATCTCTGATGGTGCCTTTTCAGATCTGTAATCTGTCCATGTAAGAGGCACTAAAGCACCTCCATACCATCAATGCAGAACAACATGCTCCAATATAGGCAACTTTTTGTTTTGAAGGGAAAGCGTTGCACATTTCAGCAAGACAATGCTAAACCACTGCATCCATTACAACAGCATGGCTTATTAGCAGAAGAGACCTGCCTGCAGCCCAAACTTTTCACCAACATGCAGCATGAAACAAAAAACCAATAAGGAGAGCCAGGAATGTTGAACAGCTAAAATCCTATAAACAGACAAGAAAGGGAAACAATTCCCCTCCAAGGCCTCCAGCAACTGGTCTCCTTAATTCATAGACACTAACATATTGTTGTAAAAAGGAAGCTTCACAGTTGTAAACATGGTCCTGTTCCATCTTTGAAATGTGTTGCTGCATACAAAGTCAAAATTACAATTTCTTAGTTTAAACATTTGATATATTTGCCATGTTCTGTGAATAAAATATGTGTTTATGAGATCTGCAAATCATTGCTTTTATTTTACACAAAGTCCCAAAGTTTTTTTTTTGTTGTTGTTTTGGGAGGAACTGGCGTATTCAGGTTTAAATGAATCCTGAATACCTGATATCATTTTTTTTAAAATAGCCTTCATGTTTTCACCCTGCTGGAATGGAGCGTGATGGGCGGTAGCCAAGAAAAGAGAGGGAGTGAAGGGCTGGGTAACACTTGGCTGCAACCATCATCATTTTAAAACAAATGCAAGAAAGCTGCAAATGCCATAAAGATTCATAAATCACATATTTTTACTGGATTTATACATCAGCCTGGATGTAGAAGTGACGTTAAGCTCAAGTGTTAGCCATGTGTGTTTGTACAGAATGCGTCTGAGGGTGCACTCAGACACAGGAAGGGAAGGGAGGGGGAGTTGAAGGGAGGGGAAGGGAGGTGCAAGTTGCTCTATCTGGTCTCTCACCTGCTGCGGTGCACTGCTCAGGCCTCCCTGCCTGGAGGTTAGCTCAGCTGGGATTGGTAGACTCCATGCCTCCTCAATAAGAGGGAGCATTTTACTTTTACCCTGTAGGCTACTGAGCTGGGGGTTACTCAACTGAGCCTAAGGGAATGGAAAACGATGTGAAAAAACAAAAAGAAAAAAAAAATCAAGGACAAAGCTGCTTAAATAAAAAAAACTGATGACCTCAAAACAAGGACATGATCAGCAATGGTAAAGATAGGTTATAACACAAGTAAAGCCAGGTTGGAAATTGATATGCATACTTGTGTCCTAAATTACTGCTTTTCTTGGCTAGTAACGGCACAAAGGAAGAACTGGAATGACATTTAGCAACAGTCACAAATCCATTAAAACAAGCCACTCCGCTTGTATTAATGCAATGAAATTATGCTAACATACGTGGTGGAAATGTGGCATTCCTTCATGCACATGTAGAGGAAAATGACACTGCTTGGACAAAAATAAAAATGAATCAAGTAACATGAGATATGGGGACTGTTAGAACCCCTTGTTGTATTTATAAAACACTAATAGAATATGGTTTTCCCTACTATTATTACGTACTATTATTATTAAACAGGTTTCTGTTCATCACTATTTTACATCACTTTGTGCTTCTGACACTGTCCTAACCTTTAATGGAGAACTAAAAATAAGAGCCATAAACAGACCAGATGTAAGGCCTTGTTTGAAAAACATTTTATTTGTTCACTAAATCTTTTTAAACTTTATGAATGAATCAAGATTATAATTTATATTTCTTTTTAAAATTCAGATCATTTACTTTAAGGTTATTGGCAATTTACCAGAGTATTTTGTTACTAAAAATATTTTTTTACAAATTTTTTCAGTTAATACTCTGTTAAACTGCTGACAAACATCCTTAAGTGAAAAAGACACTTTAATAACATCTAAATAATTTAAGCGTGCAGAGCAGCAGATGAGCATATGTAAATATGCAAATGTTAATAAAATAAACTTTTTCCCCCTAAAAATGCAGCAGCAACTATTTCCCCCACAGTATTTGAGTAAAGTAAATGATA
The DNA here is from genome assembly GCA_032275365.1 of Anablepsoides cearensis. NCBI lineage: Eukaryota > Metazoa > Chordata > Actinopteri > Cyprinodontiformes > Rivulidae > Anablepsoides > Anablepsoides cearensis. The sequence goes on along the minus strand of JAUBOC010000097.1, from coordinate 3,042,880 downwards.
GTACACTGGTTGTACTAGTGTAGCCTACTACCAGAAGTTGTACACTAAAGATGGACAATAAACAAGGTAAATAGGAGTAGGAAATATCAAGCATTTGCTTTGTTTGACCTCCTTTTTAACATGAATAACAATATAAATATATAATATATTTGAAAAAATACAGTCAATGGCATTTAAAAGACACAGTAAACACCAATTCTCTATTTTTCTGTATTTGAACGACTATTTAAATATTCAAGGTATTTTTGTTGTATTTTAAGGCCCTGTCACACCATAGCTTTTTAGACAACTTATGTTGACTGGTGAAAATTTAGTTACAACTATTTTACTCATATCTGTTATATATAAGTTCATAAGCTGGCATAGGTTGTATAAAATGTTAGAGTGACAGGGCTTTTAAGTAGGTTTAATAAAATTTAAGTGCTTCTGTTGCTGCCACATTTTACACCAACACTGTATTCTCCAACCTATTGTACAGGGTTATTAATAAAACCTGAATATTTATATGCTTTTCAGGGATTTGGTTACATGAAGCAGGAAATTGGACACTATTAGTTAGCATGAGATGCTTTGGATCATTCCTTTGAACACTAGAAAGAGGACTGAACAGTAGACATTTATAAGGAATTAGATACAAATGATTAATCTTAGTTTTACAGGGATGTGAAAGATCAGCAGAAGCTTGTCTTCCTGTGCAAAAGCAAGAGGATTCACCAGGGTTTACAAAAGCTGCTAAATGCTAAAAGGAGCTGAACACCCGTTGGGAGACTTTGACATTCTTACATTAAAAAACAGGAAACTCAGATGTAAGTTCTCCACAAACCCCAATCAGCGGCACACAAGTGTCTTTTTTTCCACCCACCTGCAGACATTTGATGCGGTGGGTCAGAGCGGGGGTGTTGGTGCAGCCCTTGCTGCGGGTGGCGTTGATGTAGCACTTGATGGCGTCGTGGGGCTGGTTGCAGGACTCGTACAGCGTGCCCAGGTCCATCCAGGCGGCGGCGTGGCTGTGGTCCAGCTGCACAGCGCAGATGTAGGCCTGCAGAGCGTCCATGGGCTGGTTCTGCTGCTGGTACAACACCCTGACGGGACAGGGAAAGTTCCAAGCATTGAAAGGGGAGATCGAAGGCGAGGCGTTTGTTTGGGCTGAGGTGTAAACTGGAAGAAATATTTACCCTATAGAGCACCACGTGTCGGCGCTGGCCTCGGATTTGTCGATGGACTGACGGTAGGAGATGAAAGCATCCTGGACCTTGCCAATACTAGCGTAGCACCTGCGGGAGATGGAAAACGCTGCAACAACTTCTGCAAGCAAACAAATCTGGCAGATTCATGATGAAGAAGTCTGACGTAACTCTCTATGAAACAAGCTAAATGTTCACTTGTACCTGCCGAGGAAGTACCAGGACTGTCCGGAGTTGGGGTCGGCTTCCAGAGACTTCTGCAGACACTGGATGGCATAGCTGTCCCTGCTGGATTTGTCCCCGAGCTGCTCCACCGTGTGATGCATCCAGCCTGCAACGAGTTTAGGCAGGTTTGCTCGGGTCCTCGGGAAAAGACAGTTGCTCAGAAACCTTGGAAGACTCTTACCTAGCTGCTGCAGAGTAGTGGCCTTCACCTGTGCAGGGAGATCCTCCGTCTGCAGGAGGTTCTCGTAAGCCTCCTTGGAAGCCCGGTATCTCTTCTGGGAATACAAATTAGAGGAAACGATTCCAATTCTAATCCAAGAGTTTTGAAATCGGTGTGCAGCTGACAGGCTAAGAATAATAAATAATAAATAAAAATAAATCTAAATAAAGTAGACTGCTTTATGCGATCACATTAGCTGCAAAGAGTCGCTGCTCCCTCCACATAAGAGGAAAGACACCACCGGCATACAAAAGAGGGCGAGACAGACTTGGCTGTTTCCGTGGCAACCCCGATGATCGGCTAATCTTACACCCCTCCCGCCCCCACCTCCTCCTGCTATGCCACCCACTCACTCATGCACCCTGATTGCTCCTTGACTCATCAGCACCTAGTTCAAGCAGAAAACAGGGCAATCCTCGCTTTTTCTTCTTTCTTTCTTTCTTTCTTTTTTAAAAATTGGGAACTTTTGCAACATTGACTCACAAACATGCACCACAAACGGAAAGAAATTCAAAATAAATCCTGCGCTGTACCCTTGAGAGCAAGGGCAACAGATGTTCCCTAAAATACATTTTATTTTTTTTTATTTTTAAAAAGAGAATAAATCACTTACCTGAATCTCATATAGATGAGCGATGTGGAACTGAACTATTAAATAAGAAAAATAAATAAATAAATGATGTCAGGTTATCAAACGTTTTGAAAAACAACTATCTCATAGGTCTCCTTTTCTTCTGAAAGTCTTTGTAAAGTAGTGCAGCGATGTCAGAACCCAAGCAAACAAAAACAAACAGGAAAACAACAAAGCCTCACTCGTCTATGTGAAGTGCAACAAAAACCCCAGATAGGTGAGGCTGACGGCACCTTCCTTTGTCTGGAGCGCCGCAGTGTCTGATCTAAGCTGCCTGAGTGACTCTCAGCAGATGGAGGGAGAGAGGGAGTTATACAGAGAAACCGGGGGAAAGAGGGAGGGGGAAGAGATCAGGGCTGCCCTTGATAGTTATGCGTGTGTGTGTGTGTGTGTGTGTGTGTGTGTGTGTGTGTGTGTGTGTGTGTGTGTGTGTGTGTGTGTGTGTGTGTGAGAAAGTGCAGAGATGAGAAGGCAGACAGCAAATGAAGAGGCCGGGCAAAAAAAGGGAAAGATATCGCCGTCACCAAGGTAACAGGTAGCGAAGCGAAACGAGATGACAGAGGCTGAGTTCAGACTATTCTTTAGAGCAGAAGACAATAATCGTAGTTTGTTTGTTACAATAAGCAATAAGATGCTGATCATTTTATAAATGAGGAAGACATGGTGCTTACTTTCAGCTTTGGACAAAGTGCAGGGATTGGAGTCAATTAAAGCCAGCTGAAAATGCTGCAAGAGAATAATTAAAAAAAAAAAAAAAGGTAAAAAACTAGTATCCCATCGATCACAATTCTGATGTGTTTGGGGGTCGTACCTTTAGGCTTGACTCGTAATCTGTGTTGACTTTGAACATGAGACCTAGGCGAAGGTGGATCTCCTTGGCCCGGGAGAAGCCCGGGTCGATGTACAGCACCTCCTGGAACGCTTTAATCGCCCTGCAGGGACAAGTCAAGACACCGGTACATTAAAAGCAACAAAACAGCAAAAAAACAATAGCATGCCCAGGAAAAGATATCTGGTTATGTGACAGTTTGCAGATTTTGCAAGATGCAGTTTCAGCATCATTGTTTTCCATTGAAAAGTGTTCCCACACTGTGGACATGGTTGCATACTTGTGTGTGTCTTGACTTCTTAACAGCAATAGTAAAGCATGATGATGCTGAAAACTGGATCGGCCCGATACCATGACTAAATCCGATACTACCAGATTTTCAAAAAATGGCTGTATCAGCCACTGATACCGATACTGAATATTCGATCGGGACATCCCTACAGATCATCATGTGAAATCTGAAAGCTAGAAACTGTTCAATACAATTCATTATTAATACAACTATCAAACTGAAAAAGTAGACCAATATATGACTTATAATAATGTAAATACTAGTGCTGTGTGGTACACCGGTTTGTACCGAAAACAGTTTTTTATTTTCGTATTTATATAAACGCGTTAGTAACGTTACGTCGTGCCCACCAGTTAACCGTTTCACAGGGGACACTTTTCCTCGCAGCACTGCTATACATATTAGCAAGCTAATGTTACTGTTAAGCAGCCTTCTCCATAAATGGCTGCATGTGGCGATTTCACTGCTTACTAGGGGTGTAAATCACCAGCTTTATCACGATACGATATTACATCGATATGTTCAGATGATGATTCGATATTTCTCGATATCATAAAGTCTGTCACGATACGATTTCGATTCAATTCAATTCACAAGTCTGCGATCGATATAACGCAATATCATATGTCCATCTAACCCAATGACTGTGTTTGATGGGCATAAGATATCGATTGTCATCCAGACTATGATGATGATATAGATCACGATTTTCATTTTGCCACGATATAGCTGAATCATGAGCCATTCAAATCGATATATCGATATACATCGATGTATCGTGACAGTTCGTGGGCAGTATTTCACTGGACTGAAGAGTAGGAGCAACATTTTGGAGTCTCAAAAACATCTAGAATCTTAATTTCCCTGCTGTCTTTTTTTTCTTCAATTTTTTTCATTTTTTTTAAATAATTTTAGAGCTCTGAAGCGATATTTTGACTTCTGCACAGGAGCTCTCCTTTTGACAGAAAACATCCAGGGCTGCAGCAACATACGTGTGTCCAGGTTATAAATAATTGTTAAGAACTGGTGCAAATCTGAGTTTCTTCATTTTGTAACGTGGTTGCAGAAGTTTAAATCATAAACGTGGTGCCTGTGGGTGTTAGGTCTGCCACTTTACTCTTTTAAACAGCTCTTTAGAACAAACAATGGGGACAATGAGACAGTTTCAAGCCATTCTGTGTTTCCCACAGATGCAGACACAAACAATCCTATTATTCCACTGAAACAAAAAAGAAGGTTAGGATTGCAGCAGTTGTGATCGGTGAATCTTCGCTCAGGGATGGAGAGGGGGTTGCATGTGTGGCTACAGCAGTACAGCTCCATCACTGGCTGAACCACGTGACCAATCGGCTCCTTGAAACAAACTATTCATCAGGAACTCATACACCCACAGTTGGAATTCTGGAAACTTTACACTGTGCCACAGATTCCAAAAATCCACATTTACAGATATGGTCACACAGTTCTTTAAACTTTGAACTATCATCAATCATTAACATAATTCATTAAACACATTTTCATTCAGTGAGACTGCAGCTGAATATTCATCTCTTGCAATTTTGAGTCACCAACTAGTCTCCAACAGTTGTGTGAGGTACCTACTTTTAACACACTCACTGCAGCTCGTCTTTGTGTAGACGTTACGTACATCTCACTTAATCAACTTTCAAATAGAAAAGTTTTAGGTATTTTACAACTGAGTACCAGCAGTATAGGTTTGACAACAGTGAAGAAACTATAAATAAACCATCTTTCTAGAATTCAGAAGCTCGTTTTCAGCCCCAGCTCGTGTTGGTTTCCTTCTGTTGTTGGAGGAGCAGGTAAAACCTGAGTTTTGTCTGCGTGTCGTGGGCTTGGTTTCTGCCTGTAAGGCTGTAAACACACAGGATATTACAGCTTGTATTGAACCTGAACAGACGGGGAGGGTGAATTCCTGTCCTCCCTCTGCCAAGCAGATGTTCAATGATAAACGGCTGCGGTTTTGTGTCTCCTCTCCAAGGTGGTGTTTTAGATTGAGGATGTCGGTTGCTTTAGGTTTTACTCTGGAATTACATTTACTATGTTGCCGTAAAAAAAAAAACAGCAAAAAAACAGTGTGGTTTATTTTGGAAACATGACAGTTTCCTCAAAGCGTTCTGCTGATGCAACTCCTTTTGTCTCGAGTTCGGCTCATAAAATCTCTGAACATAATAATGTTGATTTAATATGAGAGCAGCTAGAGTTCCTCCACTGCAGCTGATTTATAGTTTTATTAAAATGTTGGCTAATCTAATACTGAATACTGTATATTTCTGAATTATTGATCTTTTCTTCTTAAATTGATGAAAAACGTAGAAAGATAGTAAACTTTTTACAACCAATAGTGTACACCTGATAAAATACAGATAAAAATAACAATATTAAAGCAAAACAAAAAACTAATTTTATTTGGAGCTTTTCCTTTGTTTGATTTGGAGAGAATACCTTAGTTATTAACCAATTACCAAATACAGTGGGGAGAACAAGTATTTGATACACTGTTGATTTTTCAGGTTTTCCCACTTGCAAAGCATGTAGAAG
>JAUBOC010000097.1:2996693-3007301 GCA_032275365.1 Anablepsoides cearensis | reverse complement strand
TTTTTTTTCCATCACAGCTGAGCTGATACAAACGTTGTTTATTGACTTTTTTTTTAACTGTACCTCTGTCTGTGTCGCTGTTTCCCTCCTCTAGGAGAAGAAGTTCTGTTAGAAAAGTTTCACTTTTTTCAAGACAGCTTTTTTTTTTGGCTTCAATACAAATTTTAAAGATAAGAATAAACTTAAGTGTCACATCAACTTTATGAGGAAACGCAACTTTTTAAACTCTTCCACCTTCTTTGCCTTGGAATAAAACGTGCAGGGTGGGTCTCCCTTGCACAGGTCTCTGTAATAAAGCTTTTATTTTAGGTTTTTTGCAGCTGCACTGCACCACACAGCTCTATAATTCCCACTGGCATAAGCACGAAGGCTTTGGAGCGGAGCAAACCACCCACTGTAAATCCATAATATTCTCAGAAACACGTGTGTGTGCCCATTTCACCAGGCTGCTGTGTGCCACTGATGATGTGTACATATGCCTTATAAATACTAGTGTCAGAATCTGAAAAGTCATTTTCAAACTTGCGTTTGTAATTTATTCTCCTGGACTGGTTTGTTTTGTGTGTGTTTCAGGGGTCCCTTCAGTGTGGTGAGGCGCTGCATCAACAGGGACACGGGCCAGCAGTTTGCTGTAAAGATCGTGGATGTTGCCAGCTTCACCTCCAGCCCAGGCCTCAGCACAGAAGGTGAGACCTCTTTTGAGCTCTTGTTGCTTTTTGGATTTTCTGGACTAAAGAGAAGAAATAAAAAAACATTTCCTCTCAAACGTATCATTTTTGACTTGGGTTAGGTTGTGATGATTTATTTCCGTGAGGTAATGTTGCATGCCTTCTCTCACTGTGTGGTTTGTCATGCTGAGAAGTGCACATTTGTCAAAAAAAAAAAAAGATTAAGGCAAAGATGATAGGTGTTTGTGTGTGTGTATGCTGGCAGTCACTGTGTACCATCTGCGACGCCCCAGCCTGAGATTAGACTGGCAGCCAATAACGGCAAGATGAGGAAATGACCCAAGGGAGGTGAAATGGAAAAAGAAAAGACATCTACCTGTGCTTTACACCACAATCTTCTGACAGAGATAAATGTATTCACCTGAAACTGTAAAAGATCTTCTATCAGTGTTCAGTTGCATCATTTGATTGCAAGTGATTGGTAGTGAGGCATTAATGTCATGGTGTTTTGCATGCTTTTTCATAAATACCCAAGTATTTACTGCTCGTTCGTACATCTGTAGTATCCTAGATTTCTTTGGCATACCTGGCTTTTTATAGAGCTATAAAGTAGCAGGCTGAGTTGGTGTCCCCCAGGTCCTTGACACAAATCTTTTGGGAGCACTTCTGCATGCTGGAGATGGTGTCATAAATAAAATTCACGAGCTCTGAACCTAGCTAGCTTTAACCTCCGTGCTGAGAGGACACTTAAAGTAGGAAGACCACCAATTAAAAATAAAATATTTTGTGAACCAGAAGCTGGATGAAAGCACTGAATCTATTGAACTATATTTATAACTATAATATGTGTGGTAGTGGACAGTAAAGGTAAACTAGAAAAGTTCCTGGAGAAACTTTGAAGATGTTTTTCACTTAGTGTGGTTTTGCTTTTTTCTTATTTTAAATTAAGAATACCCAGGGCACATTTTGGAGTGTAGATACAGCTATTAGGATTTTTGCTCAATTTGTCTAAAATTGACAGAGTTAGGACTATTGTTGCATTAGCCTAAGTGGCCATTTTAAAGTGTTGTTTAACATTCAGCATGTTTTGCCCCTGGCTACTACTAGCTTACCAAATTTCAGCTCAAGATGTCTAAAAACCACCCAATTGAAGCCAAATCTTTTTAAATTGGCTATGGTGGCCATCTAGATTGCCTCCTGTATATTTTTGTAGCAGGTGCCAAATTACACACTTTTTTGGGAGGTCCAAACCACCTCAAACTGCAAATATTTTACAAGACCTGCAGCTGTGAATGTGCTGTGAAACTGTCTTGCCAGTGTAATTTACCCCTGTCTCTCAAGTTCTTATCCTGGCCCATTTTAATGAATTTGTAGTGAATTTACTTCAAGGGCAGAGTGTTTACTTGTATAATTCATCCCACCCTCTCCCACTGTAAAGAGATAATCAGTGTTTTTCATTTCACCTCAGCGGCCATAATCACTTTAAATTATTCTGCATCATGTTGTTGCATTTACATATAAAAGTTTACCCTAACCGTGTGATGTTGTAAAAGAGAAATGCTTTTTAGCGTCCCATTTAAATGAATTCACTCACCCAACTCCCAACCCAACTGATGTTTTTATAAGTCGCTGGAAGAAAGCAGCCACTCGGCCACAGCAGTGATGTGGAGAACTGGATTAGAGCCAGACTTGTAGAGTGGTTTCCTAACAACATGTACCTTAGCATATTAAGGAACAACCTGCATCAGCATAAATGTGAGTGAAAAGGAGACTGAACTGCCAGCTGGGGAAGAGCTGGAGGAGAGGAAGGATTTAGAGTGAAATGTTCCAATGTAAGCATTAAAGGACAACTTTCTTTTTATTTAGATTCAGTTGTATGTAAGTTTAAGAAGGCTGGACACTGAAAGTAAGTTTTGTGTATTTAATTTATTTTTTTATTAGGAGAAATACTTGATTTTAGATGTCTTATCATATTTCTTTATCCATTAGTCAGAAAATTCCAAAGAAATTTAGGCCTGTTGGAATAAAATTCAGAGTGAACGTTACATCACAAAACGTCTGGCCAAGGATTGACTTCTATCTGGCCCACCAAACGGCACTTGTTCGGTTCAGGGTGTTCCAGGCATCGTTACGTTCAAGAACAGTTAATCAATGAGACGGGAAGGATGAGCGTAAAGAGGAGAGAAGGGATATAATGGAGGCATTGGGACAGAAGAATGGGGGCTCTGTTGTTAGGGGGGGCACAGAGTGTCGTTTCTCCCTATTGCGTAATGATACTGGTCTGTCACGACACAAAGAGCAGACACAAAGATCAGTAGACTTGCAGATTGGGAGTGGAGTGTGGAAGTGAGGTTTTTATGGACTGAAAAACCCAACAAGAGCACATTGTGAGCTGGATGAAGTAACCACTTCTTTACATCGGTTTACATCTGTTCAAATAGTGTAAATTTTTTTATTTAGAGAACGGGACACCCTTTTATTTTCCTTTCCTAAAGGACATTCTGTCATTTGTATTAAGGCTGTACAATATGTTGCAAATGTATTGTCATTCCAATATCAGTCCTGCAAAGGATTGCAAAAAATGATGGCCATTATATTTAAGGTACGTTTTACATACAAACTTTATTTTTGATCAGTATAATTTATAATTTAATTGAACTCTCTATAGGGATGAGGTGAGAAGTTCAGTTATCTGTGAGAAACTTGGAGTAGAGTTGCTTCTCCTCCACATTGTTACCTATTTGTCAGTGGTTAAAACATTCTGTTTACTTTGGTCTTTTTAAGTGTGGTCTGTTAGGATGCAAACAATTAATCGATTTTTGATTAATTGTCGATTTAATTGAGCACTCCTTTGACTAAATCTACAATTAGGTTCATATATTTGGACATGGACACAAAGTTGTTGTTTTTACCTGTTTACTGAAACATTCAAATTATAGTTACATAATGGACATGAAGTCCAGACTTTCAGCTTTCATATGACTGTATCCTCATTAAAACTGGATTTTAAGTTGTGCCCACCATTAATAGACCAAAAGTATTTGGGCAATTGATTTAAAGTTAACAAGTTAACAGCACTCCAGGAGGTAGGTGTATCCAAATCTACCATAAAGAGGAGACTGCATGAAAGTAAATACAGAGAGTTCACTGCATGCACAGTGAAAGAAACTTATAAACCTCAAGAATAAAAAGGATAGATTGGACTTTGCTTAAAAAAATTTAAAAGCCAGCACGGTTCTGGAAGGACATTTTTTGGACAGATGAAACCAAGATCAACTTCTACCAGAATGATGGAAAGAGAAAAGTATGGTGAAGGTGTGGTACAGCTCATGATCCAAAGCACCACATCATCTGTAAAACACTACAGAGGCAGTGTGATGGCTTGGGCATGCATGGCTGCCAGTGGCACTGGGTCACTAGTGTTAATTGATGATGTGACACAGGAAAGAAGCAGCTGGATGAATTCTGAGGTATTCAGAGTCAAACTGTGAGCTCAGATCCAGACAAATCCAGCCAAACTGATTGATCGTTGTTTCATACTACAGATGGACAATGACCCAAAACATAAAGCCAGGAGTTTATTAAAGCAAAGAAGTGGAATAATCTTGAATGATCAAGTCAATCACCTGATCTCAACCCAAATGAGCAGCATTTCACTTGTTAAAGACTAAACTTCAGATAGAAAGACCCCCAAACAGCAACTGAAAACCTCTGCAGTCTGGCAGAACATTAAAAAGGACGAAACACAACATCTGATAATGTCCATAAGTTCAAGACTTCATGCAGTCAATACCAACAAAGGTTTTTAACCAAGTATTAGAAGTGAACATTTTCACTGTATGTGTGGTGATCATAAAGAAAACCTTGAAACTGCTACTGCAATACTTTACTGCGGCTCTTATTCTGAGACTCATTCTGTAGCTTGTCCCCCCTTTTTGTGTTAGGTTTACAAATTAACTGGCGTGGCAACCTTAAATCCAGTTGTGCTCTAACCACCAGCTGAAGCCACAAAGCAGTTGTTGGCTGAGGTTGCTAGCAGTCACAGGGCTCTGGGGCAAACATTTACACACAGAGAAACAAAAAGCGGTTAAAGAAATTAAAATCCTACCTTTTTGACTCGGCTCTGTCCCAGCATAGAAGTAGGACACACAGCAACATCCCTGATTTCCTCCACTTAGCTGTGTGTTTTTTTTTTCCATCTTCTCGCCTGTGTGTTTGGCATTTCTACTCTCCACACTGTTTCATCAGTCTGTGAGCTATCATCATCCTGTACTGTGATGCTTCAGTGATTTGACACATTCCTGTTTGAGATTGTTTTGTTAACTGAGCGATCCAACTTCTGCAATGATCTACTACATTAGACTGTTGTGCTCTCGTTCAATACGTCATCACTTCATATAGGGTAATGCAAAATATTGTAAATGAAAAAGGCAAAAGATGGATTGTGATTTATTTATGTTACTACTTAAAGGATTTGTAGGTTTTCTAGCACTAAAATTATGTATAATGTGCTCTTTAACAAGATAAAACCAGTAACATTACCTTGGGCTTGCAGAATGATTAAATTCATATTTTATATTTTAGTGATGTCTTATTGTATATACATGGTTTGCATTTGTTGCAACATGTCTTTGCAAGTTTATCTTCCAGTCAAAGTTTTGGAAACCCTTTGCTTTATAAACAATCCTGGCCTAAATGACTTCCTCTTTGTCTCCCTCTGGTGGTCAAGAAGGAGTAAGACTTGGTCTGGAGTATATATGTGTGTGTGTGTGTGTGTGTGGGGGGGGGGGGGTGGTGTCCTTTTTAAAATGAAAAAAAGGTAAAATTTTAGTTTCACATAGTCTGCATGAAGACGATCATTAAAGCTAAAACGTGAGCTTTTTGAGCTTAACAGTTTTTTTATAGTTCCCAATCCCAGACTTCCTCATATGTCTGCTGTTTGTTTATCTTACACCTATCTTTATTATTTTTTCCACTATAGATCCATATGTGGTAAATTTCTAAATAAAGTTAGTATAACAGCACAGCTACATTTAAAATTGAAAAATTGTTTTTTTTACAGTTATCTTTGAGTGAAACGCTAATAAAGTGTCTTAACTGTGTTTCACCCTCCAGATCTGAAGCGAGAGGCCAGCATCTGCCACATGCTCAAACACCCCCACATCGTGGAGCTGCTGGAGACCTACAGCTCCGACGGCATGCTCTACATGGTCTTTGAATTGTAAGCGTGCACTTCCTTTTAAGCAATGTAAAGCTGCTAAATCAGAGTCACACCAGTACGGTTTGTGCAAACCTGCATTCATGTGTGCTAAACGGTGACATGACTGGAAGTGGGACAAACAAAAAGCCACTAAGCAGGCTAATTTTATCAGCAGTTAACAGATGGCTGAACATGGTTTCACACTCTGAAGCTAGCTCTGCAACTTGCTCATATTTTTTGTTGCAGGCTTACTGGGGAAACAAGTGATAAAAAGAAATGGTTCAGATAAATAATTAAGCATCTGAATTTGATAGATCAATAAATCTATATGATGACATGTATACTCTATCCATGTCACCTTTACTCATTATAAATCTATCTGGAATAAATAGTTTTGTTTATTGATAAAGTGTTTAGTCGCAGTTTGGAAAAAAGTAAATTGATGTTACTGAGGGACATGTAAAAGTATGTATAACATTTAAAGGTTATACAATGTTACGCTATACTCACTAATTTTATTCTGTATGATTCTGGTTATTCTGTTTCTTGGTTTAGATCTGTGTTTTCCTGAAAGCTGTCTGAGGGATTACAGAAACAAAATTGTGCCATAATTAAACACCAGGGACTCAGTTTATGCTAATAATACCATGTCATAAAGCTGTTCTTTGATGGATGTAATGCTATACAACGTAGTAAAATGAATAAACAGAACAAGTTTTTGTGTAAATTTTAATCTGTACTAATCTTTTTAGTTACATAGACTCATATTCGTTTTCTTCTTTTTCTCTCAGTATGGACGGAGCTGACCTGTGTTTCGAAATCGTTAAGAGGGCTGATGCTGGGTTTGTTTACAGCGAAGCAGTGGCCAGGTTTGATACACAGTTCATGAAATAATAAAATTCTAAATGAGCAGTGAGTATTTGCCCCACATAATTTTTTTTTCCGTTAATGTGTTTGTCTAGTCACTACATGAGGCAGATTCTGGAGGCGCTTAGGTACTGCCACGACAATAATGTGATTCATCGCGATGTAAAGGTGAGATTTATTCACTGTAAATGGGCGTAGGATGATAAAACCACAAAAAGATTCCCTTTTTCAAACCAGAAGACAAAAGGCACTAAACTTTAAATAAAGTAGTTTGTGCACTGACTCATGAGATAATCTGCTAACAAACAGACAAAAATTAGGCAATCCTTAAAAGGTTTTTATTAGGACTAATATTTACTAGTGCTGGGCACATTAATGCATTATCGCGTTAACAAAGCAGACACTTAACAGCGATAATTGTTTTAACGCATGTTAAGGCGTTTATTTATTTTTTTGTATTTCTTCTTTCGGATCTCTGTTCTCTGGGCAGCTAACACACACACAGACACACACAAACCCAGTGGTTATGGTGGAGAGGCAGGATCTTGATCACTATTAGCTTTAGATGGCCTTCGTCGTGCGTCTCATCCAGTGAGAGCCTTTGTTGTTGAGCCGTTGCATGGCAACTTGCAGCTGATCTCACGAATCCGGTGGAGCTGCAGCCGGGGCAGAAACATGGAAGAGGTCACCAGATTCTTCAGGGCATTTTTTATTTTAAAACTTTACTGAAATCTGAACTGTCTCACCATTGAAGCAGTTCAAACCTGAAACATCACTTCAGTTTAAAACCAGCATAAACAGAGGGAGGTTCTGAAGGAGGAGTGTGTTGGAGAAAAATAGAAAAAAGTAAGACCGGCTTGCTTTGCCTTGTTTGTTTAAAGTTTTTGAAAATTCATTGCCCTCCTTTTTTAACATATTTAACAATACCAAAAAATTTGAATCTATGCCCAGCGCTAATATTTACACATAACGTGTAACGTACGGTTACAAACTTTCCCCATCATACAATCATTTTCTACACATTCTACATGCTGAAAGATGTTCACCAAACATCCCTCCTGGTAATCTTTTTCTTTTGGCTGTTCCCTGTTCATCGGTCACCACAATGAGTCGTCCTCCATCTCACTTTATCCTCACTTCAACTACTTCCATATCTTCTCTAACTGCATCCATATATCTCCTCTTTTGTCTTTTCCCTGGCAGCTGCATCACTAACATCCTTCTAACAATATACCCACTGTCTAAACCATCTCAGCCTGGTCTCTCTCACTTTACCTCCCTGTGGTTCAACCTGTGCTGTACCTCTGATGGTCTCATGTTGATATCCACTTCATATTTTTTAAGTTGTGTTTATGCAACAACTATAATAGTTTTGAACTAACCTTTTGAAACTGAAGCTAGTTGTAAAACAGTACCTTGTCAGTCTTTTTTCAAAAAGTGTTGCGTTTCATACAGTTTTGTAAAAATAATCATAATCATAAATAATCCCTTTTTCTGGGCGTTCTGACAGCCTGATTCAGCCTGATTTAACCAAACTCAACCTGAATAATTAAATCTGTCCTGAACCTTGATCCTTATGAGCCATTTTTATACAGAGTTACCAAATATATTAACTCAGTCTGGTTTGTAACTTAATAAAATTGAATCAGAACAATTAAGATGAAGTTAGTTTATCCTAAATCAATTAAGGCACAGTATTTGATTAACCTTAGCACTTGTTTGGCTTGGCCTAGTGTTTTTGTTTAAGTGCCAAATTTAACCCCTATTTTCCTTCATCCCAACAAGCTGATTACATTAATAAAACATGGTTTAAAAAATGATTTAATATAGTTTGTATTTGAAAATTTACATAATCTTTACACACTGTGTTCTGCTCTGACATGAGAGCTTAAACAGCCATCAGACACAAATGTTCAAAATGTAATGTAGCAGGAAGGTAGAAACATCTCATACATTTAACAAATGTAGGTATATATTTACCTCATTTTACAAAAACCTTGTTTTTTGCTTTCAGTTCATGCACATTTGTCATTCAGTTTAACAAGCTTGACTGTTGGCCAGCAGATGGAAGTAGAGTCACTCCCGTGCGGCAGTGGTTTGAGTTGACGACACAGAAACTGGTTCTGGGTGTGAGTGAAGGGTTGTTGATGAGGATGTGCTCGGGTAACGGCGTGGACGGACGTCTGTACTCCATTGTAGAGCTGTTCCACGTTGCCTCGTTGAAGACGGCAAAGCGGGTGCCCAAACGCTGTCTGACAACATTCAGGGCTGTTTTGCGCACCGATCCAGACAACAGAAAAAACATGATAGGATCCAGACAGCTGTTCAGGACAGAGATTAGAAGCATAATCTCGTTGGTGTGGTCCACCATTTGCAACTGAGCACAGGACTTAACATAGCCAAGTTGGGTGTAGATGTAGAAAGGGCGAAAGGTGTGGTAGGGCACAAAACAGATCACGAAAACAAATAGAACAAAGAAGGACTTCTTGGCAGTTTGTTTATATTTTTTTGCGTTGGGAAAGTCTGGCTTGTTTTTGGACACGTGAAACAGCAGAGAAGCAATTTTTGTATAGGAAACCACAATGATAATGAAGATGAGCCAGAACAGCAACACTAGTAGAAAGTTAAAGTAGGCTTTCCAGTTGATTTTTTGCCGGTAGTGAAAACATTTGCCATTAAAGTTTTTATCCCCTGGTGTGGAGATAATTATCAGCATCATTGTTAGAAACAAAGTCCACAAAATGCCGCATGCCACCCAGCCCCATGGCTGTCTGCGTCCCAGCAGCCTGAGCCGCATGCCCCTCCGGGCTCTGCCTTTCCCACTCAGCCTCAAATAGCGATCCAGACTGATGAGTCCCAGTAACACTATACTCATATAAATGTTCATGTAAAAGACACTTCCCACCAAATTACAAGTTACAGATCCCAGCACCCAATTGTCTCCATTAACATGGTAGAAGACCCTGAAGGGTAGGCATGCCAGCAGGACCAGATCGGCTATGGCGCAGTTGATGAGAAACACCCGGACTGAATTGCGACGTGAATGCAGGAAAAGAAAGACCCACAGAGCGAACAGGTTACCCACCAACCCAAAAACAAAAAACAGGGAGTAAAAAATCGCCAGGGGCAGACGAATGGACGCATTGTCTAGCGTACAGTTTGGATAGCTGGGGCTGGAAAAAGAAGTGTTTGGCGGAGAAGCAGAAGTGGTTGAAACCAAACTCGTGCTAGAACCCTTTGAAAATATTGACGTGGTTGTGAGAGAAGCAGCAACGTGGAGTGTGGTCATTGTGCCTGAGGTTTTGACGTTTCACAGGTTGTTCGGCGAAATGCTCTGCAAAAAAAGAGATAAATGCACAGTCAGCTCATAGCTGCGTAACATAGAAACACCTCAACCAAAACCTGTAAATGTTCCATGCTTCAATGCATAATACTCAGACTAGTGAGTAATAGGTTGGTTAGTTATAAAGATCATTTAACACCTCCTAATTATTTTTTAAATGTCAGTGTCACAGAAATTGTGATGACATTAAAGGGGGAAAGCACCATTTAAGTAGCAGTTTTAGTCGACTTAATTTTAATAGTTAATGCTCTGAAGCTGAAACTTTGAACCTGGGATTTATGCTTTAAATTGTGTTAGAGTATGACAGGTGAATTTAGGGAGTTAAGTTCTTATGCAGTCTGGACAAATTAGAACTTATGCTTATTTCATGTCTCGAAATGTATAGAAAACATTTGTTTCTAGATTTTTTAATATTAATAATAATACTTTATTCATTTCATTTTTCAAAACAAAAAAAAAAACAAACAAAACAATGCAAATAAAATAAAATGAAAGGCAGCAGAAGAAGAAAAAAATCTTATAATATCTGC
>JAUBOC010000097.1:2961437-2972011 GCA_032275365.1 Anablepsoides cearensis | reverse complement strand
CAGGGTGTACCCCGCCCCTCACACGATGACAGCTGGATATGGGCACCAGTGACCCACGCGACCCTAAAAAAGGAATAGGCGTGTACAGAAAATGGATGGAGAAAATGGATGGATGGATGACATATATATGCCTAAACATAAATATATGTCATAAATCTTGAAATTAAGTCAAAGTTACATAACATACACCCCCCCCCCCCTTGCAAATTAAGTCTATTATGCTTATTTAGGCTCGCTTACTTTCACCAAATTCACCAAAAATTGGACTTAAGTTGGTGATGCATCTTCACTAGAATACAACAAAACTGCTTTCTCTTATTGACATAGTAAAATATAATCAGTGTCATGTTTGAATACAAATCCTTATCAGCCTAACTGCAAAACTTCACTTTCAAGTATTCAAAGCAGTCAGCTCCAGATTGGGGAAAAAAATTATTGATGTAGAGCACAATGCATCCTCTCTAATGAACATCGATCAAACAAGTGCTAATTAGCCCAATCAGCCGAGCCAGATGTGTTACATTATGTAGAACCTATCAGCGATGCTGTGTTGATCTGAACAGAAGATAGTGGAAGATGTTAAATAGGGATATTAGAAAAGTGCAAAGAGTAAAGTGTAAAAAGCAGGCTAAACTTTGTAAAATATCGTAGGCTTCAAGTTGTGAAAATCAGAAGCGTCTCAAAATTTGAACCTGATCAAGCACACTTAACTGTCTTTGGTGCACATGTTGGTAATGCATGAAACAAGAAGGCATAGTAGCCATTTTGCAGACAAAAAATAAAAAGTAGAATCTGATCTGCAATTGAAAACCAACTCAGCTTTGTGAAACCTTCAGTTTTGTTTCTGATAAAATTTAAAGTTTTTTTTCTTGCAAATTTCTGACTTTAAAATTTTAGAAAATATTTAATTTAAATATCAACATTATTTTTCATTTATTTTACAATTTTATTTTTTTTCTAACAAATTTATGACTTTTCTACATTAGAGGATTTCCTAATTTTTCTTGAAAATCTGCAAAATTAATCTAAAAAAAGACGCTTGGTGTTTTTTGTTGGACTTTTACACCTCCTTTTTTAAATCTGCAAAATGGCCCTGACACGCCATCATAAACATGAAAGAAAAGTGCAAGCTTGAAGAAATATGTCAACTTTTATTTGAAAATCTAAAACTAAAGTGAAAACAATGTATTTCCCTGCTGTCTCACTTTGCACTACGCTGACCAGCTTTCAGACAAATATGCTTAAATCTCAGCATAGCATATTTTGTTTGTATCAAACAAAATAAAGTAGCTAGCTAGTTCCTGGACAAGTTAGCTAGTTAGCTTGAACGACATAAAAATATCTGAGTTGTGGACTCTTATTTTGCATGAAAAACAAAAGAAAGATGAGATTAAAATTAAAAACTACATTGTGAAGATAACCTCTGTTTTCTTGGTGTTTATATTTGTGTTAAGCTTTATAGCTTCAAGACACCTGGCATATTGTCTATTCATGATTTTCCATGTTATTTCCTTCATTTTTATTGCTGCTGCTTTGATCACAGAAAAATAGGTAAATGGCCACATTATGAGCACAAAACTGTAAAGAGAAGGAGGAGGAAAAAATAAATGTTTCTCTGCTTCAAAGCACACTGTAGGAAGATGGATTCTGTTTTCTTTGAGATAACAAATGTGGCAGTTTTCCTGCGTAAACATGCACATCAGCACAGCCGTGTGTTAACAGGAATATATTCAGAAGGAGCGTGATCCCATAAAGCGACACATGCAGCTTGTACATTAATAATGAAGCCTTTTCTTGTGTGGATGTTGAAGCGCCTGTGAGGTCTCTAAGGTCAAGCAACAATCAAGATATGGAGTTTCTCGCTGCACTGTGACCCCCTCCTGGTATTTGGCTTCTTCAAACAAGGCTGATTCAGCCTCTGAGGGGAATACGGAGAATTATTGATTGTTTTCCCAAGGTTTTACAGGAGACGGGAAGAGTTATGGCAGTCGAGGCAGCCCTCTGCCAAGAAAACAGATCTGGGCGTCGTCAGCAATCCCTGCCGTCGCTCCATAAACAAAGCAAGCTGGGTGTCTTTTTTATATTTTAAAGCAAGGGGAAAAAAAGCACTCTCCAAAACACAACATACACAGGACTGAGAAATAATACCATAAATGTGGTTTTATTATTAATAACAGTATCTCTTTTAATGAACATTGCAGATACATAATAGAAAATAAATCAGAAAACAGAGACGTCTGTCTCAAAGAGTCGTGAAAGTGCCTGGAATAAATCTGTGCTATATGTTGTCATTAATATTCATCACCACCTTTCTAATCAAAGCCACATTGTCAGAAATGTTTATCATTAAAACAAAAGCGTTATCAACCCTTTTGCCTTCCCAAAGCAGATCTCTGTTTTCAAACCTCCAGTCAGGATTAGTGTCATTTTTTTTTCGTGAATATGGCTCGATTGTCTTCATCTTAATTCTGACACTGTTTAGATTTTATTTACACGTTTGCCATATTCGAGAGCACGGCTGATTCCTTCTGTTCAGACACGATGCTCTTGAGCAGAATCGATCCTTTTTCTTTGCCTCCGAGAGGGGTGGGGGATCAAAGTGTGACCTAAACTGGAAAGTCTGTAATGCAAATGTGGCAGCTCACACTTTTAAAACATAAACAATCATTAAAAAAATGAAATGATTCAGGCTTCTAACAGAACACAAAAGGCAAAACGTGATGAGTTCAAGCAGCAAGAAATCAACACCATTTTTCATTTATTGTTCACAAGTTCTTCACTTTGCATATTCGATGGCACTAACGGAAACATTTCAGACGCTGCGTGTATTTTAGTATGAAGTTAGTCTTTTTTAAATAATAATAATAAAAAAGATATGGCACAACTGTTGGAGGAGTAACAATCGGCTGCCATCTTAGATCTGAGGAGATGTGTGAAAATAGCTCTTTACAAGATGAAACTGATCTTAATGAGGTGTTTTTTTTTCTTTCTGGATGGGAGTTGTTGACCTCACCTTGCTTTGGTTTGAGGATAAAAATAATGTTTTTTTTTAACCTTTTTAAAAATTAAAAACTGCTGTCATCTGAAAACTGTCTGTCCAGGTCTTCATTAATGACATTATCCATCATTCACTGGATAAACCCAATCAGACATGACTTCCTTTTATTTTTCTTCAGTCTCACTGTTGGTCGTTTTTTGCGACAATCAAGCATAAATGCACCTTGGCACTTCAAGATATAATTGATCACAGCTAATGTCTTATGTCACAGACGTACATTACCAGAGGGTAACGCAACACTTCAGATCTTACGCAGTGGGGTTCTGTGGAAATGTTTGAACAATGAATACTCATCTGTTGCAGATAGCTCTTTGAAGAACTTTGTTTTGAACAGACTGTTTACTTTTGTCAAAACTGAAAAGCGAACGGCTAGTCAGAGCTGGGCCAAGATCAAAGTGATTTGCTCCATCATAAAGCAACTCCAGTCTCAAACCTTACACAATAGTTATTCCCCCTCGGGGTGACCTCTACACAAATATTGCTGAATTTAAAGTGTTTATGATTTGTTGGCTACGTTATGAATGGTCATAAAAGGTTAGTTTCATTTTATACTGAAGACTGCATAACAGTTATATCATGAAAAATCAACTTTTTAAGCAGTTAAATACATTTTGTTGTGTATTTATTCAGTTTTCTCTATTTCCTATGACATTTTCAGAACACTTACGTCAAATTATTTGCGGTTGAACTGCCAAATAAGGTCTGGGATTGCCAACTACAATTTTGTTGCCTTAACTCTTGAATTCTTTGAACGGCTCCTTACAATGAACGATAGGTACTGAGTTGCGGGCAGAAAAGATCCTCACAACATCTTTATATTTGCTTCCTTAACCACAGAGACAATCTTTGCTTTTTCACAGAAAACTGGCAAAGATGCGCAGAAGGTGCATTCCGCTTAACAAAACACATGGTTCCATCCTCGCGACGCGTTGACTTCATCACGTACAGCGTAACTTGTTTAAAATCGAACAGCCCTTCTGAAAGTCTCTATGAAACCAATGGATTACCTAGATCCAGATCTCTTCAAATAGCCATTTGTTCCATCTCTACTAATGTTCTCCCAGGGAGCGTACTTATGTTCCCCAGAAACTATCCCTGGGTTAATAATGAAAATCATGAAAGATGCTTGACCTCCCCTTAAAATGTCTTAATACGAATGAAAAAATAAATAAATATTGAATTACAGTGCAGGCATTGTACTAGAAAAACATGGGTACTGTAAAATGCTATGTTTCTTGGTACAATACCTTCATTCAGTATATTTATTCATTTGTAAGACATTGGGGAAACCAAGCATCTTTCATGACTTTCATTATTAACCTGGTGACAACATAGTTATGCTCCCTAAAATATAACCTTAACATCTGTATAATATTTTTGAAATTGGTTTTAAGATGGCAGCAATCCACTGTGGAACTGGTCCTGTTTAGACTAACCATTAGTTCATCTGAATCAAATCATTGCCAAAAAACAAACTTGTGCAACAGGCCGACAGTTAAAATGTGAATTGTTCATAACCTTTCCATGAAACATGAAAGGTGTTTTAGGAAAAGATATGAATTTTGACGCAGGAAAATAATAACAGAAAGGTGAACCCTCTTAAGGAGTAAACATGACTCTTTTATGGCGATTCTAGTCTTTGTTTCCTGAATGATTTTGAAATTATTATTCTTTTCCACTTATCGCCAAAGCATTGCCTCTCTCAATGTTTTGTCTTTTTTTGTATTTATCTGAAATAGTAACTCAGACAAATCACTTCAAGAGGGAGGACAAACTAGGAGGAGGAAACGGAGCGCGGACGACGATTTAGCCCTGGACAGCCTTGTTTGGTCCTACGGAAGAAAAACTGGGTAAAAGTAAATGCTTCATGTGGCAATAGCTTTCTCTTCCATCCGCGCTGACATCATCGATAGCTTTATCCCTGTTAAAGTGGCTGAGAGTAGCTGAAACGACAGTGAAATTTAACAAGTACAGAAAAAAAGTTTGTTTGAAATGTCAGAACAATCATGGGAACATATATTTTTTTCTCCACCTTACAAAATAAGAGCAACACATTTAGTGAGTGACCCATTGATTTGTGTGAGCTATGCAGTTTCACATATTAAAACAAAAAAATATTTTACTCAACCAGCTCCTTTCATGATAAACTTCATACCATCTCTAATTAAATATCCCTGTTACAAAAATATACTTTCATTTTTTTTCAGAAAATAATACACATAATTACTTTTTAGTGATATAATCATCTGTTTATGTAAATAGCAAGGCTGTCTAAAAGTAAATGTCACTGTGAGACAAACAGAGATGTGAAGCCTAGCACCATATTCTTCATTTTTCCCAAAGCGTTCAAATAATATTTTTTGGAGGGGGAAACCCATCCCACTGCCAGGACTCTTAAAATTTTGCATAATCTGGTTGAGCCTAAAACACCCAACCCTAAAATCTCACCCTTTTCCTGAGGGCTGTGACTAGAAACGTTCTCATCTCCCTAAAGGAAAACCAAACCAAAACAGAAAAGGAAAGAAAAGAAAGGAAAACCCCACCAAAATCTTTTTAAACACCAGCCAACAAATCAGAATAAAAGGTAACAACGGTTTTACCAACACATCTTACAGGCCTCACTTTAGTACAAACGGAAACAAAAAAATAAACACTTCCCAACTGATGAAAAAAAAAGAAAAAAAAAAAGAAACAATTCCCAAACACTTTTGCTACGAAGAATTAGAAAAAACATATGTACAAAACCCTGTATTCCTTTGCCTCTCGGGTAAATTATCATAAGTGTTGGCTTGTGTTACGTGACCGTTTATACAGGCATACAAAAATGTCCTCTTTTTAATTTTTCTTTTTTATTGTCGTTTAGTTTTAATAAAAGTTTGTATTGGAACAAAAAACAAAACGTTCACATCGCCCAGCTCAGGTTTGTCCCGTGTGTCGATTCTTCCCCTGTTGTTTCCTCGTGCAAATTTAACAGCAGCTAGTTTCTCGGTGCCATCCGTCCGTCTGGCTCCGGTGCATTCAGGGTCCAAGTCCCCCCCGTGATGGGCACAGTTCTGATCCACAGTCCGCCCTGCCCGGTGTCGCCTGTGTCACCAGATGACGCTGGAGATACTGGTTTCTCTGGGGAGCAGCGGCAGCATGGCGTTGTTGCCGTGGGCCTCCTCCATGCTCTGCTGGCGCGGCGACTTGGCCTGCTGCCGCTGCCCGTTGATGAGCGTCATGGGGATGTTGCAGTAGGTGTGCTGGTTGCCCAGAGAGGAGAGGGGCGGCAGCGTGCCGCCGGGCGGCAGGTCGTAGTCGTAGCTACGGTAATAGTGTTTCTGCCTCATCTGGGTGTGGCACGAGTTGTGAAAGGTCGAGCGCAAGTCCGGGTGTGCCGTGGCCATGGCGGTGGAGGTGGCCGCGGCCATGGAGATGGCAGAGACAGTCTGGAGCTCGCCGAAGGGGCCCTGCTCGCTGACGTCGAGCACCTGCTCGTGGGAGATGCTCAGGGGCTCCATGCGCTTGAAGGGCATCTCGTAGAGCAGCTGCTTCCAGAACTTGGAGTTGAGCTTGTTGCTGGACGGCCCGCGCCACTTGATGACCGTCAGCATTTTGATGGTGTGTTTGAGGGCCTCCACCTCCTGGTAGTTCATGATGCCGCGCAGCTCGGCGCACTCTATCAGGATGACTTTGATCTCGCCGGTCACCAGCATGTTGCGCAGCCGCGTCTCCAACTCAAAGATACTCCACCCCCTCCGCACCACGTAGCTCGGGGTCATGACGATGATGAGGCGCTTGCTCTGGTCCACGCAGCGAGCCACGTCCTCGATGTAGGCTGGATTCATCGAGACAGAAAAAAAAATACACATCCATATGACAAATGGCAAATCAAAGCATTTTATTTTTCAATAGAGTTGAATCATTTCTGCTTCCTGTTTAATCTAGACAGTTTTAATCCCGCACTAAACCCTTAATCAAATATTTGATGAAAATATGATGAAATAGTAGCTGCATTTCATTGCAAATGTGCGCAAAACTTTGTCGATATTCTGTTAATGTCGAAAAACACAGTTTCGCAATTGCTGTCTTTCCATTATGTCAGAAATGCTATTAAAGTCACATGTGAGTATGTTTGTTCTCGCAATAAGTCATTACAAACATTGCGACAATGGATGTAAACACACGCATATTTCTACCATAACACTAGCGCTCATCATCAGCCATCAGAGGAGACATTGGCATCTTATTGAGTCTTTCATGCAACAAAGCCCCTTATACCAGGGAGCTGCTATGTATGAGGCATTTTTGAAAAATTGTAGTTGGTGTGTTTACTACTTTTTTTTACTACTTCGGTGATTTTACTACTTCTACTTCCTGTTGTCTTCTTCTTCATCATCTTTTTTTGCCAGTAGAAACAGCCGGTTGTTGATCACGTGACTCCCGTGATGCAAAAAAAGTGTTTCCATAGCGGTTTTGCGGAAAACACCAACTTCAATACGGCCAAAAATCCACCTCACCCTAGCGCAGAAACATTTTGTTAAAATTTTTTCGAAATTGATGTGTTTCCATTAAGCAAATTTATTTTCGAAATTCTAATTGGTGCATTTTCATGGTCAATTGAAACACAGCTACAAGCTACACAAACTCTCTTGGCCTCATAGCGACTTCTTATCTCACAACTCCCTTTTATCAACATTTCAAACAAGTCCATTTCGATGAGAAATGTGTATATTTTCATATTTTTTTGTCCCCACCATCTGGCACAAAAACAAAACTAATGCACTACTCTGGTTTAGGCAAATAGCCACAATCCTCTGCAGCAAAAAAGTCATGACTCAAAGCCGAGTGGGACATCCGTGTGGTCTTAAAATTCACTTCTATCCGTAGACGAATTAAGAGTGAGTTCACCTCACTGCTGTGCTTCGGTCTCTAATGAGTGACTCAGCTTAATGCGTAGGATGTGATTGTGTTTCTCTAAGCCGGCAGCTAATGTCTGATTTCAGCCTTCCTTGGCTGTGACAAAAGATGGAGTCAAGCGGCAGGTAGATGGGATTAACCGGGCTTCCCCTCCCACAACCACACTTTATGAGCCTCTTGTGTTTGAGTAACGTTTCGAGGCGTCTGCAGGTCTTTAAGCCAACTAATGCCAACGTTCTCTCTCCGGCCTGCTCTGCATGTGTCGGGGAAAACTGACTGCTTCTTTCCTGTCACGCTTCGCCCGAGGCTGTAGGATGAGAGCGACCCGATTAAAAGAGGCTTGGATATAAAGTCGCCTTTTTAGTTCGACATGACAAGCTGGTCTCTTTGCTGTTTGGTAATTGGTCATCATGCTGTAATTTATTGAGACCCCAGGGCTAAAGCTCCACTTGAAGGTTTCAGCCTGATCAGGGTGGGTTTTTTCTCTTTCAGCTTATCGAGGATGAAATAGACCTGAATACTTCATAAGAAGTTAATGAGGAGAAATTTTATTTCATGTTTCATACTCAAATACATTACGGCTTTATTGATTCAAAACCTTAGCAGCTACATAATCAAAGACCTTTAATACATTTAAAATAACCACATAATGCCTAAATTAAATGATCTAGATTAGAAAAATCCCTGTCACATTTCTCTAGCTTTTAAAACTGATCTCACTTAAAAGCAACCGTTTTCAGTTGAAAGAAAAAATCAATACAGAAGCTAGGACTTATTTGAGGAATAAATAACCTGCCATCGTGGGGAACAAAGGGGTGTCTGAGGAACCATCAGGGTATCATAGAGGAACCTCACAAACATAAAAACAAACAATGATTTTGAGCAATTAGGAGTTAAAATTATACATAACTATTTAATTTAAAAATAAAACTTAAACTTTAGTCCCTCCTAATTAAGGAAAACTAGTCAAGGTTCCACAATGTAGGATTTTATGCAAACTATTGTTTTATTTTTCATAAATTTAGGAGAGGACAAGCTCCCATAAGTTGTGACATTTCTTTTCTCAGTAATATCAACAGCAAAAAAACAAACACCTAAAGTAGATCTATGTGCAGAAGATGATTGCTGCTTTTGTTAAATAGCTAGAGAACATAACAAATCTCCTAAAATTCTGTTCTGGCTTTTGGTTTTGTTCCCACCCCAGGATTTTCAGTGGCCCCCACACGGTCACCCCATTGAAAAATTCTGGATGCACCACTGTGGAAGATGACAAGTTAGCAAGAACCAATTGGTATTAGCTATAGGAGCATCCATTCAAATAAAGTGGTTTCAGAATTAAGTCCTTGGCAAAACGCTTGAAGTGCCCATTAAAAGTGAAAGAAAAGTGACAAATTCATACAAGACATTTATGGCATTAAGTTTTAAATTTGTGCTGCCAAATGGCATTCAAAAGCAAAAACAAAGCGCACGTGTGGAGCCACTTTATTGCTTTGTTTGTAAAGGTTTATTTTTATGAATTTCCTGAATAAAAATATCCCTGGGGGTGGGGTCGGGGGAAAAACAAACCAAAGGTTGGTGAATGCTGTAGATACTTCAGGGGCGGATCTATGATGGGAAAATAACTATAACTAAAAATAGAACTAAAAGCTGTCTTCGATTCTTAGAAGAGATAAATGAAAAGAAGAAAAAAAAAAGAAGAGAAAAATGACACTAAAAAAGTTTAAAGTGTTTTTGTGGATGTTTTGTTGACTCCATTTAGATATAGGGAAATTTCTTACGTACAGTACTTCAGTCAAGTGATCCAGCATTGCCATCCTGTCTAGAGCTTTTGACCCACCTTTGCCCCCCCATGGAAATTTTTCTAGATCCGCCACTGAGATGTTTCTCTTAAAAGACATAAAAGCAGAAGGTCAGAATCTGAGAGAAATTTTGGTGTGTTTAGTCACTGTCATTAGGTTTGTGACAAAGAATATTATCTACCTTAAATACCCTTCGACTAATTACCTTGAAATACTTGAATGAATCAATTTTTTAAAATCATATTCACAGGTATTCAGGAAGTCGATGAAATAATTATGTATTTGTCACCTAAGATTTTAGAAGATTTTGCTTTTATGGGTGACAAAATAAAAATGACGTTCTTTACAACAGCAAACTATTTCCTTAGAATATTAGACTTAAAGCTTGGTATTTTTTACTTGGAACAACTTTTGAGTTTGATTTGGGAAAGAAAAGGGTTCGTTACCTTTCCCTTGAACCTAAGATAATGCAAGCTATGTGGAAAATAGTTGGTATACAATAGGCTAATTTTTTGGTTTTTGTGCTGCCCTCACAGTTGTCAACATTGACTCTAAAATCTCTCCTCAGTACATAAAAGAAAGTTAGAGAGAATTGAAGAGCTCTGTGTAAAAAGCTATGCTGAAATCAGGAGTGCCTTTCAGAAGTTCACCTCTGACGAAGACGAGTGCCACCACAACTGGGTGAAACACAAACTCACAAGTATGCATGGATAGAAGAATCTTTTGTGTCTGAATCATCTCACCAGGGGCCTCATGTACAAAGACTTGCGTGGATTTCTTACTGAAACGTGGCGTACGGTCAAATCCAGAAAACTGCG
>JAUBOC010000097.1:2950242-2961337 GCA_032275365.1 Anablepsoides cearensis | reverse complement strand
ATTGAGTGATTCCATATTTTTTCCCTGTGCTTGGTCAATAAAAGTAACATTCACTGACTTCCACAATGTTTTCTCTTAATTTTTTGAGTGTTCCTGAAAGCCAACAAGTTGTACTATGGAATGACCTTATTATTGTATCATGTTTTTGATCTGAGTTTGTTTTACAGAAAGAAATGTCTGAATGAGTGCTCATCCAAGACGGCTGATTCCATACTTTTTGCCAGGGGTTATATAACTGATATATACTGGATATAGGTGGTTTTCTTATTTTTAAAATGAAGTTGTGGGAATCATTTATGAACAGTGGCTTGCACATAATGGACAGTATAATATTTTTGAGGGGTAATCTAATATTTTTCTGACATCCAAGCTAAATGATATTGAGACCAGGAACTAGTCAATTAAGTGAACACCATACATTTTACAATGCCTCCTTTTTTTACTGATATCTGATTTTCTGTAAGTTTATTTGTTTCGTTAGTAATTTACAACGGTTGATGTGAAACATCTGAAGCAAATATATCTCAGCATAAAAACCTAAAAAAAATTAGATTTTTTTTATTGTCATGTTCAGTGTAAAGTTTGGATTGATTTAGGTGGTAAAAACACTTCTACAAGCTGATCTTGGTCTAGAGACATGATCTTTTATGGTCTTTTTTCAGCCTTTTCTGGGAAGGCTTCAAGGTGTTTCCAGACTAGCTGAGAGACAGTTTTTCTCAGTGTCTCCCAGCTGGCCATAACCCAAAAACCTTCATAGAGAGGTGTCCAGGAGACACCCTTACCAGAAACCTGAATTCCTTTAACTTCCCCCTCTTGATTTTGAGGAGCAGTCTCTCCTCCTTCGAGTCTCTCCAGGATAACTGAACCCCTAACTCCATCTCTAAAGGACAACTGAGCAACACATTTGTAACACCTTCAACAATCTTGTTGTTTGGACCAATACCCAGAGTTCGTGACTAAAGGTGAGGGTAGGAACTTTTACTGACTGGTAAACAGGGAGCTTCATTTTGCAGCTCAGCTCCCTCTTCACCACAATGGACCGGAACAGAGGACGCAATACTGCAACTCCCTCCGTCCATCTCATTCCCCATTTTTTCCTCACTCCTGAACAAACTCAGTTACTAGACCAAGGGTATCAAACTCATTTTCACTGAGGGCCACATGAGCGCTATGGTGGCCCTCGAAGGCCCAGATGTAACAAACTTTGATGTTTCATGTTTAACTTTGACTAAACAGTGTTTTAACATGTCCTCTTTTAAACACTGATAAGAACTAAGTGCATGACTGACTAAATCTGAAATAAATACAGAAATATTATTAAAAGTAAAACTAATAAAGTTTTACTCACTGATTAGTTTCTAGTGAGTAGCTACAATGCATTATGGCAGATGTAGTTTATGGTTGATGCTGACTTTAAAGCAGCTTATTTTCACACATTAATACTGTGCTCCAACTAAAAATGCTCAGTTACTTAAAGCCATCAGCTCAGGGGCAGGACAATTGTTATCTGTCACCATTTAAATTTGTTGATTTTGTTGCATTTATTCATAAATTTAAAATTTACTATTGATATAAGAAACAATTTTCATGTTAAGTAAAAAGAAAAAAAAAAACAAACAAGACCACATTTGGCCCGCAGGCCTTGAGCTTGACACGTGACCTAACCATGGATGGATGAATAGTTCTTGTTTTCCAAATCACTACAACTTGTTAGGACATGTGAAAACATTTTAGAACTTTTCTAAACATTTCTGACTGAAAATACTTCTTAATTTCTTATGATGCTTCACAAGAAACAAGTAGAAATGTTTCATTTAAAAGGTCCTGGTGATCTTTAATCCTGAATCAGATTTTAGTAACTGGTAATAAAACCATTAGATGTTACAAAGCTCAGGCACACAAGGCAGTTTGATCAAAGATAAAAAAAAATCTGGAAAAGAAGTACCTCTAAGAAGTCTTGTATCATCCTGGAAATGATCATTGGTGAAACCTAAACATAAATATATTACATATTCAAATTGGAATCAAAAACTATATTTCAGCATTTGGCGGGATTAAAAACATCTCAGAGTGGGGACGATCCTCTGGGATAAACTTTGTTTGACGCTCTGCTGGTAACACAATAACCACACTGACCAGTTTATTCCAGGGTAATATGGGACGTAAAGCATAAAAAGGCACAGGAAAGGAGTTTACATTAGCAATTCGGTCAGGGCTTGCTATTGCTCCCAGGAATGCTGAATAGATCAATATGTTAAAATTGCACCAGAGTAGATAAATGTTAAAATATTCCATCATTGAGGAATGACAACCAAACAGCAACTCAGGAGAAGGGGTTGCTGAACAGCCAAACTGTTTATCCATAGCCAGGGATTATACTATATTATGTCAACTGTAGAGATGCTAATACAATCCCAATGGGAGCTGAATGTTTATACACAGCAAGCAGTGCCACAGAGTTGAAATCGTGGCAGATAGACTTGAAATTTCTCTCCATCTTTGCATTTTTATGCCATTTTTCCCATATTACAGCAGTCCCCCCTGTTATGCGAGCACGATATCACAGAGGAAAAAAAAAAGATTCAGTTTATAACCTTGGCGTGACGCCACTGAAGGGGAACGTAATTAGTAGCGGTGGTATGTGCGGGAAAGACGAGCAGATGCAAATGTGCAAATGGAGGCTAATAGCATAATGATATCATCAAACTCATCTGTGTGTTGAGTTAATCAAAGATGAGCACGGGGGCCATGGTGAGAGGCTCCATTAGGGATATACTGTGGTAAAACATGCATTAGTATCCATGCAGAAAGATTTCTGATTGTGCAGCTGACACAGTTACACAGCGGCATGCAGGAGCTCGGTTTGTGTGGATCAGAAACACGGGCTCTAATCACATGGGTGGCTGTTCCTGCTAATTACACTGCATATTTAATACATGTTATTTCGCATCCTCGAGGCTTTAAATAGTGCAGGTCATGCAGTTTTTATATTTCAATGCATTCTAATGCATCTTTAATGTTAGGTGCAGCGTATAGAGCTTTATACTTTTTTTGGGGTTGTTTAAAGGATGAAGTCGAGGTATAAAACCGTTAAAAATGGACGCACCTCTAAATATACCACATTGTACATGAACAGAGCTGTGTGCTTTACAGCTGAGGCGCAGGTTGTGAGATCAAAAAATGAAAGTAGATGTCTTTGTGTATTGAGTGACATGCCAGTTAAATCTATTTTAAAACACCTGGAAGAAAACGAGGATATTCTGAGAATTCAAGTACTGTAAGATGAGTGAGTGGCTCTGCTTTGAAGCTACACGCTGCACGGGTAATATTTTAGGGGAATTTTAGGTCCTTTTTATTGCTATTTTTAGCCAACAAAACAAATCACACCTTTCTTAACCTCTCTTAAAATAACATTTCAATGTATATTATAAAATATATTTAGAAATAATTGTTAAAAACAATTTTTATTTTATTTTTTATGATAATGATTTAAAACATTATACAATTTTTTTACAATTTTTTATATCTTTTATCTTCTTTCCAGCTTTCCAAAGCTCCCCTGGCAGTCCCACACTTTGAAAAACACGTTCTTATGTTACACAATGGTCATGACTAATCTTCAGACTGCCCTAACATCTTAAAACTATCGTCTCTTTAGGAGAGTAAAGCTTCGACAAAGGCTGTGTCTCAATTCATGGGTTGCAGCCGACGTCGACCGCATTTGTCGGCCACTTACGTCACTGCCCCGTTCCGTAGGCTGTCCCAATTCATCTGTGCCTACACATGCGGCTGACAAATGTGGCTGACAAAACCCCAAAAATGCCGGCTGCATCTGAGTATCCAACGCAGCTAACGGTATCCCAGAATTCATTGTGCCATCAGCAAATTAAACAGAAAAACAGAGATGGCAAAGGTTTTTTTTTTTACAGCGGGATTATTTTTTTTCTTTTTTTAGTGAAAGAGTTTGGAAATTTATCACGAACCAAAAAATGTAAGTTAAACAACTTGGCTGAAGAAACTTTTGTTGCAATGAGATGTTACATAAAATGCAGTTACAAGTACTGATACTGGAGCTAAACCCAGATTATTAATGCTTTTTATTTATTTACTTGTAACGTTTTTTTATTAAAACTTAAATTTCTGAAGTTATACCTTGGAAAAAAACTACTGAAGTGATGTGATATAAAATGTATCACCAGGGTAACTGGGCAGCACATGGTCACACAAACATACGTCTTCTGTGGACTGTCTCATACTGCCGACACGAGCAGCCTACGGCCCACGTTGGCCGTGGTCTGCGTAGACTGCAACCTATGAATTGAGACTCAGCCAGTGTCTTCTGTAACTGAAGTGTGCAGCTTTCAGCCATTCTTCTTGGTATTTGTTTATTCTGTTTCATATTGTTTATGTACAGTGTTTTGATAATTTTTGACTTAACTTAAAGTAACTTTACAGTGTTGGTGTCCTTTAAGAAAGATGTTAATCTCAAAGGACTTAAAGTAAAAAAACAACAACAGTCCAACTTGCATCATCCTACGATCTTTAGCTGTGCACCAACCTAACTTTAAAGTCATTATATTGATGATACAATTTTTAATAATTGATATGAGATTTTTGGGACTAAAGATGACAACAATTCCCTTTGTTCTTGGCTCTATTTAAACTAGCTATTCATTTTTTCAGCAAGCTTATTTTATATAGAAAACATCTATCCACAACAGGTATGATATTAAATGCACAAAACCTCACTTTAAAAAAGAAAAATCAAAATTTTCCTTTGAAAGACATGAATTAAACACTAAGGGCCAGTTTCACAGTCAGGGCTTAAATAAAACCAGGATTAAACTAATCCAGTCTAACATAATCCACACTAATCCAATTGCTTCACATTGTTTAACTTCAGATTTACTAGTCTTTGACTAAGGTAATCAAGGATTAATCAGGTTATGTGTTGGTAACTGAATTAGATTAACAATCTGCACATGGTGCAAAGGTGAAGTTGCTCTAAAAACCTGGGGTAAACGTACAAAATCTTAAACTTCCTGCCCTAGTGCACTTCCTGCAGCTGAGAGGAAAGCTTTCATTTAAACCAAACGTTACAGTGTGTGGAGCGTTCTTTAAACAGGAGGACTATGTACCAGAGACTTCGCTGGTTTCCAAACGGGATGCAGGAGGCAGGATTATTTGAGACTGAAAGCAGACAGAGGTTTATTCCACTGTTTTCACTGGCATCAGAAAGTTAAAAACACCAGAACCGACATGAATTCTTTATTTCATAGATTTCTCTGTAATTTCTTTACTTATTTCTCCTCCCTCCAGCATCCCAGCATCTCTGGAACCACGAGACACAGCTTGGGTTTGTGTGATGTAACTAAAAGCCCAGCAGCTGATCCTTTGCTCTTGTTTTTCCTCTGAAAATTGATGGTAAAATTCACAGAACAGCACAGAGAAGTACTGACACACTGCCTCCATTCCCTGCAGGCCTCAAATTAATTTCCGATTATTGATATTCTTCTTAATCCCTAACCTTTTCTGCTTTGTTTTTCTCCTGACAACTGTCCAGCTCATAATTAAAAAGCTGTGGTTTGTTGTGTGCATGTGGGACTTTTCTACCACTTTAAACTGAAAAGTCTGGATTCATATTTCTGACAGTTTGGTTGATGTTACATCTCTGAGCTGTTTTGTAAAATAAAAAAATAAAAGAACCACTAAAAGTACTTTACATACAGATTTGGCACAACATTTCTGTGTGATGTCACAGTGGGCTTTGAGGAAATCTGCGAAAGGTTGACAATATCTATTTATGCATTTTTTACACCTTAAATATTATTTTCTAACCTGAGAAAAATAATGGCCAGAAACCACTGCCTGAAAAGAGAAAATATCATTCTTTCAGCTCAGTTCAGTAACTTTAAAATCAAAAAAGTAAACTGCAGAAACTACCATTGTTAAAAAAACAAGTTATGCGGCTTGTTTTAGAATGTGTGCTGGGTTGTTGGGACATTTTTACATGAAACTCGTGTTAATTAAACGTTAACGCCTGTTCATAGTGTCCTTTTTTGTGTGTTTTGAATCCTAAAAGTTTTAGAAAGCAGATGTTATTTTCCTAATTATTTTGTTTTTACAGCTACAACTTGAAGAAGATTTATTACTTTTAATAATCAACAAATAATCTCTCCACATAATGATGGATTAATATCAGGCAATGCTTTCAGCTTCCCATTTTGTGCAAAAACATTTAGGTTTTACTGTATTTTCTTTTTCAGGTTTGCATGTTTAGAACTCAAAACTTCTTTTAAACAGTTCCTATTTGTTTTTGAGTAAATACATATATTTATGTGTCTAAATTTGTAACACTTATAAGCTACACTGACGTATCTTTGTGCTGACAGTAGTAATCTGATAGACAGGTTAAGACATGGGCTAGTTTCCAGGTGTTAAAACATCCCACAATGTTTACACAGGTGGACAAAATTGTTGGTACCCCTCATTTAATTAAAGAAAAACCCACAATGGCTACAGAAATAACTAGAATCGGAAAAAAAACAAAAATAAATAAAAATTATATGAAAATGATCAAATGAAAGTCAGACTGTTTTTCAACCATGCTTCAACAGAATTTATAAAAAAAAAAACTCATGAAACAGGCCTGGACAGAACTTAATATTTTGTTTCACAATCTTTTGGGAAATCACTGCAATCAAACAATTTGTGTAACTGTCAATGAGACTTCTGCACCTCTCAGCAGGTATTTTAGTTCACTCCTCATGAGCAAATCGATCCAGTTGTCTCTTTTCCAGACAGCAGGTTTAATCCCCTTCCAAAGATGCTCAATAGGATTTAGGTCAGGGCTAATAGAAGGCCACTTCAGAATAGTCTAATGTTTTCCTCTTAGCGATTCTTAGATGTTTTAAGCTGTTTTTGGTAGCCCTATATACAGGCCCACTGACTGATTACAAGGTTGTAGACACATCTGATGATGATTAGTGGACACAGCTTGATTTAACATGACCCTTTGGTCACATTATTTTCAGGGGTACCATCATTTCTGTCCAGGCCTGTTTTATTTTTAAACAAATTCTGGTTGAAAAGCAATGTCTGACTTTAATTTGTTCATTTTCATAGAATTATTATTTATTACTTTTGTCATATTCTAGTTATTTCTGTGACCGTTGTGGGTTTTTCTTTCATTAAACGAGGGGTACCAACAGTTTTGTCCATGTGACAATGACATAATGTAAAGTACTGTAAACTAGATGCGTTTTTTCCCCCCTCGTTCCCCACCTGTTGCTGTGAGCTGTCAGTCAGCTGTGTATGAGGATCCGACCCCCCAAAAAAGCTAAATCCTTAAAAAATTTCTCCACATTAAAAAAAAAAGATGTTTCCAACAGTGAAAAAGTCATTTACCAGAGATGTGCCATACTTTAGTCTTTCTAAAGGAACGCTGTTTTGAAAAGCAAATGTTTGCAACAAGCAACAAGAGTTAGAGTGTTTTTCAGCTACTTCAGATTCCCAACAGAAGCTAATAATGTAGCTATTTCACTTCTTTAAGCTATTATCTGACTGATCTAAGACTTGGGATCTAGTTTGAGAGACACGATTGCGAGAAAATATGTAAATTTTCACCTGGAAACTTCCTTCGTAAATTGTCACCATTACAATGAAACTTCCAATAACTATATAATCATCAAAGCAATAAGGGATTCAATGTATTTGTAGTAACTGCATTTCTGTTTGATCCATTAATTTTAGTTTTACTGTGACAATACTGTAAAGCTAGTATTTTTGTCATACTGTCAGGTTTTTGTTCCCACCCATGCTCACTCTATTATTATGTGGTTTGTTAACTACTGAAATAATTCAAAGATCTGATTATTTCAGTTCTTGAACCTTATTGAAACCTATCAGTAAACTGATCCATTTGCAAAAGCTCAACTCATAATGATCAGAATGAAAACGATAATGGTCTTGAGGGGTCTTTTTGTTTATATGCCACAACACAAATACATAACAGAAGCCAACAAAAACAAGGCATCACCACTGCACCGACACCAAGCCACACAAACATTGGACACAACTGTTCATCGCCATGAGAGAGAGCTTACTTCCTGTGGGGATCAAGTCCCTGTCTGGAATGAAGAGTTTATACCCATAATGCTTCTCCAGCACATCGGGGAGGATCTCCAGGGCAAAGCGCTCCTCCTCTCTGGTCTCCTGGCTCCACTGGTCCGGGTCCACTTTGGTGTAGGATAGGTAGGCGTCATAGTCCTTGTTGTCTGCGGGGAGAAGGAGAACATTTCATCTCGTGAGTTATGATAGACTTTTCATTGTCCTCAGATCCCTCAAACCAGAACGTAAACGCGCTCCGTTACACCTCAGATGCTCATAATCTATTTTCATACTGGTGCAAAGAGGGCTATTCATTCACTGGGAGACTTTATCCAGACAGGACGCCTCCATTAAGCTGACCTCTGGGCACCTCCGCCCATCCGAGTGCTTTTCATTACAGCTCCGTCTCTGCTGACAAATTATGTTGCCTTGATGGCTACTTTGCCCTCTGCAAGCAAAACAAATTGGAGTCCGGCCCGAGCTAAGCGCCCAGCACTGCCCGCTCGGACCGTTGCACGGCACTGCTCCATCACCCGCACGCAGCCAAAGATTGATGATGGATTCCTTAAAAACGTACTCAGCTGAGAGAAGAGAGAAGCTGAAGCTCTGATAGTGAAATAAATCAGGAGAATGAAATGGAAGACATGGAGATGTTCCGGAGCATCAGAACAAGATGGGTTCAGGCTGCAAAACAGAACAATTAAACAACTTCAGTCTGCTTGGATATTTTTAACTTGACAAACAGGCTGGGAGAAATCTTTAAAAGACTATAAAACTAACATTAATACTACTTTTATTTAAAACAATGTCTTACTTTCATAAAAAACATTTTCCCCAGTCTGGGTCTGGAAAAATGTGCAGTTTGAATCAGAGCTGTGAAACTCTGTTACACAAGGAGGCTGAAATTCAAAACTTGGTCCAAGCCAAGGGCCGATTTCTGGAGAAAACATTTAGGTTGGATTTATTCAAGAAACATTATATAACAAATTATTCTTGTGAAAATACAAGTTACCCTAGTAATTATGTTTTATGTAGCATATAGAACATAACCTAATAGACAAAGGAAAAAAGATTACATTTAGAAAGAGACATCATTATAATTTATTTCTCATCAACAACTTTTTCATTTATTAGATCTTAGAGTAGCACTTTATCACAACCCATCATGAAACCCCTCACAAAAAATATTATATTTAATATATATAATTATTTGACTTTAAAATAGGAAAGAATACAGCAAAAGATATTCTCCTTTCTCTGTTGTTTTTTCTGTTACTCTTTCCACAATTGAAATACAATAAAAAAAAAAGAAAAAAATTCTAAATTAATTTTCTTGGCTTGAAAGTTGGCTGTGGCGGAGTGGTAAGGGAAAACGTCCTGGAACCAGAAGGTCGCCGGTTCGATCCCCTGTCCAGCTGCTTCAGTCATTGTGTCCTTGGGCAAGACACTTCACCCACCTTGCCTACTGATGGTGGTCAGAGGGTCCAGTGGCGCCGGTGCATGGCAGCCCCACCTCTGTCGGTGTGCCCCAGGGCAGCTGTGGCTACAATGTAGTTTGCCATCATCAGTGTGTGAATGTGAGTGTGAATGGGTGAATGTCTATAAGTGTAAAGCGCTTTGGGGTCTGGAGGGACCTGATAAAGTACTATATAAGTTCAGTCCATTTACCATAGTTGTCATGAGAATGGAGCACTAAATCCATTGAGCAAAAGAGAAAATATAAAACTCTTTCAGATTATGTATTACGTTTGGGGCCGGATAAAATGGTAACTACGAGTCTTCAGTTTAACATGTGGTTTAAATGAAAGAAATTTAACAACAAAATTTGCTTTTAATTTCATTCGTTTCCTTATTTAAAACAAAGTACAGTAAACTATAAAAGACCCCACCCCCCCAAAAGAAAATAAATAAAAATAAAAAATAAATAAAAAACAGATTTGGTTGTTTAAAGTAGCAGGAATTAACACAATTAAAAAAAACAAAACAAACACATTAATTGTGCTTTAAGAAGATATTTCGAGGCTTTTATTTTGAAGCAGTTGCAGGATGTGGTGTGGTCAGACAGTTTATTTTTTAAACAAATATACATTTAGGAGAGTGCAACCTTCAATAAACTGAATAAAGACAATAATTTTTCAATCAGTAATATTACCTGTAAATAAAATAAAAAATCTAATTTTCTTTAAATAGTTATTTTTTCTTATTAAAGTAAAATAAATATAAATAACTACAATCTAAACTGTATGAAATCCTGTTTTATCAGGATTTGGGGAAAACTACCTAAATTCTCAGATTAATGACAGAATTTTGAGTCTGAACTCTGCCATTAACCTCAGATTTCATACTTTTTCATCAAAATTCTGAGAAAAAAAATCTAAATTCCGGAACAAAGAAGAAAACAACAACTCCTCATTGTGACCCTAATCTATACTGGGTCATGATCATTAGAATTTATAATCTGAGGCTGCTGCTTTCTACATATAAAAAATGTTTAGTGAAAAGTCCTTGAGCTGAGGATGAAACAGTTCGTTCCCGTCTCTCTCTGAACTCCGGATACGTCACGGTGTGCAGAATGTGACGACATTCAGGTGAGGATGTGTTTGAAACACTGATGAAGACAAGAAAAGAACAGATGGAGGAGGTTCAGGATCAGAACAACATCCTGATTCTTCCTCCCCCCGGAGCTGGGAGACAGTCAACAACACTCCCTTCTCCTCCCACCGGCTAATCCTGATATTTGGCACGATACTTTTACATGACGCCTTGTAATGAATCCATCTTGTTTTTCTAACGCGCCGTTCATTTTTACAACACCGGGGACGTGTAAAAATAATTGAAATGTAACCTCACTTAGTAGAACTAATTCTGAGGCATAAATCTCCTGTTTTTGTTGTTGTTTTTGGTAGCGTTTAAACAAAAGCTGTGTGGGCAGATCAAGGCTTATTTTAGTGCAGGTGATTCACTTGTCTGTGGCGAGGAAGAGGGA